>VZSC01002183.1:517826-574172 GCA_013398225.1 Steatornis caripensis | reverse complement strand
CCCTTTAAATAATTTAATCTTCTGTTAGGTTCTTACTTGAAACAAATCACGAAGGGATAAATCTAAAAAGAGGCTTTGGATTCTAATACAGCACGATGTGGCTTATTTTAAGAGCTACTTGTGTGAAAGAACTCAGAATTAGGTACCTGTACTCTCTGTACAGTCTTTTCCTATAACCTTATTGTAGTCTTCCTATAAGAAAAGCATCCAGAAAGAGCAGCTCATTGTACAGGGAGTTGACTAAAGACTCTGGGGTTCACCGAGGACAAAACGATACGATAAGGTACATCTCGCTCTTCATTTGAGACCTTTTAGCCTAGACAAGAGAAGGCTCAGAGGGGATCTTATCAGTGTATATAAATACCTGAAGAGAAGGTACAAAGAAAATGGAGCTAGACTATTTTCAGTGGTGCCCAGTGATATGACAAGAGGCAATAAGCACAAAAAGGAGGTGCTCTCTGAACATCAGGGAACATTTTTTTACTGTGAAGGTGACTGAGCACTGGCACATGTTTCCCCAGTGGAGTCTCCCTCTCCTTAGAGGTACTCAAAACCCATCTGGACAAGGTCCTGGGCAACTGGCTCTAGGTGATTCTGCTTGAGCAGAGAGGGTTGGACTAGGTTATCTCCAGAGGTTCCTTCCAATGTCATACTTTCTGTGATTTTGTGAACTCAGGCATTATGCAAAGGTATGGAGAAACATCTTCCTCCACTCAAAGTCCAAAACCCTCTCTAGAAGTGAAGGAAAGCCCTAAGAATGAAGCCAATGGAGAGGTACAGAACATCTGCCTTAGGGCACCGATCCACATTTTGAACACATGCAAAACCAATCCAAATGACACCATTCACAGGGTGGTGCAACAATGCTCTCCCCACCAGCCTCTGCCGTGAGATGTAGGTGGCGCAGAGGCACTGGTGATAATCTGGCTGGTGGAAGATGTTCACCTTTTGTTTCAGCGATTCAGAACTCCAAGTCACCATCTCCAGGCACAAATTCTAATAGAGTCTGTGGGTTTGTGTACTTCCCTTTTGCCTGCTTGCCCACTCAATCTTCAGTCTGCTTTTGTCTTTCTGGAACACATGAGCAGCTCCTAAACAAGAGATCGAGGTTATCAGGTAATGTTATTCTTAAGATAAAAGTAAAGTGGGGGCTGTTTTTCAGTCTCTTCACACCAAAAGAAAACATGAATCTGGCATTCCTTTCTCTTGAATGAGTCTTCTAATTACTGCATAATCAAATAAACGAGAAGTTGTGGCACAAGCCTTCACCAGGCTTGTGTCAATAAGAAGTAGATGTGATCACCAGCATCTACTGTGGTGACAGACTGCTGCAATATGCTCCAGAAAATCCTTCCAGAGCACCCCTCTGGGAAGATACAAGCAAATGAGTTCTGTCTAGCAAATCTTGATTGGTTTTAACCACTCTGCTGAGGAAAAATGATTAAAAAGGGAGTTTGGACATGAGGAGAAAAAAAGGTTGCCTAGGGAACTTTCATGTTTCATTCTGAGGTTTTCATAAAGTTTACTTTATCTCAGACAAAGCCATAGACAAAATTGATTTCACGTTTAGTTGCTTTAAGAAACTGTTTGTTGTTTTTCTCTGGATACTATATAGCTGATTTTTGTCAGCTGAATAATAAAATATACACATTTCTAAACTTTCTATATATTTAAATCACACAAATATTTTCATCCAATGCCTTTTCACAAGATTTTGTTCACTGTTATTTATTACTGGATAAAAATATCTCCCAAATTTTGATTCTGATTACTTAATTTTCAATGTTTAAAGATTCCTCTTAAACTATGTACTTAACTTTGAGTAGGCTACTAGCTTGCTTTTTTGCAGCAGTCATTTTTTCCTCTTTATACATAAAAGCTTTTTCCAAAATCTCTCAGAGTTTTCATCAGCCTGTAATTTTCACCACATGCTTTAACTAGAAAAAATTTAGTTACTTTTTCAAAATTCCATAAAAAATATGAAGTTTTTATCTCCAGGTTAAACATCAAGGTTCTTAGGACACTGTTTTGTAATGGGAACAATTTAAATTCTCCAGGAAAAAATAAAATTTATATCTATAAAATAATTAATGGAGTTTTTTTCAAATAAGAGACAAAATTACAGTAAAATATGTAGTAAATCTGTTTGCAATTTTATAATTTTATTATCTTCTGTCAAAACAAATTTGTTAATATCAATGTGTAATAAAACTCTGACAATATCTGATAACAAGTTATTCTTAGCTCCTGAAAAAAAAAAATCCTTGTGTTGCAATGTCACGGTAATAATTTGAAGTAAACAGTAAGCTTAGAATGAGTTATGAGGATTTACAGATTGTAGAACTGCAAAGTTCATCTATCTACATGGACAATATGGAGTAATTCCACTGAAATTTAGATCTAAGAAGGACAGAAGATGATGTGTTTAATTTACTCCAGATGTAGCCAGTTAAAAATAAACAGATCTGAGAGCTCCTGAGCTACAAATAAGCTTGGAAATGAAACAATAGAGACAAGAGTGTAAATGGTGTAAGTAAGTGGTGTCTTAACTATTTTCAACCAGCCTCTTTTGAGCAGTTCGTACTTTGGCTAAATTCCAATTAAAGATTTATTATTTCTTAGCATTTTTCATGTAATGTGTAAGGGAAAATAAAACTTCAATGGATACCGCTAGGCCCGAGCAGGAGCATGACTTTTTACAAGTTCAGCCAATGTTTTCACAACAATACTTGCAAATGGCGGCACTTCAAAGAGGCACAGCACGTTCTGCAGCTACCCCCTCCTGCTCGTCTCACTAACACTGTGCGGGCCACCAAGCTATTTTCACATCTAAATGTTTGTTTTTAACAGCTATGCCTGTGGTGAATTAAGCCTCAGTTGTTGCTGTTTAAATAAACACTTAGGTCACAGCATGGTACTTACATACTGAGCAACGGTGAGATAGGCTTTGGAGAAGGAAGTAAGCATTCTTTTAATCCAACATGTAAAAAACACGTGCAAGCTTGTGTGTATGTGTATGGAGCTCCACACCTTGGTTAGGTATTTAAAATGTAGTAGATCAAAATAGATCTAAAGTGTAACTCACAGCCTGAATTGCAAAATGATCTTGTAATACAACCTAGATATTTTGAAATCAGAATTCTTCCTATATGTCACTTAGTATCCCTAAGAACTATATTTTTTTCAGATTGGATTTTGATTTATCTGACTCCTTAAAAGAAAGAGCAAACAATGTCAAGGTCTTGATGCAGCAAATTATTTCATTATACACTTAACTGCTTAACTTCACAAGTGTCAACAGACACAGAGAAGTCAGTCTTTCATTGAACTGGGTCATATATATGTAGAATATGTAACAATCAACTTTATAATTTTCTGGGATTTCAACTGTGGTTAATATATTGATGCAATAGGCACAATATGAGTAGGGTAAAACTCACTTGTTTTCAGCCTCTGAAAGGTTGAGCATCTGTTATAAACTAGGTACTAATTTCTTCTGTAGACAATGCAGATGGCACCTACAGGGGCATTCCCTGCATACATCTTAGATACCTATTTTTGGACGGTTTGCATTGTCCACTGACACAGGTTTATTTCTCTTCATTAACAGAGAGAATCCATCTGCCTCTCTTAGACTAAACATCTAAGAGTCAGCTGAGCGATGTTAGATGAGTATCTCCCTGAACATGCAGAAAGCACTTTGTAGGCTTATGGGAATATTATTTGCAAAAAACTCCCACAGCTATAAGCGTGTTAAGTGATACTGATGTCTCAGTTACTCTGCTTCTCTCATTAGCAGAGTTTCTTTTTCCTGAATCTTTCCTGTCTCTTTGGAAGTATTTTACTACTGAAAGCTGTAAGAATATTATGCAAGTTGCACAGAAGTGCGAAGAAATATTGCAGTGGTGTTTGCCTCTTGCTAGGGTAGCCCTCTCCTCTCTTGCTACTCCATCTCTCTGATTTTTAAGATAGCTGGAGAGTGCCACTGGATGCATTTGGCAATAACTATGGCCAAACTAAGCTCATCATGATAGAATTGTCATTATTAATGATAATACAGGTTTAATCCAATTCATATTCCAATTTTATATCAGATTTGCTCTTTATCGGCACAAGTACAGAGGAATGGGCACTATATTTATCCTTGTAAAATGCACTATTTCACTCTGTGACATAGGGACTCTTTTTGCCCATGCACGCTTTTACGGAATAACAGAACCACAGAATGGTAGTGGTTGGAAGGGACCTCTGGACATCATCTAGTCCAACCCCCCTGCTAAAGCAGGTGTGCCTAGATCAGCTTGCACAGGAACACCTCTAGGTGGGTTTTGAATATCTCCAGAGAAGGAGACTCCACAACCTCTCTGGGCAGCCTGTTCCAATGCTCTGTCACCCTCACAGTAAAGAAGTTGTTCCTCACATTCAGGTGGAACCGCCAGTGCTCCAGTTTGTGCCCGTTGCCCCTTGTCCTGCTGCTGGGCACCACTGAAAAGGGTTTGACTCCATCGTCTTGACACCCACCCTTTAGATATTTATAAGCATTGATGAGACCCCCTCTCAGTCCTGTTCTCCAGGCTGAATAGACCCAGGCCTTTCCTCATAGGAGAGATGCTCCAGTCCCTTTATTGTCTTTGTGGCCCTCCGCTGGACTCTCTCCAGTAGTTCCCTGTCTCTCTTGAACTAGGGAGCCCAGAACTGGCCACAGTACTCCAGATGCGGCCTCACCAGGGCAGAGTACAGGGGGAGGATCACCTGCCTCGACCTGCTGGCCACACTCTTCTTAATGCACCCCAGGATGCCGTTGGCCTTCCTGGCCACAAGGGCACATTGCTAGCTCATGGTGAGCCTGTTGTCCACCAGCACTCCCAGGTCCTTCTCCGCAGAGCTGCTCTCCAGCAGGTCAACCCCCAGCCTGTACTGGCACATGGGGTTGTTCCTCCCCAGGTGCAGGACCCTACACTTGCCCTTGTGGAACTTCATTAGGTTCCACTGTGCCCAACTCTCTAGCCTGTCCAGATCATGCTGAATGGCAGCACAGCCTTCCCGTGAGTCAGCCGCTCCCCCCAGCTTTGTATCGTCAGCAAACTTGCTGAGGGTACACTCTGTCCCTTCAAAATTATTAAACTCTCTCCCTTTTAAAGTTATTCTTATCCAGATTTAATACTTCATATAATTTCATTTATTCAACTTTCATAGAGAAAAAGAAACAAAAAGTATTCTTTTCAATTTCAAATATCAATTTTATTTTAACCTCTTTTTAACCTGGCTTCTTAGCCTAAATGGTTTAATGTAAATGTTGAGACTTCTTCCTTCCTTATTTTCCCCCTTTAACAATGAACAAGGAGAAAGGCTGAAAAGAAAGAAAGTTAGCAGAGGTACAGTTATTCTTAAACCACTAATTAAAATTAAATCAATGAAAGATGGGATTTCTCCATTTTCCATATTGTGCTACTATATTCTGAATGAGAAACACTAGGAAAGAGTTGCAAAACAATGAAAACCAGAAGAGCCTATAAAATCAATTTTTTCACACTGAAGGCAGAACAAAGGCACAAATCAAAATGTCATAAACAATAAATTTTTAATTCAATATGTGTGTATTAGCAAAGAGTATTTTCAAGGTAATTTGGACAAACTGCAATGTAATATTATTCTATGTAACATAAGTGTAATTAGTAAAGGCAAAATATTCATTAGGCAGACATAAGGCCTGGAATCCACACGTAAATTCTTTAGAATCCGACAATTATTTCAGTTAATACTTTATTTGATGTTCTGGAAATACTACTACATAAAGCTCTGACACAATTTTTGGTTTTTAATCATATTCAAAGAGGCACAACTGTAGAAGACTTTTTGTGAGACTTTAAAGCTAAACTACTCAAAGTGCATATCATATGCCTGATAAAACAAATGTACTTGTTATTTTTTTTGTCCTTGTCAAGAGATGAAATATTTTATCATCAATATGAAAATTTGCAAGAATATTTTTTCTTTAGAAAGTGCAATACAAGTTAAACATGATAGTGATTCTTTTTGTTGCTGTTGTGTGCTTTGAAGTCGCTGGCATTTAACATACGTTTCAAGTTAAGCTCATGATAAGCTGCAGTTCTATGATAATGGCCTTTTAAAATTAATAATCTTATTAATGATAATATATGAGCCACATATGAAGAATGTTCAGCTCCACTCAGTTTCCACGGAACAGAAATCTGAATGAAGTTAGACTGCTGTTTTCTGCAGTAGTCCCTCACCTTGTATATTTTGTCTAGCAATCTGCACTAAAATGATAACAAAGTTATGGTTTTAGACAACAGACTTTGCTTTTCGTATAGAAGGAATGAACACAGACTGGATGCTTTAAAATACGACTATACCAAGTGTTAGACAGGGCATTCTGGTAAGAAAGATTAATGCGGCCACTTGTGATAACTTATTGCAGCATAACCCATATCATGAAGTATGTGCATTACATATCCCAGATTTGCACATAGAGTATAAGCAAGCCATACTTTGCTGCTGATTTAGAAAATATGGAACCGACGGATGTTGAGGATTACAGTGATTAAATGATGCTTAATATTTTTTTAAATACTTCTGTAGGAGTGCTATGAAAACTTGACATAATTTATTACACATTATGCAAACAGCTGTTAAAATTGTTATCCTAAAACTACATAGTTCAACATTTGATTTTATGTAAGAAAATGGATTGGCTGCTTCTGGCAATGTTAATGTAATTACCACTGGCTTAATTTGTAGCATGAAGATCTGCAAGGCTGTGTCCCGTGATAGTTGCCATCTTGTTTTACCACTGTTAAATTATAATTATAGCTTTGGAAAACCATATGTTTGGGGACATTAACAGTGACAGCAGAATCTTGTCAAAATGCTGGTTGCTTAGCTACAACTAGACGGAAAAAACTGCTAGCAGAACTGTAGAAACATTTGTTTTTCAAGGAGTATATTTAAATGACATAACAACTGTGTTGTGGCTGTTATTGCTGGTTTTTCTACAGCTACTAAGAGGCTGTCAAGAGAAGTGTTACAAAACCCAACTGGAGCCACTGTCAGAGAAAAGAGACAAATACAGGAAGTATTTGTCCCCAACTTGACTTTGTGGTAGTGGTTACTGGAATTTCTGTTTTTCCAGAGAATAAGAAAGTTTGCAGATAATGCAAGCTTTCTTTCAGGTTTTTGAATTAACTGAACCTTATCAGCTGATGGAAAGACATTTTTCCCTCTTGTATGACTCACCTAACAGTCAAAAATATTACATGGTAAACTGAACTTTTATTTTAAGATTGAAATTTACTACAAATATTTTTTCTTATTACAGGTCAATGCACAAATCTGAAACAAGTGTTACTGACAGACTGAATTACATAGAGTCTGTAAGTTCTGATCCACATCTTTCTGCCTGGGAGTCACTTTGTATTCACACTTGATTTTAGCAAAAGGCCAGTAAGTATTGAATTAATGCAAGAAGTTTGAATTGATGCTCACAGTCTCCCTATTCTTTTAGCATAAACAATATGCAAATATTTGATTGATCAGACTCTGCTGTTTCTGTTGTCAATGATTTGTTAAAGCCAAAGATCCAATTTCAAATTTTAGTTTTAGTGATCTCTTCCTTGTAATATTATTATTACACTGTGATGAAAACTAAACTGAGACAAGATAATAATTTAAATGAGGTAAATTAATAGTACTTGCAGTCTGTCATTATAAAGCCGTATAGATTTTGCTTATAACTTGAGCACTGGCAGTTCCTTCCTTCTTACGTATAGCCAAGTGCTGATTTCCTTCCTCAGACCAATTTCACTGTATGAAAACAAATTAATATGTTGCTGTCTTATTACACCATTAGACTGAAATTCTACAGCCGTACAGAAGTGAAAATTTAGGAAATGAAGATATAGGAGTATTCAAATGTTTATCAGTAGGATAACACTCCCATAATCATATAACTTTTTCTCTCTAGTAATTTAATTTTTAACACCCTTTGTGGGCCAGTTCTGGGAAATGTTTCTTCCCCTCTCTTCTGCAATGCTCCAAATATAATTTCACTCATCTTTTCTGCCCTATTAGGTGTACAGGATAGGTTAATATTAAGAACAGAATTTCTAGCATTCTGATGGTTCACTTTTGGTAATAATTATAGCACTTAATTTTCTGAGTGGAGAATGACACTGTGCTCATTGGAAGGATCATGCAAATTTTTCTGCTTTAATTCAGCAGATTTAGTTTTAAGTTCATAACATCAGAAAATTTTCTCTGGGTCCAACAGCTCTGATATGATTAATATTTGGTTATACCCTATCCTATCATATTTTAATAAATAAGAATGCCTCACACAGACAAATGTTACAGTGTTATGCAGTAGGCTTGAATATTTTCCATATTTTAAGTAGCATAGTCCCAGTAAAGAAACCTTAAACATGTAAACAAAAGAGTAGGCAAAAATAATAAATTTTTGTCACTCCTTCCCCATGAATGACCCTATCACAGCTTCGTTCTATTAAATGTAACTTCTAACAATATTATTCTGTCATGGTTTAAAGCTGGGCTGGCTATTAAATGGACAACAGATGCTCTTTGTTAACTCCCTACCTCCCCAAAGCAGGAGAAAGAGAAAGGAAAGAGACTTATGGGTTGGAAAAAGTTAAAACAGCTTTAATCTAACTACAATAATAATGTATTATAATAGTAGGAAAAATAACAATGAAATATATACAAACATATACAAACCCAATACAGAGCTCCCCTCACCCCCACCAATGATGAATACGTCACCCGGACGCTGCAGGTCATGCCATGGAAAAGTTCCGCACTGTACTCAGCAGCAGGCAGGAGCTGGATTCGGGAATGCAGGGATTGGGATCGAAGGCAGAAGAATCGGACAGAGTCCTCCTTGGATGCCGGCCATAGAAGAAGAGAGAGTGGCCCTCGTGATCCCTCAGCTGTATACCGAGTATGACGCGTACGGAATGGAATAATCCCTTTGGTGTGGTTTGGGTCACCAGTCCAACCCACTCCTCCCCACCGCAGGGTCGCAGGGGTGACCACTTCTCTGCTCTTTCAGTTCTGGCGCGCAAGAAAGTCAGCAGAAGCAAGCATTGACCTTGGTCTCCATAAGGATAACTATAAGCAAGAGCCTTTCTGCATACCATTCCTACTGATGTTCCAGCACTAACTATAAACACCGAGCCTTATCACTGCTAGAAGCAGCTACTGTCTGGAAAACATGCAGTTAATTTCAGAGACTGCAGCTTCTCAGAAAAGACTTAACTGAAAAGCAAAGTCACTAAAAGAAAATTGGTTCTGTCCTAGCCCAGACCAGGACATCTTCATTCTCGATGCAAGTTTATATACCTTTTGTTGTGTAACCAGGAACATTATGGAAACCACTTTGATGTACAGACCTCTGTGGAAGAACAAGTAGCTGAACAAATCTGATAACAGAAGTACTGTTATTCCCATTTACAGTTTGACAGTTGTCCATCACACAACTACTTACCACTGATTGGTAAACAGCCCAGGTCGTCAAGGAGCCTATTTAATTTCTTCCATGCTACTAAGTGATAGAATTCTTCATGGTCTGAGCTTAACAATGACATTGATCAAAATGTTAATATATGTAAATTTATCAGGACATGATGATTACGGTGATAAGTCCTCATGATTGGAATTTCCAGAGTAAATGTACTGAAATGATAAATGCATATTTCCCAGTCAAAGGAAATGGATTCAGTATTGCAGTTAATGTTTCATACAGTCCAACTTCATTAAGCACAACTCAGCTAATGACATCATGCATTTGTTTCATTTTATCAAATTGCATTAATTAGGGAAATGCATTGAAAGCTGATTGTGAATAAATTTGCCTTTCCCTGGAATAACTAAAAAAAGGGGTAATTGGATTAATTTGTCCCTTTTCCCCCCTATTAACTTGGAGCGTGATGATTCTTTCTCAACTTTATGGCATGAGCTACTTTGTGTTTAACATGATTCTCATTAACTAATTTAATCATAGTGGTTTTAAGTGGGAACACTCTCAGGCTGGACCAATGCCAGCTCGTTCCTTTCCAATCATATTAAATGCCATCTCTCCAGGGATACAGGCCTTTAACAAAGGCCTGTGTTACAGTTATCCTTTATGATGTTAAGAGAAGCAATCAACAAGGTCTTGCCATGGTTCCTTAAATTATTCACGCCTGATCCATTGTATCAAACTACAATGTTTACTGCAAAATTGCTGTCCTCTGAGTTCTGATTGTGATAATGGGGCTCTGCAGGATACGTATGATTCATAGTGATGTCTCTGAGCTCTTAAAAACATTGTTGTGCTGCATTTAATTATAGGAACAGATTCTACAAACAGTTGAAAATCACATAATTTGCATGTAATTATGGTATTATGTAGATCAGAAAGGGATAGGTGGCTTTAATTACGCAGAAAGAGTAGGTCTTTCTAGTTTTAACCTTGTGTTGTCCATGATTCCTAGAAATTATAAGTTTAAGTTCACATTAAAAATCAGCTTTAACATCATGCTGAGAAACAGCTGCTATTGTACTTTTTTGTGTTCTGTGTCAAACAAGTTCTCTCTTTTCAGGGGAATGGCTGCCAGTGGATTAGTGGCAAAGATATTAAATGGAAGATACAAATGAATAATGATCCCTGCCACTAAGTGATCACTTTAATTAAAACCAAACTATTGGTAACTTTTTCAAATATCAAAGTTTCCAAGAAATATTAATCTTTACCTAGCTGAAGTGTTGGTCCATATCTGCATCAGTAAGCAAAGCTTTTCAATGGTGTGTTGTTCAGGTGAGCTTCCAAATAGGCATATAAATCTGTCTGCAGCATGGGCATGAACACATCTGACCCAGGGCGGATAATGCTAACCAGAACCAGAAGAAGCCGGTGCATGCAGAGCTCCCTGAGCTGACTGGATATGAATCAGCTTGGGTCTGACTGCAGGCTAAGCCACATTTGTGCAGCAGTGCATTCAAGCTAATAAAGATAGCTGTGAAGCAGAGCTTGCTAGGTCAGCCGTGGAGCTGATCTGCACCATGTGGATTTACTGAGTTGCATCTCTGCTAGCTCAGGGATCTATACACATCCACGCATGGCAGAGACAGGCTGATTCTGTCTGGAGGCTATGAGTCAATGTGTAGAATTAACTTGGCTTTGTAAATTTCTCAGCTGACGAGAGCAAACACACTGGAGTAATCTGAAAGCCTGACCCATGATAAATGTGAAAGGGCCACTTGCAGCCAAAAGAAACCTGCAGTGACAGTCTCTTCCACAAATTTCTGCTGTTTCTGGAGTATTAGATGGGTCATAGATTAAGCATTTGCTGCAAGGAAACTTTATATATAACCAGAAAACTGCTTGTATGCCTAGAAAGCTCTTATAGCAACATAATGCGGCTACCACTGCTGAACTGACAGTAATAGTTCAGTAGCGTGGAGGCTCCTGTTCTGAAACAAGTGAGTCTTGATTGTAGTATAGGAACTTTCACAAGCACAGATATATTGGTTTAGATTCATGCATTTGCTAATGTGTACAAGACCTAAAAATCACACCTTTCCATTTGTTACAGTGCTGAAATCAGGAACATTTGAATTCCTAGGAAAAAAAATCAGAAATTTTCCTTTAAAGAAAAAAACAAACGAACGAAGACAAAACCAAATCCCCCCCGCCAAAAAAAACCCCGGTGAATATACATTTCTTCATAAGCTTTTTTCTTTAGCTGAAGCTAACCAGTGGAGTTACTTTTACAACTTTTACATAGTTTGGGAGTTATTAAGTAGCAGGCCATTATTGAAACAAAAAGCTTGTCAAGTGCTGACCTTTCTTAAAACACACATAGCACAAGTGACTTCTTGTACACCAAGATGTCAACCTATTTCTCCACACTGCTTTAAAGTAGAAAGAGGAGAACTAAGCTTTAGGACGTGACTATGGATGTGTGTATTACTAGGGATTTTTCTTTTATGTTATTTGTATTTATATGGTTTTAATATAAATTATACATATTCCCACAAGCACTGTAATATTACTAAAAGGTGCATTTTCTGACAGCCTCTGATTCTCTCTCCAAAATAGACCATATGTAACCCGTCACCAACTTGTCCATCAGCCCAATATTAACCATAGGCTGGTACCTACCGTTTCTTTTAGCAAGTGTACTAATTTGTGGTTGAAATAGAGCATATTTTCTAATATGCTCAGTCTACTTATTGCACCTTCAATTTGTTTTAGTGTTAATTATCCTTACTGTAAAAAAGTTGTATCTTATTTCCATTTTTTCTTCATATGACTTCTGTGAAATTTAATTAAACAAAGGTGTATAAAAGTAGCAGCAATCCTTTCTAGTCCTAGAGACAACTGTAGTAAGAAAAGCTTGTCATATCTCTGTGGTCCAATTATCACTATGTCCAAATCACTGTGAATTTTTCATGAGAGTGAGGCCCACATAGATTCGCAGTTTCAAAACTCTTTTTAGTAGAGAGAATGCTTCAGAAAGCATGCAAATTTTTGAAAAAATATTCTGGAAATACCAGGGAGGAGGACAAACTGCATTACAGAAAGCTAAAGTGGTTGGAAAAACCTGGTCAGAAAAAAACACAAACAACAACAAAAGAGAAAACAATTGGAACAGAAAAAAAAATATGAAGTACTAAACATGCATAAATCAGAATATTCTGTTGCTGTTGTGTCAAGTACCTCAGAGCTAGTTTTGTTACCGTGATGCAGATACCTCTGTCAAATGCTTCTGAGAAATATTATGAGATCCTCCGAGAATATCCATTACTCCTGAAACTATACCAGGTGGTATCAGTTGTAATTCCTCTACTTTTTCATGTTAGAAACATATAGGATTATACTGAGAATTATGTGATACAGGGTTGCGTGATAATAAGGTTGTATGTTAAGTTATGCAATTAATTATGCAGTTAGCCCTGCGAAGCAGTGCCATCAACTTCCATTTACTTTATTCATGCCTTGAATTTGCGAACAGCAAGGCAGAGGATACAATTAAAAAACTGGTTTTGTGCTGAGCCTTTTTTTTTTTCTAGATGTAAACATATTTCAGCAAAAAGATGTTATACAATATTCATCCTGACATTCAAAACTCTACAGTGCTGAATTAAAAATTTCTGAAAAGGCATGTCCAGGTACAGATGCTTCCAGAAGTGCTGATTCACTTTTTCCATGTTAGAGTTTATCCAGCTGTCATAGGATAAACATAAAATAACATAAAAATATAATATATCCCTTAAATATTCAAGTATTCTATTAATCATATTAATTCAGACAACTAGGTTAATATGGGAATAGTAGAGGGAGGGTTGGGAAAAGGTCTTCCTAATGGTTGTTTAAAACCAAAGCCCTAAATCAAGTGCCATCTAGTCCAGAACTCAGTTATTTATCAGCTAGATTTCTAGGAGAAAAATGCTTCACGGTGCCTGAAATGTCATTGCTGAGTGGTGCCACCAGAGTCCAAGCAGCCTTCAAACAAACAACACCTGCCTCACACAGCCTTTCACACAACCAAGAACAGTTTTACCAGTCTTTTGATAAAATCCTTGGCATTTTGTTTCTTGCCTAGTCCCCATCCAGAGTTGTACACTGTCACTGTAGTAAAAAAAAAAAAAAAAAAGATAGGTTAGAATTTCATATCTCTGTTCATTTCTTGAACTTAATCCTTTGTTTGCTGGGAAAGTTTTACTAACTGCCAGAACACTCAATACACTGAAACAAATTGTACTCATCCCTATTTTAGAGGGATCCTTTTTTGTGTAAATAACTTGAAACTGCAGAAAACATTCAAATTCAGTGATGCTTCATCCAAAGTGAGTTGATGTTGTCTTATCCCATGTACTGGTGATAACCACTCAGCCTTTTTATTGCTTATTGGTCCAAATACTTCTTATCTGTAGGAAGTGGAGCACCTTCCACTCAGGAGTGTAAGAGCCATCCCTCACCAAAAGAACAGTTAATTATGTCACTGTCCTATGAGACATGAAAACATTCTCAGATGAAACCAGGCAAAGGGAGAAGCCAGATCTTTCACATTCTTGGTGAATGATCTGGTCCTGGGGTAAATAATGCCTCAGTGGGGCTAAGGGAGATGAACTGATAACTTCTGTCCTCCCCTTGTCTGCAGCTTGTATAAAAAAATCTGACCTCATCAGACATATACAACCAGCAGACCCTGGCTGTAAGTACCATGTAGGGACTTCCTTGCTACCTGGAGTACTTCGATGTCCTTTACTTCTCTTGTTGTGGCATTTTGAACTGTCTAGATAACAGAAAGCTCTGCCAGGTTTACTAAGATTGTGAATCCCAGCTGTGCCTTATTTAGTGAACACTGGCAGCCATCTCAGAGTTGTTTGTTGTCCAAAAGAAATGCTTTATAATACAAGTCCACATCTCTTTGCAAGTGTATCCTGGAAAGTATTTTAATGTCCATACGTCTAAGTGATGTATCACAGTTGAGATACAGTTCACAACAGGATTATTGCTGGCTCTTCCAGCTAGTGCAGAACTTAACAAAGAGCTCCTGTTGTATCCCCATATAATGCATAAGTTTTGTAAAATACCAATGAGATATGTATGCAAATCGTGATAGCCAAACACTTCAAATGAAGAGCCTGAAACTTGCTTGTACTGTAGTTCTCAAAGCGTAGTGAAAACAAAACTACTCTGCAAGACTTTTTTAGCTATTTTCCATAGGTATCAGTCACTACCTCTGTTAGACAGTATGTCAATTTTAAGGAACCAGGGTTATATGCTAAGAAACAGGGTTTACAACCTTGTCTGTTTGGAAAGGGGATATGCATTTCATATAAATGTTTGAGATATCATGAGACGTGTGTGCAGAAGACAGTTATATAAGAGAAAATAATGGTGCCTTCTGCATTAGTAGCCTAGAGTGGGTGAGCACCACTGTTTTTTCTGAAAATTTTAATTAATTTTGGTTTGGAAAATGAAACTATAAGAAGGAATATATGTGGGAGAGTGCCTCTCCTGGTCAGGAAGAAGACACAACTAATCTGTGAGCACACTAAAAGCTTACTAACTTTATTAGGCTATGCACAGCAATGGCAATGCTTGAGCCTCAGATACCATTTTTGGACATCTAATATCTCCTCCAACCATCCTTCACTCATGGCCAAAACCATAAAGAAGGAAGGTAAACGGATGATATGAAGAAAGAAGTAGTTATCTCCAAAAACACATCAAAATAGATAAGGAGAGGAAGAAGGGAAAATTAACTACTGTCTTAATTAGTCCTAGTTAAGATCACTCAATTTTCAGTCTGGGAGTCTCTCCTAACGTCCATGCTTAGCTTGCTCAGTTACCTGAGCATTTCACACAGTATCTTTACATTTCACACATGTAAAAGAAAGTTAACACCAAAATCCTTAAATGAAAGTAGGTACATCTTATTCTGTAGGGATGATCTATATTCAAAACCGAACTGATTTACCTGTGAACCAGAAACAAATTTACCTCAACATATCATGTTATGATCTTCATTCACAGATATGAAAGTTATAAAACATCTTCTCCATAGTAAGCACTCATGTGTTTGAACTGCTGTTTCACTGTTTAATCCCAGTACTAAATACAAGGCAGTGTTTTATAACCTAGTCTGGGAATCTTGGATTACCGGAGTTTTCGCAGTGCTTCTCTTTTGTATGTAGAAGAACTCTCCATCACGTAAAAACTCTGGAGATGTTTGCTATGTAGAACATGGGAGTGCTTGTCGCCTACAGGATCAGATTCAAGGACACTACCTACTAGTCTCCCAGATGAAGGCAACAACGGTTGAGGTTTTAAGCAGCTTTCAGTAAGCAATGATATTCTCTTTGGAATGGATTATTTCACCAAGAATGCCTAAACATTTTTAATTACATCAATTGGGTAATCCAGTGCAGCTAGTCTGGTTCTGCCTCTTATTTTCATCAGGAATGAGAATTTAAGGCGTAGTAACAAGCTCTAATAGCCAGTCGTCACTCAGCTCATAAATGTGAGTGATTGGGGAAGAACAACACTGATTAAAAGTGTCTAAGAGGCAATTAAAAAGGGGTAACAGTTGCCATGCCAGTGGTGTAATAGTTTTATGCTCTGCCATGCAACAAATACGGGTTAATTATTTTGTGTATTTCTACAATAGATGACTGATCACTTTCAAGAAAAAGAAATGTTGATCTCTTATCTCTTTGCCAATTTTTATGATCAAATTTGAAATTATGTTTCAGTTCCAGCTCCTCTCCATTTTCCACCATCCTATTACTGTCACCACATACGTTTTCCAAGGTCTGTAGTGAAAGTCCCAAATATGTCTTAAGAAAGCTTTTGAAATTTGTTGCAAGTTTAATAGATTCAGAGATATTTCATTTATTTCAGAAAAAAATCAAAACACGTAAAACAGAGATTGTTTTTAAAAAAAGGTCTCAAAAGTTCACGTTCCTCATCTTTCTAGATACACAAAAGAAGAGCCTAAAGCTAAATCATTAAGTAATTATGACTGTTAAACTCTGCAGTTCTGTAAATCCTGCATTTCTACCTTGTTTTTCACAGTGTTTCTTTTCACCCAAATAAAAAGATGATGAAATTCCCTGATAGTATATATGGAGGCTTATCATCAGGAAGATTAGAACCCTGATGTTTTTTGAGAGAGTCTACTTAAGATCTTGACAAGTATGATCATTCCCATGAAACAGAGGAGTCTGAAACATTTGGTCAAACACTTTTTTGTCTTTGAAAAGAGGTGGGGTAATGTATTCATATCATCCAGAGGAAATGAAATATGTTCTCTTCTATTAGTAGCTCAAGAGGGTGATTAACAGCAACCATTAAATAAGCTAAACATTTTAAAATCACAGGACTGGATCATTGAATGGAATTGGCTGTGAACTACTGATCTTAAATCAGAGCTACTAACTGGCCTCATTCATTTTAAATGACACAGAAAAAGAGAGAGCCGGGTGTATTAGTCAATCACAGAATGCATATGAACCAGTGATCCAGGGGAAAAAAGTATAATCTTCAACTGTTGTATTTCCAGTTAAAATGGGAAAAATACAATACAACACACACATCGCTAAATACTGAGTATAGCTTGGTCCCACACAAGAAAACATATTTTGAAATGGAAATAGTGGAGATAAAAGCTAATACTATGATCAGCAGAACTGGGAATTTGTCTTGATCAGGCTACGAAGCGATATTTTACTGAGCCTGTTAAAATAAAAGATGAAGGACGTATGACTGTGGTATTTAAAAAACAGTATAAATACTTCAGAGGGTAAAAGTAGGGTAAATACTTCGGGAAGAAGTTTGACCATTGACAATAAATTATAACATGGGCCTAAAAGTAAGCATATGCAGGGTGCCTATGCGAGAAATTTGGCACAAATCTCTAACAAAAGTAACGAGAGTAAGGAACCAATTTGATTTGAAGCTGATGATCAAAAGGAAATACTAGTAGTCTTTCTAGTCAGTAGCAGAAGAAAGACTACAGGAAATGTGGGACTGCTGCTGAATGAGGCGGGTACCCTAGTGATGGAGGCTACAGAGAAGGTGGAGTTACTGAATGCATTCTTTACTGCTAAGGCCGGCCCTCAGAATTCCCAGATCCTGGAGCTAAGAGAGAAAGTCTGGAGAAAGGAAGACTTTCCCTGGGCAGAAGAGGATTGGGTTTGAGATAATTTAGGCAAACTGGACACCCACAAATCCATGGACCCCAATGGGATGCACCCACTAGTGCTGAGGGAGCTGGCAGATGTTATTGCTAAACCAATTTCCACCATTTTTGAAAGATGATGGAGAACAGGAGAGGTGCCTGAGGACTGGAGGCAAGCCAATGTCACTCTTCAAAAGAGGCAAGAAGGAGGACCCGGGAAACTTCAGGCAAGTCGGCCTCAACTCCATCCCTGGAAAGGTGATGGAACGGCTCATTCTGGGTGTCGTCTTTCAGCGTGTGGAGGAAAAGAAGGCTATCAGGAGTAGTCAACATGGATTCACCAAGGGGAAATCCTGCTTGATGAAACTGATAGCCTTCTATGATGGCATGACTGGCTGGGTAGACGAGGGGAGAGCAGTGGGTGTTGTCTACCTTGACTTCAGCAAGGCTTTTGGCACTGTCTCCCATAACATCGTCATAGGTAAGCTTAGGAAGTGTGGGCTAGATGAGTGGACGGTGAGGTGGACTGAGAAGTGGCAGAATTGCAGAGCGCAGAGGGTTGTGATCAGTAGCACAGAGTCTAGTTGGAGGTCTGTGACTAACCCCCAGGAGTCGGTGCTGGGTCCAGTCCTGTTCAATGTATTCATCAACGACCTGGATGAAGGGACAGAGTGTACCCTCAGCAAGTTTGCTGATGATACAAAGCTGGGGGGAGCGGCTGACTCACCGGAAGGCCGTGCTGCCATTCAGCGTGACCTGGACAGGCTGGAGAGTTGGGCGGAGAGGAACCTGATGAAGTTCAACAAGGGCAAGTGTAGGGTCTTGCACCTGGGGAGGAACACCCCGATGCACCACTATACGCTGAGGGTTGACCTGCTGGAGAGCAGCTCTGCAGAGAAGGACCTGGGAGTACTGGTGGACAACAGGCTCACCATGAGCCAGCAGTGTGCCCTTGTGGCCAAGAAGGCCAATGGCATCCTGGGGTGCATTAAGAAGAGTGTGGCCAGCAGGTCGAGGGAGGTGATCCTGCCCCTCTGCTCTGCCCTGGTGAGGCCACATCTGGAGTACTGTGTCCAGTTCTGGGCTCCCCAGTTCAAGAGAGACAGGGAACTACTGGAGAGAGTCCAGCGGAGGGCAACAAAGACAATAAAGGGACTGGAGCATCTCTCCTATGAGGGAAAGCTGAGACCTGGGTCTGTTCAGCCTGGAGAAGAGAAGATTGAAAGGGGATCTCATCAATGCTTACAAATATCTAAAGGGCAGGTGTCAAGAGGATGGGGCCAGACTCTTCACTGGTGTCCAGCAACAGGACAAGGGGCAACAGGCACGAACTGGATTACAGGCAGTTCCACCTGAATGTGAGGAAGAACTTCTTTACTGTGAGGGTGACAGAGCACTGGAACAGGCTGCCCAGAGAGGTTGTGGAGTCTCCTTCTCTGGAGATATTCAAAACCTGCCTGGTGGTGCTTCTGTGCAACCTGCTCTAAGGACACCTGCTTTAGCAGGGGAGGTGAACTAGATGGTCTCTAGAGGTCCTTTCTTCCAACCCTTATCATTCTGTGATTGTGTGATCAAGATGTGTGCAGAAGCACTGCATAGTTTGATTGTCTGTGACAGCTGAACTGGCCAAGTGTATTCCTTCCAGTTCTGTACTATTTACTTGTTCAAAGTATTAGAACAATTGGCATTTTTTTATTGCACCAAAATTTAAGAAAGGTTAAGAATGTGAATTTGGAAAGCACTGATACCCTAGCTTGTCTTTCATCTTAGCCACTGATAATATGGGATAAAATTAGTAAAGATAGTAGCATAATTAGTGACAATTACTATAGTTTTGCAATAAACATCTCTTATCAAACAAATTGTGTCTTTTTGATGAGATTACTTTTGGCTTAGGATAATAAGAACTTTATAATATAGCTAGAGATAGAACACAAAGATTCGTATCTTAGGATGCCATAACAAACTACTATAAACTATAAACATTGTACTAAATTCACAAAACCCATATTCAGTATATTAAAACCTGATTAGTTGAGTGTTTACAGTTTACTGTAAGTACTTACAGAGTACTTCTAATTTACAGACTCTCCTGCTATGTACATCCATCAGAGACCGATATTGTTCAGTGTCTTTATCAATGTTCTAGAGGAAAATATAAAATCAATACAGATAAATTTGTGCATGACATGAATATTGATAGAGCAGTAAATAATAGTAAAGACAGCTTAGTAATAAAGGTTGCTATGCATCATTTAGTAAAGCGATAGTAAGGTTAATTTGAACATATACAAGGTCATATAACAAGAAAAAGTGAATGTACATCATATTTATGGAGTGGAGAATAGTTATGTGGAAAGCATTGACTTGGAAACGGCCTTAGAGTAAAACTGAATGAAAATGGATTTGTGAGTTTTTTAATTTTTATATACCTAACCTATATATTCATATAAAATTATTTAATTTGAAATATTTTCATTGGTAATTCAATCCCAAGTTTCAAATAAAAAAGATTTTTAATTGATTAGAATGTTTAGTTTCATGGAAATAAAAAGTATTAAACATGTCAGAGGAAAGCTTAGAATAAAACATTAATTTTAAACTAAAAATTCAAAATGTTTCAAATTTTGCAAGTTTGAAACTCCAGAGGCTAAAGTTTAGACAATATGCTGCTCTCTTACCTGCTCTTGAAAGTTTCTCTGAATTGCTCTAGACAAATTAACACTGTAGACAATCATGCTTGAAACCATGCTGCAGGGTCTTCTGGCAGCATCATTAAGTCTCTCTAAAATTCAAGTAATGCCCCATCCAGGAAAACATGCTGCCTTGCATATTAGGCCTTAGTGAGATACATCACCTGCCTTTGTAAATAACTACTATTTCTAAGAAAAAACCTTTACCTTCCAGGAGATACCCTCCATAAGCCTACAGAATGTAGGATAACTTTCTTTCCTTTTGTTGACTTAGCATGCTCTGTCTGCTGAGCTAGGAAGATTAAAAGAGGAAGAGTCAGTAACTATAGTCAGGCCATGAAGCACAGCTTGTAGGTCCCTCTATTGGACTAAAGCTGTTGGCAGTATCTAGGACTAGACATTTGTTGGCCTAATAACAGCTATCTTTTCCTCACAGTACGAGGTTTCTTGTACCTGCCATGCAGTTCTGTCATGGGAGCAGGTGCTAAATACTTCTCAATTTAATAACTTCTTATTATTTTGCATTTGGAATTAATTATAAATTGGTATAACATAATGCAAATTTATTATAACAACGGCCAAATAAAGCTGTGAGTTAAAAAAAGAAAACAGTGAGTATTCTGTATTTTTAAAATGGACATTTCCATTGTTACCCGTGTCTCAGCACTGCAGCGTCCTCAAGGTTCCACTGCTGATCTTGGCAGAAAATGATGACTACATTGCAGCAATGCCAAGGAAATGCGTGCTGGCAAATGAGTGCACGTTTTAATGTTTGAGCTGCGCTATTTTAGTCCAAATATGTAACAGTCACTTTAAAAACCATCTTGCTAGGTGCAAACTTGCAGGCTATTTGAGCCATTTTCTTGTGAGTGACGCAGGACTTTGCCAAGTGATAAATCCCACAGCTGCAGTGGATGACTGTTCCTTCTTCTTAACCTACTTGGCCTCAGTGCATCTTTCACTCCCTTGCCAGTCGTCCATGCTCCTGGACTGTCTCAAAGAAGGGGACCGACTTGCTAGCTCTTTCCTTTCCTATTTGAATTGCTATGGAGACTTTCTGTCCTTCTGTTTCTCATTCTTACAGAGTGTTTCAGTTCATTCCTTTTCTTCTTTTTTTTCCTGTTCTCATTCTTTCAAATGTCATTGCTGGTTTCCGATGGGGATATCAATGTAAAGACTAGAGAACTTACAGCTAACTGCCCCTCATTTCATGTGCTTGAGTCTTGTATCTTGTTTCCTTGTCTAGGCTGCTGTCCATGCCATGTTAAGCCCATGCTATAGTAATCTATTTTCAGCTTTGAAACTTCTTCTAGCATCAATATCTAAATCCATTTTGAAAGCACTTATCATTTTCCATTTGACAAAGATGAGAATAAAAAAGAATATTTAATTGTTTTAAGGAATAAAAAATGTAAAGTGAAAAAAGACACAAACTTGAAAATGCAATGAGCATAATTACAAGGCAGCATTTTTGTTTCTTATTTATTGTGCGCCTAGCTTGAGAATACAGAATGCTACAGCTTGGCTACTCACTCAGGCAGAGAATTAGAAGATTTGTACAAATTCCTCTTTGTTCTTTTTCTCCTCTGAGCTCTGCTCCCTTTAGACTGTATCATCTTATTTGGGTAGTCGCTATATGATCTTAAGTATCTAAAAATTCTTCATACATTGCTGGCACTATCAGAAACAAATAATAAGATACAAAAAAGGTCTGAGTTTCAGCCTATCCTGTTATGAATGAAGTTCAGAGTTATGGACAGGGCCAGGTCACACATTAGATGCTATATAAATCTCAGTTGAGATTCAGATGCAGGGCTTGAGGACTATCTAGATCTTCATTGACAAGAACATACAGAAAGGATTAAACAGGTGTCAGAGCAGTTTGAACAGATTAAGAATAATTAAAGGTTAAATGGAAGCAAAAGAATGGAGGAATAAAGTATTTAGGAAACACAGATAAGAAATTCATTGACTCATACATTCCGTGATAGATAGCAGAATTAATTTTTGATAAATTATAAATTAGATTGGTGAGTATAAAAATAGAGTAAATGTTTGATTTAAAAATGAAAGACCTAGAGAAAGGAAGCTCATACTTAAAACTGCACAGAACACTTATATTTCAGCCTTGCTGAGAGTCAGTATTGGAATAGGACTGTACAATCCTATTCTGTAGGTGAAATTATGTCTTCATTTTTCTCTTTGGTTGGGATTTTTTGTTGGTTCACTCACTGTCTCTGGCCATTTGCTGATGGTACGTCCCTGAAATAGCTGCAGCACTGCCAGACACCTGGCCCAGGAAACTTGGCCCAGGTTCATTGAGGATCTCCAGGTGACGATGAGGATGAAAGATGCATGCCTGGCAGTGACGAACGGTAAAATGCCTCTTTCCAGTTGCTTTGGTATTTCCAGTCTTGGGTAGGGTTGTTGGCAAGGTAGAAACCTCTAGTTCAGACCTGTTATAGTTAGTTTAAAAGTTGGAAGTTGGGAGGGAGTTAACTGGAACAGTGTTTTCTTCAAAAGTTTGGGTTTTTTTTAAATTACATTTTGTTTCATATTCCAGCATTACACTTGAGACCATCATACAAACCCTCCTCTTTACACACAGTTTTTGCTGCTCTAATTAATTCCCTCCTTTTCTTCTCTTGTCTCCCATCCCTTATCCCTTCTGAAACTGGATCAAATAATAGGGGCAGGCTTCCAACTTTGTTGTTTGATGTGTTTTTATCACAAAATGAAGCAAAAATAGAAAGCGTGACTTCCTTATTATGATACTGTTGGCATCAAAACGAGGTCGCTGTGAAAAAAAAGTGATTTTAAGATACCAATCAGCCATGTGATAAAACCTCTTACTCTCCAACACATGCCGAATCTTAGAAACACACCTGTTGTTGTTATATTAGCTTTAAGAACTCAAAGATGAAGGATATAAAATATCTCAGTCACCAAGCAGACTGCAGAATAATCCACTAATCCAGATAGATGAAAGGAAATGCAGATTTTTATGCCCTCTTAAGAGTGGCAGCCTGTCAAAAAATAGATCCTTCTGCTCAGCTTGCCAGAAAGAGAGAGAGAAGAGAGAAGGAAAAGGACTCTCTCTCAGACATGCAAATACACATGCATGGACACAATGAGAATGTTTGTGCAACAGCAGTGTATTAGTCAACACTCCTGTAGAAATCAATGCCAAAACATATATTGACAGATACCTCTATTTCTTTTTTGATGAGAAAGAAATATTTTTTTTCAGAAAAAAATAGTAACTCTGCTTGCACTTTAAAATATGAAGACAAAAGAAATCCTTTGGGGTAACAAACTGATTGAAATCAGAAGAGTAATATTTTCTCTTATGCGAAATAAAGGTTTTATTTGCAACAGGCATTAAAAAATGATAATTGCAAAATACAATTTTTTAGAAAAAACTTAGAAAACTTAGAAAAAACAGCCTGTTCAAATAACAATCATGGTGAATACACAACATTTGCATGTCCCAGAGATTTTTTGGATCAGATTCTGCTCCCTTTATTCATGTCAAATATTATCTGTAATTTCAATTAATACCCTTTAATGATAAGAGACTAAGTCAAAATGTGGACTTGCATTTTGTAACGTGATGATACACTTTCATTTAAACCCTGTGTGAATATGAGAGTTTCTTTTTACTGGAGAAAGTGACGATACTGCTTTAAGCACAGGAAAGCAAACCTGTGCGATCACTTCAGTTTCTTCAGCTCCCTTGCATTTAATCTATTTTTTATCTTTTATGTTCACAGGGTGCAGAAGGTGAAGGTGGGGATGGAAAAGCATGTCAGGCAAAATGTGGATAGAGTCAGCAGTAAAAGAAAAAAATGCATGCTGTCCTCTACTGAGCAAAGCAAGCATAATTGCTGACATGAAGAATTCTGCAGTCCTGGGAGGAAAAAATTAACCAACAAAAATTTTTTACCAATGCCAAAGAAAAAAAAAAAGAGATTGCTTTCAATTTCACAGCATAAATTGGAATTTACTGTGATTTTGACAGATTATGTCAATATTTCTACATTTACCTGGACTGTAATCTTGTATCCATACTATTGGCATTCTGTAGGTCTTCATTTTATATTTTAACCTGACTATTGACTGTTCTCTGAGATAATTTTTCTCAGAGATTATGACATATTTATACACATGATAATGCATTTCTTTAGTTAAAAAGCACAATAAATTAAGCTAATTCCTTTAAATTTTCAACAAAGAATTAATGATGTATTAACACAGATAGCAGTGCTAGTGTTCCTGCATTGAATAGATGTAGCTGTGAAACAATGTACATACTATATTTGTAAGATTTCTTTTCTTTTTATGACATACATTCCAAATCTGACCAATATACCTTTAATGGAAACTCTAATCTGCTGAGGAAGAAGACTCAACAGTCATGACATGGATACTGCTTTTTGCAGTTGTATGAGCTGTGTAAGATGTGTAATGAAGCAAATGAGCAGTAGGAATGGGAAGGCACTATTCTGCACTTGGAGGGAGTTATCGTTGTCACAGGGAGACACATGGGGAGGCACCCAGTGCACACATTATAGCCCTGTAGTAGAATCCAGAAGGTTTTTACCCCCCCGTTAAACCCTTCCTTGTGCCACCTTGACACAATATTGATGTCTGGAATAGTCAGAGAAACAGCACAGCTTCTTACTGGCACCTTATCCTGTATGTAGCTTGATTGACCTCCAGCTTCTGACACTCATGGAAGCAGGAGAGGACGTGACCAGGTAAAGGTATGCAGGAAGGAGCTCTGCCTTCATGCAAGAAAATGAGTGTGGCCACAGCTGTACTACCTGCCTGTTGGGCACAGCGGGGCTGGTCTTCTGTGGCTGCACTGTGCTGGAAGAGGTTTTATGCTCTGAAAACCCACTAGGCAAAATCTGTTTCCTTAAATGCTGTGTTCAATGAGAAGATTTGATACAGCGTAAAATACCCACTATAAGGATAATTACAAGTCCCATGAAAAACTGAGGTCTCAGCACATGTATTCCTCAGTCATTTCCATGGATTTTTTGAGGCATTTAAGAAGAGATCTCAAACAGACCAAAGAGATGGCTTTTTGTATATTTATGAAGAGAAAAAGGCACAGGGTGGGAAAAGTATGAAGGCTCTACAATCCCAGAGTATTAGTATTTATATTAATATTCATCCTATTATGCAGAAATGCAAAATTAGACTTACCTTCTTAGTTAAGAATGCTCTGAGGCTTCTACAAAGATAGTGAAACTTAAAATATTAAGATAAAAATGATACATAACTGCAACACATTTTAATGATTATTTATTAAAATGGAAATGTAAGTACAATAATAATTGAACTGAATATAACTTCATAAAATACCACTTATGGCATCCGTAATGCATATGGACATGATGACTTAATTTGACTGTTGAGTACCTCACTAGCATCCCTCCTGCCAGTGATGTAGGTAAAATTATATGTTATAATATTCAGTTCTTCCTCACGCCTTCCTTCGCTTGAAATCAATGGTAATCATCAGAAAAAAAAAGTTTCTGAACAAACCCAGTTTCATAAGGCCTCAGCAGAGGTACAAACATCACCTTCACTTTAATTTTTTTTTTTACTTTAATGTTCAAGTTACTGTGGAAAAATTACTTCTACCATACTGAGAAGTGTGTGCAGAAAGCAAACTAGATGGAGCACTGGGTGCACGCAGTAGCAGAAGAGCATGAAGCACCTCCCTTTTTGGAAGGTATCCATAGAGGGGACTCAGATTCAAGTGCTTTTCTACTTAAGAGAATTTATGTCTACTTCCATTTTGGCAGTAAAGTGAGTGAGCCATTAAATTATAATCTGTACCTGAATTTGGGAATACCATTCTCTCCTATAAATTAAGCTTGTGGAGACTACACTCTATTCTTTCAGGTGTTCTGCAGTGAGTTGCTGTCAGTCTAACTTGGTGAAGACAATTCATCTTGTGTAGTATACTTAAATATTTATTGAAAGTAATTCAGTGACCTGGTTAGGACATTCAGAAAAGAAAAAAAGATACCTACTTTCTGCTTGGTTCATATGAACAATAAATATTCTCGCATAATGAATATTTACTTTACCACCTTCACCTGAGAACTGAGCGATCTTAAATCCAATACCGGTTCCAGTGTGTGTTTAATTAAGTATGCAAAGTGAAACTGCACTGGTAAACAAGAATGAAAGCATCTTCTCTTTGAACTTGGACTACTCTTTGGACTACTTTTTGAAGGGGGCTACCAATTCAGATCAGGCAAATGTGTGAAACAATTCAAGATGTCCTTCTAGTGGGATTTATCTTCTGCAGCATTAAGGGTGCATTTGCATTAGGATTTTTTCTTTAGATCAGGAGGGCATTTTTCAAGTGACTCTCCCAGTCACCTCCACTTCCTGCGCATTGGTTCACAGTGGAGCAATGCAGGATCTCACAAACTGGTCTCCTTTCGGATAAACATACACTGGCAAATGTGCCCCAAAAATACAAAATCTGTGATCCAGCTGCAAACAGGTTGTCAATGTACAGGGTCAGAAACATGTTAGTCTGAAGTAGCAACCCCTGAAAGTCATGTAGTGTGACTGTAAAGTTCTGAGTACTGTTCCTCTCTACAGATCTACAGCTACTGGGCTGTACTACTTCCTAATGCTGAGGTAGCCCTAACCCCACCTTTGCTGCAAGAGTGATTTATTATTTTTCAGTGACTTCACTCTACATGCATGAGTCATTTAGGAGGGACTAAACCCACAATTTCTGACATTTTCAGTGCTCACGACTGTCTTGGTTTAGGCCCAGCTGGCAACGAAGAACCACGCAGCTGCATGGTTCCCTCCTCCCTCTCTGGTGGAATGTGGAGAAAATGTAAGGAAACCTGGTGGGTTGAGACAAGGACGAGGAGGGTTAACTCACCAATTATGGTCATGGGCAAAACCAAACTCAGCTTGGGGAAAAACATCAATTTAATTGGTCCTCAATCAAAACAGAGTAGGATAAGGAGACATGAAAACCAGACCTTAAAAAAACCTTACCCCACCACCACCCCTCCCTCCTTCCTGGGCTCGAGTCCCCTCGCTCCCGATGCCTCTCCCTTCTCCCCCCTCAGCAGCGCAGGGGGACAGGGAATGGGGGTGCAGTCAGTTCCCCAAAGATTGTCCCTGCCTCTCCTTCCTTCTCAGGCGGGGAGGACTCCTCATACGCTTCCCCTGCTCCAGAGTGGGTTCCTCCCATGGCAGACAGTCCCTCATGAACCCCTCTGATGTGAGTCCTTCCTGCATGGCGTAGCCCCTCAGGAACGCACCAACCCAGCATGGGCTGCCCACAGAGTCATGGCCTTCTTCGGGAGCAGGCACCTCCCCTGGCGTGAGGTACTCCACAGGCTGCAGGTCCGTTTCTGCTCCTCTGTGGTCCTTCACGGGCTGCACGTTCATCTCTGCTTTACCATGGTCCTTCATGGGCTGCTCCACCGCGATCCTCCGTGGGCTGCAGGGGCACAGCCTGCCCTCTCCCCGCAGGCTGCAGGGGAATCTCTGCTCCGGCCGCCTCCTCCCACTCCTTCCTCACTGGCTCCAGGTGTCTGCATCGGTGTNTGTAACGTGATGATACACTTTCATTTAAACCCTGTGTGAATATGAGAGTTTCTTTTTACTGGAGAAAGTGACGATACTGCTTTAAGCACAGGAAAGCAAACCTGTGCGATCACTTCAGTTTCTTCAGCTCCCTTGCATTTAATCTATTTTTTATCTTTTATGTTCACAGGGTGCAGAAGGTGAAGGTGGGGATGGAAAAGCATGTCAGGCAAAATGTGGATAGAGTCAGCAGTAAAAGAAAAAAATGCATGCTGTCCTCTACTGAGCAAAGCAAGCATAATTGCTGACATGAAGAATTCTGCAGTCCTGGGAGGAAAAAATTAACCAACAAAAATTTTTTACCAATGCCAAAGAAAAAAAAAAAGAGATTGCTTTCAATTTCACAGCATAAATTGGAATTTACTGTGATTTTGACAGATTATGTCAATATTTCTACATTTACCTGGACTGTAATCTTGTATCCATACTATTGGCATTCTGTAGGTCTTCATTTTATATTTTAACCTGACTATTGACTGTTCTCTGAGATAATTTTTCTCAGAGATTATGACATATTTATACACATGATAATGCATTTCTTTAGTTAAAAAGCACAATAAATTAAGCTAATTCCTTTAAATTTTCAACAAAGAATTAATGATGTATTAACACAGATAGCAGTGCTAGTGTTCCTGCATTGAATAGATGTAGCTGTGAAACAATGTACATACTATATTTGTAAGATTTCTTTTCTTTTTATGACATACATTCCAAATCTGACCAATATACCTTTAATGGAAACTCTAATCTGCTGAGGAAGAAGACTCAACAGTCATGACATGGATACTGCTTTTTGCAGTTGTATGAGCTGTGTAAGATGTGTAATGAAGCAAATGAGCAGTAGGAATGGGAAGGCACTATTCTGCACTTGGAGGGAGTTATCGTTGTCACAGGGAGACACATGGGGAGGCACCCAGTGCACACATTATAGCCCTGTAGTAGAATCCAGAAGGTTTTTACCCCCCCGTTAAACCCTTCCTTGTGCCACCTTGACACAATATTGATGTCTGGAATAGTCAGAGAAACAGCACAGCTTCTTACTGGCACCTTATCCTGTATGTAGCTTGATTGACCTCCAGCTTCTGACACTCATGGAAGCAGGAGAGGACGTGACCAGGTAAAGGTATGCAGGAAGGAGCTCTGCCTTCATGCAAGAAAATGAGTGTGGCCACAGCTGTACTACCTGCCTGTTGGGCACAGCGGGGCTGGTCTTCTGTGGCTGCACTGTGCTGGAAGAGGTTTTATGCTCTGAAAACCCACTAGGCAAAATCTGTTTCCTTAAATGCTGTGTTCAATGAGAAGATTTGATACAGCGTAAAATACCCACTATAAGGATAATTACAAGTCCCATGAAAAACTGAGGTCTCAGCACATGTATTCCTCAGTCATTTCCATGGATTTTTTGAGGCATTTAAGAAGAGATCTCAAACAGACCAAAGAGATGGCTTTTTGTATATTTATGAAGAGAAAAAGGCACAGGGTGGGAAAAGTATGAAGGCTCTACAATCCCAGAGTATTAGTATTTATATTAATATTCATCCTATTATGCAGAAATGCAAAATTAGACTTACCTTCTTAGTTAAGAATGCTCTGAGGCTTCTACAAAGATAGTGAAACTTAAAATATTAAGATAAAAATGATACATAACTGCAACACATTTTAATGATTATTTATTAAAATGGAAATGTAAGTACAATAATAATTGAACTGAATATAACTTCATAAAATACCACTTATGGCATCCGTAATGCATATGGACATGATGACTTAATTTGACTGTTGAGTACCTCACTAGCATCCCTCCTGCCAGTGATGTAGGTAAAATTATATGTTATAATATTCAGTTCTTCCTCACGCCTTCCTTCGCTTGAAATCAATGGTAATCATCAGAAAAAAAAAGTTTCTGAACAAACCCAGTTTCATAAGGCCTCAGCAGAGGTACAAACATCACCTTCACTTTAATTTTTTTTTTTACTTTAATGTTCAAGTTACTGTGGAAAAATTACTTCTACCATACTGAGAAGTGTGTGCAGAAAGCAAACTAGATGGAGCACTGGGTGCACGCAGTAGCAGAAGAGCATGAAGCACCTCCCTTTTTGGAAGGTATCCATAGAGGGGACTCAGATTCAAGTGCTTTTCTACTTAAGAGAATTTATGTCTACTTCCATTTTGGCAGTAAAGTGAGTGAGCCATTAAATTATAATCTGTACCTGAATTTGGGAATACCATTCTCTCCTATAAATTAAGCTTGTGGAGACTACACTCTATTCTTTCAGGTGTTCTGCAGTGAGTTGCTGTCAGTCTAACTTGGTGAAGACAATTCATCTTGTGTAGTATACTTAAATATTTATTGAAAGTAATTCAGTGACCTGGTTAGGACATTCAGAAAAGAAAAAAAGATACCTACTTTCTGCTTGGTTCATATGAACAATAAATATTCTCGCATAATGAATATTTACTTTACCACCTTCACCTGAGAACTGAGCGATCTTAAATCCAATACCGGTTCCAGTGTGTGTTTAATTAAGTATGCAAAGTGAAACTGCACTGGTAAACAAGAATGAAAGCATCTTCTCTTTGAACTTGGACTACTCTTTGGACTACTTTTTGAAGGGGGCTACCAATTCAGATCAGGCAAATGTGTGAAACAATTCAAGATGTCCTTCTAGTGGGATTTATCTTCTGCAGCATTAAGGGTGCATTTGCATTAGGATTTTTTCTTTAGATCAGGAGGGCATTTTTCAAGTGACTCTCCCAGTCACCTCCACTTCCTGCGCATTGGTTCACAGTGGAGCAATGCAGGATCTCACAAACTGGTCTCCTTTCGGATAAACATACACTGGCAAATGTGCCCCAAAAATACAAAATCTGTGATCCAGCTGCAAACAGGTTGTCAATGTACAGGGTCAGAAACATGTTAGTCTGAAGTAGCAACCCCTGAAAGTCATGTAGTGTGACTGTAAAGTTCTGAGTACTGTTCCTCTCTACAGATCTACAGCTACTGGGCTGTACTACTTCCTAATGCTGAGGTAGCCCTAACCCCACCTTTGCTGCAAGAGTGATTTATTATTTTTCAGTGACTTCACTCTACATGCATGAGTCATTTAGGAGGGACTAAACCCACAATTTCTGACATTTTCAGTGCTCACGACTGTCTTGGTTTAGGCCCAGCTGGCAACGAAGAACCACGCAGCTGCATGGTTCCCTCCTCCCTCTCTGGTGGAATGTGGAGAAAATGTAAGGAAACCTGGTGGGTTGAGACAAGGACGAGGAGGGTTAACTCACCAATTATGGTCATGGGCAAAACCAAACTCAGCTTGGGGAAAAACATCAATTTAATTGGTCCTCAATCAAAACAGAGTAGGATAAGGAGACATGAAAACCAGACCTTAAAAAAACCTTACCCCACCACCACCCCTCCCTCCTTCCTGGGCTCGAGTCCCCTCGCTCCCGATGCCTCTCCCTTCTCCCCCCTCAGCAGCGCAGGGGGACAGGGAATGGGGGTGCAGTCAGTTCCCCAAAGATTGTCCCTGCCTCTCCTTCCTTCTCAGGCGGGGAGGACTCCTCATACGCTTCCCCTGCTCCAGAGTGGGTTCCTCCCATGGCAGACAGTCCCTCATGAACCCCTCTGATGTGAGTCCTTCCTGCATGGCGTAGCCCCTCAGGAACGCACCAACCCAGCATGGGCTGCCCACAGAGTCATGGCCTTCTTCGGGAGCAGGCACCTCCCCTGGCGTGAGGTACTCCACAGGCTGCAGGTCCGTTTCTGCTCCTCTGTGGTCCTTCACGGGCTGCACGTTCATCTCTGCTTTACCATGGTCCTTCATGGGCTGCTCCACCGCGATCCTCCGTGGGCTGCAGGGGCACAGCCTGCCCTCTCCCCGCAGGCTGCAGGGGAATCTCTGCTCCGGCCGCCTCCTCCCACTCCTTCCTCACTGGCTCCAGGTGTCTGCATCGGTGTTTTTCTCACATTCCCCTCCTCCCTCTGCTGCAGGTCTCAACCGACGTTTCTTTGGCCTGTCCCCTTCTCAAAAACGTTATGTTATTGCAGAGGTGCATCCATTGTCTCTAAAGGGCCCAGCCTCAGCCTGAGGTGGGGCCAACTTGGAGCTGGGGGAGCTTCGAGCAGCTTCTGACAGGGGCCGCCCGCCCGTGTTGCCCCTGCCCCTGCTACCAAAGCCGCGCCACACAGACCCAACACAATGACAGCGAAAAGATTAGCTTTGTTTAAACGATAACACGTAGGACCATGTTCTCTTTCCTACATTTGCAGGTTTGATTTGGCCCATAAAAAGTTTACATGCATATTTTCAGCATCATTTGAACTATCGTTCTATGCTCAAACATACCTGTGTAATATTTTAAGAATAAAAATTGGGAAATTATCTAGACCGATGCTGTAATTAATTTTCAGTATTAGAAGTGCCATAAAATGTGCAGGACTAATCAGTTGTTCATGGTGAAAGGTAAGACAGACTGACAACAGACAGACTGACATACAGTTCTAAAACTGTTTAGGAAATGTGAAATCTTTGCTTTACCCTTTCCTTAACAAATTCCTGGATATTATCTTCTGGGGTATGCCTAATGATCATGAGCCATTGACTAATCACAGGCTGCCGGACATTTGTTTCAGGATTGTTTGTGCAATGCAATTTCTCAGATAGTTCTCCTCCAATGTGGAGGCACTTTCTGTCTAGTTTACTGATAAGAAGCATGAGTTGCTGAGTTTTCTATTACTAGGATTCCAACACACGATATGATTTTTATTAACAGTACCACCATTATATCTTTTGAGGTTCAAGCCATGAACTGCTGCGATCTCCAAAAGGATGTGAAACTAAGCAAGTGAAGAATGAGCGATTTACATCAGGCACAAACGCACCACCCTAATGCTGCGAGCAATCAATTTCAAAAGCTATTCTAATGAATGGTATTCATACTTCTAAAACGAACCAATGTGGAACTTGCCAACTTCTGTACGGAATATTAGAAGTAGTTTGGAATATGAATGTTCAGATTTGTCTTTTTGGGAAGTTTGTGAAAATTATTTCTAGATTTCTTGACTACTTTTTTTTTTCCCTAAAATATTAACTATTTTAATATAGACTTTTTTGCTCAAACAGGACTTTTTTTTGCTCATTATTTATTTTTTGGCTCTCACTTGTATCACAGATGAGTTTTACTTTATCTTAAACACTCTTTTTACGTCTCTTTCAAATCCCACACTCAATGCGCTCTTCCATGTGATCTGAACAGACTTAATTGGACTGTATTGGGACTGGGATTGAGTCAAGTGAGAATGAAAAAAAGGAAGGACTGGAGTAAAATGTTTGTCAAATTACATCCTAAAAGCGTATACTTGGTTAACAGAATGCATTTTCAGTTTTCACTTTCATCCATTCACACTTGTGAAACTGTGGGATATTACCTGAAGCATTCTACTTGACAAATAGTGCTCTGTCACAGACTGATACATTATCCAGATGATTTTAATTACATAGATTACATTTTGAATGCATATTAAAAAATTCATTTTTAGTAGCTTATTCAGAAGATTGAATATGATCAGTGTTAACAACATGAGGATATGTCCTGACAGCATAAAATATAACTCTATGCTGCTGCATTTAAGTACTTTGTAACCTTTACAGATAAACATCACACCTATCTAAATTTAGGTGAGATACTACTTAAATCCTTTCTGCTGATCCAGGCAACTGTTTCTGTGTAATAACATTGAAGGAGCTCTATGGGTTTCCATGTGAATTAAGTGACAGTAGTGTTGAAGAAAGCAATACTCCAGCTCTCAAGAGGCAATGAAGGTGAAGTCATGGGCCATCGTAAGTAGGAAACCAGGTTACAGACACTTAAAACAATTTCTAGGAAAGAAAGATTTGGAAACAGACATTTAAGATGGCAGGAATTTAATATCTTATAAAATCTGGGATGTGTGTATTTTAAAAAAATAAACACTTAAAATTCTGGATAAATACATGCAACTATGGCATAATCAAACTTTTCCCATATGAGTGAAACTCGTCTGTTATCCTCTCTTCCATCTTGTATTTATGCCTTTTTCACAAACACCTCTCTATGTTGCCATGATTAATTCATGAACTTATAAGTCCTTTTATTCATGTGTGCTTGGATCAAAGTGTGTGCACAACTCTCTTGTTAGAAAAGAGCAGGTGGAAAAGACAGAATATTTGCTGGATTTATCTGTTGATGCACCTGAAAACAGAGATTCTCCTAGTAGCAGCATCCATGCTGTTTAATGCAGAGATGAAACATCTCCAGGAGCATATTTTGCATTTCTGTTAGCAGTTAAAGGTATATCAGTTCTGAGAGTATTTTTAGTATCAGTTCCAGATACAGAAATATACCTAAATTTAGCTGTCCTCAGTATCCATTTCTGTGAAGGAAAAAAAAAATCAAGACAGAAAAAACTGAGATCTAAAAGAAAAAAAATTGAACTCAAAACCAAAACAATAAAAAGGAGAGATAAAAATAATAATTTCCCCTGCCCTCATTTTGTGAGAAGTCTTACAATGGTTCAGAAAATTATTTTAATGGGTTTCAAAATGTAATCATAAGATTGATAAAATTTATAAGGTGGCAATGAAAATAAACAAGATGCAAAAGGTTCAGCACCGGAGAGTAGGGATGTACTGCCCAATGTTGGCCTCAAAGGAAAAGTACATCAAGGACAGAAGGAAGCTTAGACAGAGAAGGCTGTTGAAGATTATATTTTGCTGGCTTCCCTGAAGAGCTCTCTAGAGAATCTCAGTAGATTTACTGGATTCATTAACATGGCTTTCTGGTAGCTGATAGGGAAAAACTTATTTTCAAAGAGATCCTGGTTTTACTATGTGATAATGTAATACTGTGTCTGCAGCTAGCTGGACACATGGTGTTGCCCTCAGAGTTTTCATTGTGAGTGAAAAATCATATCTGAAAAAATTATGGAGACCTTTGAAAATCATTCCTTGTCTCTATGACTGCTCTCGATGTGGATTTTGCCTTTCACAATAGCTTTCTTCTGTAGCCACAGCTGTGCGTCAGGCACAAACAAGTTTTCCTACAATTTAGGTGTTTTCAAGGTATCTTACTATGTTATAGCCCACTGTCTGCAGCCAGATGCTGGATTAACTTCAGCCATTTTAGCTGATATCTTTGAAATGAACAGGCTTTTCCCTTAATTCTCATCTTTGAACCATGCTGTCAAAACATCTTTTAAAAGTTGGCATTGTGAGACTCAGGGACACGGTTTCTGAAAAAGTGGCATTAGTATTAAAGCAGCACAGAAAATGTTTAAGAATATAGAGAACTGATTAAAACAGATTCTGTTTTGGATTGCAGAAGGCTCAATATAGGACATTTTATGGTTGAATAGAATTACGGGATGTTTGTGTGATTAGGTTCGCGATTTTCATACTATATCAAAACAAAATATCTTGACTTGTTTCTTCTTCAGGCTGACTTGCCTTTGAAGTTGTGTTTTATCTAGTGTTAATAAAAAAGATCCTGAACAAAACACACTGTTGCTAGTTGCATTTCTGCAAAATGTTTCATTTATAAATGTAATTTTTACTTTTAATAGATGTTTTAAATATTAACTATTGTATTGACTATGTCACGTTACGTGGTGTAAAAACTTGTCGACACATCCAGAAAGGAGCACAGAGACTCTGGCAGATGTGGCAGCTCAAACAGCACGCTGCCCCAGCTCCTCCCAGGCCCATCCCAGGAGCCATCAGCCCATCAGAGCCCCATCTCCACAAGCCCAGAGGAACACGAAGGTCCCAGGGCAGACAGGAACCCAAACTAAGAGTTGTCCCAGGAAAACCTCAGCCCTGGTGTCCAAGTGCGACGCCCACCATGATGATGCAAGAGGAACAGCTCCAGATCCACTGCTGGACTGGTGGTGTTGCTGCCTGGGGTGTGGGATGTGTTACGGGATGCCAGGGAAGAGCATTTTGAGATTGAACAAGACTTATTATGGGATGTTTAGGGAAGAAACCAGAGGTGGGGAAGGGGGTGGATGTGGATGATTTGGGGAGGAACAATTGTGGGAAAATAGAGGTGTGAGGGGACAAAAAGAGCTGGTCATGTGTAAATAGTGGCCTGTCTGTCTGTGCCCCCACAGTGCTCACAGGGGCCTGTGGGTGGGTGATGCCAGCCGGGGGCAAGTGCAGGTCAGGGTGCCAGCAGCTGGTCTGGACCACAGGACAGAGGGTGTGTGTGCCTGGGGGCCAGTGATGGGGGAGACCCCAATGAGTGACACCAAGTGCCAGCCCCAGGTGGGACCAGGGCCAGATCCCGTGTGTCTGCAGAACAGCACCGGGAGCCAGCACAAGTGTGCGAATGAGTATGTGAGCACTGGTGAAGGTCTGGCCAGATGAGGTGGTGCACAGGTGACATGTACAGGGAGCTGAGGGAGTTTCTCCAAGGATGAGACTATGGGATGTTTCTCCTGGAGACCAAAGGAGTCCTGATCAGCTCTGTATGTGCATGTGTGTGTGTGCACAGGTCTGAGCACCAGCAAGCAGAGTGGGGCTGTAGTCTTGGGGATTCATATACCCAAGTGCCAGTAACTGGGGAGACTGAGATCCAGGGGCAGCTACTGGACAGACTGTGTGCCTGAGCCCAGCTGTTGGAGGGATGTGTATTCCCACCTGTGGACCTCCATCCTGCTCAGTCAGAAAGGCGAAATGGGGTGATGCCATTGGTGCTGCCTGTGTCTGTGTGAGTGCTGAGTGTGTCTGTTCTGGTAAATCTATGTGTCTGGACATGTATATATGTATATATGCAGCCTAATAGCATATATTGTATGTATGAGTTCTCCTTTTGTGTGAGAGGGCAATGGATATCTCCTCGAGGTAACATCTCTGCATGGCAAGAGATGAATTTGATAATTCAAGAGGTCTTTTACATCTCCAGCCATTGTGTATTTAGGAAGAAACTTTGGAATTATCAAAATTATATAGCTGTCATATTTCTTCCAGGATATGTGACTGTAACCCTAAACAGAGTCATTTTTGTCAGAGAACCTCATTTTTATGATTTTCTGTCTGAATAAATAAAAAGCCACATAAAGCCAAGCTGCACCACAAAGTACACAATTACAGCCATGGGATCCCCCATTTTAACTGGCAGATATGTTTGGCACAAATAGTACCATAAACAGTGAAATCAGTAGCGGCAGGAGTCCCTAAGAATCCTAGGTGCCAAACTACTGTTTAATTTCATTAGGGATCCTTGAGTTCCAATGCATTTTACAGCTTATTTTAATTCATTTCTTAATTTCCCAGTGTTTGCTTTCAGTCTTGGGTAGCTTAAAAAATGCTCAAATTTAAATTCATAGCAAAAACTGACTACGACTTTGCGGTACTTGAAATCTGCATATGAAATTTTCCTGATGGAGCCTGTCTTGACTTTAAACAAAGCATTATCTAAATCTGCCTTTTCGAATTCTAGTCATTCAGACTAAATGGGCTGTCTTTGACAGCTGATTAAAATATCTAAGTATTATCATTTTTACTGGTCACTATTGTGAAGGGTAGAGTTAATGGATTTTTTTTCCTCTACTAGTAAATTTTCATGCCAGTTTTGTGAAGCAAATGCAAATTAAAAGCCTAATATTAAATCACATCAGCAAATACCTTCAATTCAATTAAGTGAAATAGTAGAACAATAACTTTTATTAGTCAAAAGAAACTTGTCATACAAAGGCATAACCTTTTACTGTGATATCATTAGCTAGCTGCAGTGATAATTGTGTTCATTTACACAATTTACACTATCTAAATGAGTGTTTTAAGGCATATCAAATCACATGTCTAGTAAACCTATCTTTGATGATCTGATAATACATAATTCCTGTCCTTTAGGGAAATATATGCTAATACACATTTATCACGTTTTATGATTAAAGTTAATGGCAAAACTCTATTTTCATTAGAAAGACGTCAAGTCTGATGTGTTACTTGAAAAATCAGTACAATGCAAAGTTAGAGACATTGCAGTGCAAGACTTTTGTGGACAGACGCTGCCAATCTCCAATTACGGACATCTCCCATGAATAAACAAGCAAACAGAAAACCCAGTGTGTGACAGTCACCACTTACCTTCCTTCCTTTTTGATGGGATTTGCATGTTTCAATTTTTCCTGGTTCCAAGATTCCTAGGCGAGGAATACAAGTAGATTCAGAAAATAGCTGTGCCATGTTAGCCTCCAAGGGGTCACACTGGAGTACAAGAGAAAGAACAAATCTACAATAACGCACTGTGCAACCCAGTAGCTGGACACACAGAGGGACTACTCTTTTGAAGCAAAACTGTTATTGCCTCAGGCTCAAAGCAAAACAGAGCCATTGAAGTCAGTTTGCATGGCAGGCTGTAACTGTAATTAATATTAAAAATATGTATTAACACAAATTATGACTTTGTCTTTATCTATTGCATTACCATATAACCTCATTTATGGAATGCTGCAGTCCTTTGATCCATTTTTTTAAATCGTGGTGAGTAAATAGGAAAGAGTATTTCTGTTAAGACCCTGGGGATCTCTCTTTCTTGGTCTGTTAAATGAAGGCTACTGTTTTCTACTCCCACTTCTACTCCAGCCGGTAGTGAGGCACTTCACACTTCAGTGAAATATATAGGCATCCCTGCACTTTCTTGATTTGCAAGCACACACATCTGTGAATCCTTCAAACCTTATTCCAGGCCTTGAGTCCATCCAGAATTGACGCACAGGCCCCAGGTCTCCTGTCCCATCTCCAGCTCTGACCTCAGGTCTTCCCAAACTCTGATCTCCTCACTGGCTAGTACAGCTTGAAGTTCACTAGCAAATTCACAGAATCATGGAACAGAAAGCAAATTCATGCAGAAAAAAAGAGTTTAATAGAAGACAGGACAGACCACGGTGATCAAGTGCAAGGCTTAATCAGAGAAGAGTCCTGATCAGCCCATTTGCACACAAATGGCCTCTTTTATTCTGTCTTGTCCCTCTAATTTCCCAATGTTTATCCCTCCCTGATTTACTGTGAGGCTGCACTTTCACTGTCAATGTTTTTCCTTTACAGTCCATAATAAGATTTGCACATTCCCACAATCCTTTTAAAGCATCCCAGAACAAGTTTTACACCCAACAAAGTCCCCCTTGAATATCCCACAGTAGGTTTTTCTTTCCCATCAGACCCATGATGACCCTGTTTCCTTCTAATGAGGTATAAAGTTCTGGTTGACACTCACCTGTGTTGTTGGTTTCTTCAGTGGCCTGTCAGCCATTGACCAGAGAGCTCTGATCTTTGTCACTGTCCCCGTTATCTACTACCCATTAGAGTTTGTGTGCATGTGTGCTTGATTCATTTGTTTTCCTCCTCATTTGTCTTTTATGCTGAATAGCAGTTAAACAGATATTGTTACCAACGTGTCCTCATAACTCAGGTATCCTTACAGTTACCCTGACATTGTGAATCCCTTTCCCCAAGGTTCATGCTCTGCCAATACAGAGCTAATAAGGTTAGCACTTTATTATAGATCAGGATCCATCTGTCTACACCCTCTTTTTCTTTTGGGAACTAGTGCTTGGCCATCTACCTGCCCTGAATTCTTCTGCTAGCCTAACACGGATAGCACAGATATCTCTTACCACAGATATTGTGTTGGGCCATCAGTCATTAAATTCATCCTTAAATTAGTCAGCTAAATTATCTTTGATGAGCAAACATCACCATAACAGCTCTGCTGTCTCAATTGTATTTTGTCTTTCAGTGTATTGTAATTTCCTGCAGGCTGCCTTATCTGTGATGTTGTAGTTAAGGTTTTTGGTATGTCCTAATAATTCCTGGTGGTCTGCAACCACTCTTACTTCAATGGCCTCAATGAAAAGGATATGGGTCAAGACAGTAGGGACAACCCTGACTAAACTGTCCCAGTTTTGTGTTACATGACTATTTATTACTCCATCATTCCTATAAGTTGGGATATGACTGGTGGACCTTCTTTTCACTGTTTAGTTAGGTGATTATTTTGTTCCCAAGGCATTAAAAGTTCTCATAGAGCCTTGAGTTGGCAGCAACAACTGTTCTCACCTCAGTGAATAATTTTAAGTCCGTTTTTGACTGCTCATGGAGAATATCAGTCCTTCCAGTAAATATATATCTGCCTTTCCACTGTCAATATTCAGTATTTTTGATGACAGTCAGTTAATTGCTCCTAAATACTCCATAAATTGGGGTAAGGAATACTTTTCAGAACAAAATAGTTCCCAACTTGAATTGCAAGAATTTGGAAGTACTACCAACATCTGTATAAGGCTGCTGTCCATGGTCCCATGTCCTATGTCAGGTTGCCCATACCCAGTATTTCAGGACTAGTCTTCTGATTGACAGCTTCCAATTAAATACGATTTCAGCGAAAAAACACAGCCCCAAAATGTGAAGTGAGTATAATGTCTTGTCTGAGAAAACGCAGGTACTGTTCTGTCCCCTGACATGACTCCAGTCAAACCTCTATTGAAAAAACAGGTCAGATTCACTTTAGCAAAATATTGCATCTGTACTTGTGTAACTCTGCCGTCTGTTTACTGACCACCTTCTTTTCTCTGAAAATTAATAGCTACAAAGAGGATTTATTTTTTAAAGTGATCTCGTGATTTATTTCAATGGTTATTTAGAAATAAACCTTACAAAGTTCTTTTAGAATGAAGTAAATGCCAAAGTTATAAGTGCATTTGTAATACTGTAAAAAAGCAGATATATCTACAAGAGTACAGTATCATTGCTGTCTCTACACTGTCTGCTTTCTCATCATACTGTATTTACCTATTTACTATCAGTGCCTGTATAGTTCCCTTGATAGAAAAGAATGATGAGATTTGGCTTTACAAAAACATGTATAGAAATGCATGTAACACCTAGGGGTAGTCCACAGGACTAAGCAATAAAGAACAATAATATACTTAGTTAACAAAGTAATTTTAAGGTTTTGCACAAAATACATATGGTTAAATGGAAACAGGGGAGGATAAAGATAAAAAAGGGTAAAAGGGTAAAGATTTAAAGATAAGTGAAGCTGAAGAACCTACAAGACCACAGACAAAGTAAGACTCATATAATGAATGAATGGGAAACAGTTTTGTGGTAAAGTTTTCTTTCATAGGAAATACTTGATTTTAATAGAAAAAATATGGGAATTAGAAGAGTAAGACACTATTAAATTTCTTAAAATGTTTTGTAATTAAAGAAATTTCTTGCCATTTTTTTAAAAATTTGTCATTTAAAACTTGCTTATATCTCTGGACCAGTAAATTGTCAGTTACTTAGGCACACTGTAATATATCTCTTCTCAGTCCAATAATTTATGACAGTCTGCACTCAAGGCTTTTACCTGAGAGGATATTTAAATCCTTGTTCTGAATCAAAGCAGAGGATTTCATTTTGAGTATCTCAGACAGATCTTAAAATCCTAATCCTTTCTGGGTCAGAGGTCTCTCATTCTCTTCCCCTACCACTCGTCACTCCCAATATTTTTCTCAAGGGAAGATAAAAAAAAATAACCAACCACAACCGACACATATTAAGATATTCTTGATGTGGAATAGTACTAGAAGAAAGATTTCTCTGAGACTTCTTCCTCTGTAATCCTGTGTTCCATGCTTGCCAAGGCAGGGGAAGGGTACCTCGGCAGAGAGAGACAGCAAGTAGCTCTCCTGCTGCTTACGTTGCATTAAATATTTTTCCTTTGCACCGCTGCATGGAGGGGGAAAAAATGACTGCTTGTTAGGCTGATTTTCACTGATTAGTTTGTTAGTTTGCCTGCTGGCTTACGTGTAGGTTGGAAGCAAGCAATGAATACATCACCAGGTATCTCTCTTACACACTCTTTTGGAACAGATCAGAAAAGCCTGAAGTTAGCATGAATTAAATGGAAGGAGGCTCTTTTTTGTTCATAATTTCAAAGCTTTCCTCTATCCAGAATATTATGTAGTGTTTTTTATTGCTGAGCTTCTTACCAGATTGTACCACAAAGTATTTCCCAGGATATTTCTGAGAATCTTTCTCCTGTTGTCTGGCAAACACATGCCTGCAGCTGTCTTACAAAAGCAGACACTGTCACACATTCAGCTCCTCTAGACCTGATGAAACCTCTGTCTTTATATCTTAGGTGTATGAAAGGTAATGAAGGTCTTTCACAGCTTGGGAGCTGCATAGCAACATCTCTGTTATTTCAGTTTTCTCTTCCATAAGGAAACTTTGCATTTTTTAATATTTGCTGTGAATTAGGGGTAGTGCCTATTTTATCATGATCAGCTAACCATGAAAATCACCATATTCTGAAAGAGATAACAGGTATTGGGATAGCAACATCTAAAATAATTGAAATACCTCCCCTTACCAGTTAAAAAGTAGCTGTGCATAAACATCTGTATCTTATTGCAGTCTAAGAGAATGGTTAATGTTGTACAAATGTGTTAGAGACCTACTGGTTTTATACTTTCCTCTTCAGAAACAAAAAAATCTCTTAAGGCCAAAGTGAGAAGTCTTTGTAGTTTTTCTTCCTCTCTGTAAGACAATGTGCAGATGGGACTCTTTCACCAGGCTCTTGTCTCTTCAAACACATGCTGTGTCGGTCACTTCCTTACTCTCTGCAAGCTGTTTGTAAGCTACGTTGACGACATTCTTCAGTATCACTTTCGAATCCCCAATCAGTTGTATCGATTTCCCCACTGTGTACTGTATTGCTGCCAGCACTGTATCCATGGAGCAGTGTTGAACTACCCTTTTTAATAGGTTTCTCACCACTGATCTTTCTAAACTTATAGTACAAGTGTGGCAAATTTTTTTTTACTGAAAGGTAGTCTATTTCTTCTCACACCTTATAGTTGACTTTTCCTCATATCTTTATGGTATATTTTCCATAAAAGAAAAATAATCTTAACAGTGGAAACAGGTTCATGCTTATAGAAACTAAAAGGTAGTTGAAATAGCAACGGTTCTGAAACTTCGCGCATCTCAAACATTCAAGCAAATGACAAGCTCTATAACCTCTGTGTTAGGAACAAGGCCAGACTAAGACTGAATTCATCTGCTTTTAAACCAAGCATTTGATCAAACAACTCAAAATATCTATGAACTGTGTGGGGTCTAGGATTTAATAGATTGTGAAATATTCTGTGAATGGCACATTTCTGTGCCTTAGTTTCTTCTCTTAGTGAAACCACAGCATGGCACTTTTGGAAACTTCCCTGGTTTGCCTTAGGTGGCTCCTGCTGAGTAGAAGAGGATAAGAACAGCCCATAGAAGATGACAGAGGCCTCCTTTACACCATCTTACTGATCATTCTCCAAATAAGGATATTCTGATAGAGAGTGGCTGTCATCACTAAAGAGTTCTCTGTCTCTATGTCCTTCCTAGACATAACTCTTAGCGTCCCAGGACCCAGAAAATAGCTGTAAGGAGGCATGAGTTGATTTGAGACTCATGGCTTTTTGCACCACCTTATCCCTAAATTGGCTCTGCCCACAGTCAAAAGTGGAAAATAATTTTGCTGAGAAACTGGAGATACTTAGCCAAAGGTCCATTTTCTGGCACCTATTACCTATGGCAAATTGCAATCTTTATTTCAATTTACATTCTGAAACATCCTAAATATTTTTTTAAATTTCTTTTTGTATATTTTTATATAACTGTTCTCTAGGGATTTATAAAGTCTGCCAAACTGTTGTACAGTAGGGGAGATGGTAATTGCTATAGCACACAGCCTTATGATTAGGCTGGAAGTGGTTATGGTTGAGGACAAACTGTGGACAAATTTTTTTTAGGAAAAAATCTTATCAAGATTGTTTAAAAATAAATCAAATTATAAATAAGAAATTTACTGCAGTAAATTTGGGGAAGTGGTTTCTACAGAAACAGAAAACACAAGAACAACAGTAACTGTTCAAATGCGTTTGTTCACTTATCCTCCCAGGCTGGGCTTGTCAGTAGAATTATTGAAGCAGACCATAAAATCCCTCAAATATGTTATCTGATAACAAGCCTCCCAGAAGCTCATGAACAATCTTTGCTGTCTTTGTGAGATTAAATAAACCAGCTGGGACTCAATAAAAATGGTTCATAGTATACAATAAGGTTAGTAGATGGTTTCCAATAACAATAGTTTGTCACAAACCTGCTCTGTATTGTTTGTTACAGTCACTGAATCTTCATAGACATTATATTTGCATGAATACAATAAACAATGTTTACATAATACCCATGTGCATAAAAAACCTTTGACATCTTAGTCTAATGCCAAAAAAACATTAGCAGTCAAACTCATTCATCTGCTTAACATTTTGAATTTCAAATTTGTGTGGTAATTTTATAGGTGGCTATCAGAGTATTATGAATTTGGTTGCTTTAATTTGTGTGCAAAATTATAATATTCTCTGCTAAAAAAGATTAGATCATTCATCTGCAGCAAAAAGAGTTGAGCACATGCTTAATTCTGAGCATGTAGCATCAAGGTATTCTGTTGAACACATTTATTCCTAAGTGTATTCTTCTCTAAACATACAAACAGGTGGTATTGCAGTATCAGGATGAGAATATACAAGGCATTACAAACTAAGCCTGTGGGTAAATCCATTGAAATAAACATTAAATATGTGCTTAAAGACTGTGTTGGATTGTCGCCTTTCAGTCTGGCTGGCAATTTTTTATGTCATCTTTAGAACTCACTAATTTCTACTTCAGCTCTCATACTTGGTCTGAAGAATGATGTGTCAACTAAGCCATATACTCTGATTTTATTTTGATTATCCTACCTCTAAAAGGGTCTGGGTGTCTAGTGCAGTGGAAGATAAGTTTATTTAAAAAATGACGGAATAATTTATGTTTTGATTTTTAAAAAAATCTTTTAAAAGAATCGTTCTTGGGATGCAATTCTTCACTATTTGCACAGAAAATGTAACAGTGTATATTTGTTTTTTAAATAAGATTCTCACAGACCTCCAATCTTTAGAAAACCATAGCATTAGAATCAATCTACGTGTACAGGTTCTAATGTCCACTGAAACCGTCATATAATGGTTTTCTGATATGACTTTCCAGTTAACATTTTTAAAAGTTAAACAGAATTTTTTTTTAAAACATCCATAACATTAATAGTGTCAACAATACAAGGTCAGTTACATACATATCTATCACTATTCAGTGACAGAATATCGTAGATATTGCAAGAATATTTGATGACTAGAGGCCAGTCAGCCTCACCTCTGTGCCCAGCAAGATCATGGAGCAGATTGTCCTGGAAAGTATCTTAAGGCACATGGAAAATGAGGAGGTGATTGATGGCAGCCAACACGGCTTCACTAATGGCAAATCATGCCTCACAAGTCTGGTGGCCTTCTATGGTGAAGTTACAGTATTGGTGGACAAGGGAGGGGCACCTGACTTCAACTTCCTGGATTTCTGCAAAGCGTTTGAGACTGTCCAACACGACATCCTTGTCTCTAAATTGGAGAGACACGGACTTGATGGATGGACTACTCACTGGATAAGGAATTGGCCGGATGGTCACACTCAAAGAGCTGCAGTCAACAGCTGGATGTCCAAGTGGAAATCTTGCACCTGTGTGGGGTCCTCCACAGACTGCAGGTGGATGTCTGCTCCACTGTGGACCTCCATGGGCTGCAGCATGCATCACCTTGATCTTCCCCACAGGCTGGAGGGGAATCTCTGCTCCGGTGCCTGGAACACCTCCTCCTACTCCCTCTTCACCGACCTTGGGGTCTGCAGAGTTGTTTCTCTCACATATTCTCACTTTTCTCTCCCAGCTGTTATTGTGCAGCAGTTTTTACCCTTACCATTCAAAAAAAGAAAATTGTGTCATTTCTACATTTCGAATAATGTCCTCCTCTGTTTTTTCAGTTTGACACCATCCTTACTTCTGTTCACCTTCAACCAATTTTTCTTCACCCATGCACTATTCTCATTCCAATACTAGGCATCCTGATTACAGATCTTTGGTCATTTGTGATGAAGTACAACCCTGATATTTCCATATATTCGCATCAAAGTTCGCTTTTTTGTCCCTGCTTATAATGCCCACTGAAATACTCTGTGAGCAAAGCCATTATTAATTGCTATGTATTACCTGGTTTGTTTTTATTAGGAAAACAAATGGGGATATTTGAATCTGAAGAATTCCATAAAGATTTTGCCGTGGAGGAGAACTGCTCTCTTCAGTATTCTCCTCTTCACGTTATGTTTCTCCCAAACCACAGAAGTCAAATATTCAAGAAAAGATGTTTCAGCATGGTAAAAGGAAATAGGAAAATAGTGTGGCCATACTGACAATGCCTTTCACATTCTAATAAATTCTGGTCCAGAGGAATAAGTTTGCTACTCCTTTCATTACTTCAGCACAAAACATTGCGTAAAACTGTGCACTTACCCTTGAGACAGTAATAAAGGTATGTAATGAAGTGTAAATGTAATTTCTATTCTCTGTGGAGCTCATACACGGGATCAGAACACACCTTTGAATTCATCTTTCTACTTAACTTAAAAGCCTAGTTGGTCAAGTTGCCACATAAATACTGTCAAAGGCCTAGGACTCATTCCCATCAACTCCAGGCTTTAAATGGTGACTGATCACAAATGTCTGTGGAGAACGAGGATGCTTTTCCTCCTTCATGATAGAAAAGATTTCACTATTCCAAACATTTCTGCAGTTTGTAGGTTATTAATGCAAGTTCACATTACTTGGATAACTATCTGGCTTTTGTCATGGGGAAGGGGCAACTTCAGTGACAAGACAAAGGAAACTGGAAGTCTGAAGTGTGGGAAATCCTTGTGGCAGCAATAGACGTGTAAGCATCAGAGGCAGTAAGAGGTTAATGTTCACTACTGTTTCAATAAGCGAATTTCAGCATGGTGAGATTTCATTGTATAGAAGCTGATCCAGTTTGCTGTTCTGAAGGCAAGAAAGAGCTGGCTGAGTTAGGTACCTAGAATTAGGAAGGCTGACTGAGCTTATGTATTTAAAGCAGGAAAAAAGGAAGGAAAAAAATACAATGCACATGCTGTTCCTACCATCAGAACAAGTATTATTATTGCTCATGTGTGCAACTTCTGTAATATTTATACTTTTAAGCAATTTTGAAAGTGCCAGATCCATCTATTTTCTGGCTTCACTTGTACAACTCTGAAGCCAGAGAACTTGGCATGCTGAATGTTTTAGAAAGCCTCAAGTTTTGCAGAAACTTATTCTTTGACCCTGACAAATGGCAAGAAAAATAAATACATTCTGTATAGTTTTGGCATAGAAGTTTCATTAAAGATTTTTGAATAAGTCCCTTGGAAGATAAATGAACTCCGTAACTAACTTAAGTCACAAGATCCAATAGCTGGATGACTGCCAAAATTCAGCTAGAGAGTTTTTTCAGGTTAACAGTACAGCACTAGCAAATGTAATTGTGATTTAAATTAAGAATAGAATTATCTTTAAAAAATTGTATACTACCAGCATTGTAATAAAGTACTGTGTGATTTTTATTTTCTCATTTTATTTTTCTATATGCAAATCAGACTATAAAATTTTGGGGACTCAGTAAACAATAAGAAGAGTCCAAACTATTAAAATTTACTAATAATCTTATTTTCCTAATTTACCCACACAGGAATCATCATATAAATTATGTTACATTTAACCAAGGTGAAACATATATTTAAGAACCTCTGGCCCTGTCTCTTTATGGCATTTACGCATACCCATGTCTTTTATGTCCTTGAACAGTCCCGGTAGCTTACAAATGTGCTTACTTTTTCTGCTGAATCATTGCTTTGTTTGATATTCTTCTGCTGCATTCAGCATTCTGCTTAATAATAGACAGTGGAGAGCTGAATATTGTAGGTTGTTCTATTGGGTTTATGTAGCAAGGTTTTAGTAGCAGGGGAGGGCTGCAGGGGTGGCCTCTGTGGGAAGATGCCAGAAGCCAGGATATTCTTAAAAACTAGTAAAACTTTACAGTGTTAGTGCAAGCACTATGTTCCTTGTATTAAAAAATAATTTTGAAAAAGACTCCTAAAGAGATGGTATGTCTCCATAAACCAATTATCATTTTGTTGCTGTTCTGAAAACACTAGTCTATACTCTTTCTATTCCAAAATGTTTAAGTATTAATTATTTAAAAGATTCTTCTGATATAAACCAGAAACCAAATGTATCTGCCTATCTCTCATTGAGGTAATAGAGGTAAGAGAAGAGGCCCTTTTATCTTTTGTTTTGAGTTACAGATGGCAGGTAATCCATTCTAACTATCTTATCTGTTGTTTTTTCTGTATCATTTGACATTTTCAATAATTTTGCATTCATTTCCTTAATTTGATTTGCCTGTTCTAGTTAGTTTGAGGAAGGTAATGGAAAAAGAAATAAACCTTTTTCACCTTTTCTAAAAAGTAGAAACTATCCTTACTTCATTTCCTGAAAACCTGTTACATGCTCTACTAAGATAACTAGAAATACAACTCAAGTTGTAAAAAGCAATGCTTAGAAGCATGCCAGATGTTTCTGAGCGGGAGACTCCTAAAGTATAGAGGCATCTTCAGCAAACTAACCCAACACTTCAACAGTCTAAAGGGCCATGACATTTTATAGTAATTTTTCTTCTATTTTCTGATTTTTTTTTGAATAATCTTCTTTTCTCCACACAGATTGTACTTGCTCAGAAAATCTGGCTATATATTGTGGCAGTTAGTTAGTGATTAGTGATTCTGATCAATGCTCACAAATATCTAAAGGGTGGATGTCAAGAGGATGGGGTCAGGCTGTTTTCAGAGGTGCCCAGCAACAGGACAAGGGGCAATGGGCACAAACTGGAACACAGGCAGTTCCACCTGAGCATGGGGAGGAACTTCTTTACTGTGAGGGTAACAGAGCCCTGGAACAGGCTGCCCAGGTTGGTTGTGGAGTGTCCTTCTCTGGAGATATTCAAAACCTGCCTGGACACATTCCTGTGCAACCTGCTCTAGGCTAACCTGCTTTAGCAGGGGGGTTGGACTAGATGATCTCTAGAGGTCCCTTCCAACCCCTACCAGTCTATGATTCCATGATTCTAATTAAAGCCGAAATACTTCTAGATGTCTCAAAGAAACAGTTTTCTCTTTAAATCCTGGCATTGATTGTAAATAATGCAGAATAAAGTCAGAGACTGGAACTCTGTAAGGTGTGGAAAATAAGTGACTTCTGCATGTGAAACAGGGTAGTAAGATGCCATATCATTCATATCTCCTGTCTCATTCCTGTAATGCTTCACTCATGGGAGGAACATTTTAAAAGCCAAGAAGCAATCAAGGGGTGAATAATCTCACAACACCACTCAATGCAAAATGGTTAGCACCTGTCTATTATATCAGAGAGGCAGAGGGAGAGAAAAGACTCTTTTTTTTTTTAAGCCATGCAGGTGTTCTTGCCCTTTTTTTGATTCTTTAAATGAAGGCATCTGTTTGATTAACCTAATTCAAAATAACTGTAATTTGCATATTCTTTCTTCTTTTGGTAGTTTGTGGGTGGAATCAAGATGAGAAAACAGATGCTTATCCTGTTATGACATTCACAAGGAAATACTCTTTGCCCACTGGAGTGCTTTGATAATCAGAGTTGCAAGAGGTTTCAAATCTTACCGAGTGTACTGTGGAAACAATGGCTTGTTATTTTCCCATGGTAGTCTATGAATGAATTGTGCACAGAAATTGCATTTTTTCTATTGCATTTTTCTGTTCCTAGCTCCTATTTAGTGAAAAATAGCAGAGCTGAATCAGTTTACTTCTGAAACAACACTTTTTGAAACAGAAGTGCAAGGCCACAAATCACTGAGAATACACGTTTCCAGTGAACCATGGGTGCAGTAAGAATAAGAGATGTTGCCTATATTTTAAGATGATTTCTGAAAGCATTAATCACTGAATTTTCCTCTATGCCTACTTGCTTCTCCTGCTTTCTTAAAATTCTGCTTAATGAATAGTGTGGTACCACTAAATTTATCAAAAGGAAATACACGTCTCAGCAGACTGCCATCAATGCAAGTTGTCTCGCCAGCTTATGCTTATCAGATCTTGAGAAGGAACGAACCCTTATATTTACATGGGTAGGCAAACACCTACCAGCTCAGGTAAGAAAGGATACTTTTGTGATAACAGTTTGATAAAATACTGGCAGTATGCTGCTGCAGTTAGCACTTCCTTTGGGGCATTATTTAACAGTGTTTGCTAAAAGTAAATATCAACCGGCTGCAGAAGCTAAGTTATCTGGGAAGTAGTTCATCCAGAACAGAGCTAAGATATATTGTTGGGCTGTCTGGAGAAATCATCATTAGCTGGTTTATTGACTAAATAGGAACTTACGACTCCCAGCCAAGATTTCAGTCTTGCTGATCAAGGATCAGCAGTTGGTGCTACATAACCCAAGGCTCCTTGAGACATCTGCAGGGTAGGGTCAGAGGACTGGGACTTCTTCCTTCTGAGCTAGGCTCTTGCTATCAGATCAATACCCCTTCTGCTCAGCAACAGCTGACACCACAAGGTAGCAGGATCTCTGTTGCGGCTGAGGTTGCTTAGCACACCTCTGCAATGTCCATAATTCTGAGTGATGTATTCATTTTCTTACTGAAGCTATACTTTTTGTTTGAACTATGTAAACTCTCATTTCTATTGCTGGAAATTATTTGCATTAGAAATAGCAACCTGAAGCAGGAGTTAAAGGAAGATTTAGACTATACTGTTTTCTACCCTCCTCAATGTTCCAACTACCAGCCAAAAAAAATCCTACTTTGCATTGCCATCAGCTGATTCTCATTGCCTTATCAGGCTGGTTTGAGCAGCTGAGAGAAAAAGCATTCAAAGCATTGCTTGAGGGGGCTAATGCTGGCTTTACATCGCCTTTACCTGCTGTCACAGCGTAGTAGACTTGTTGAGGGAAGGAAAAAAAGACAGTGAATTGTCTTATTCTTGCCAACATAACTGTGAGCAAAGGAAAGAGAGAAGAACATTAGAGGACTCCCAGAGAGCTGAGTAGAGAGGGAGGACAGCAAAGTAAGTGGCTCTGGGAGTGTGATGAGTGAGGGAGGAAAAGGCAGAGAGAGATGACTGAGAAAAATCCACCTCCTGCGGGAGAGGGACCACAGCGATGGCAAAGAACTCATCTACATCCTGCTCAGGTTCAGTGCTAAGAAAGTGAGGCAACAGACAAGAAATGCAAAAGGGTATGTTGACAAGGTATTTTAAATCAGAGAGGATAGATCCAAGCAGTGAGGAAGAATTAAAATGGCAGAAGAAAGGGAGTGACTGTACATTTAAAAAAAAAAAAAAGTTTAGGAGAGTCTGGATGTGATGGGCCACAGCAATGGCTCTACCAGGACCAAATGAATGAGGCTACACAAATTAAGTACATTATTGGCAAACAGTTAGTAGACAGGATAAGGTTTCAGGGAAAGCAAGTGAGTAGAAGGAAGAATATGAAAAAGATAATGAAAGATTACAAAATTGGTGGAACAGAAGTTTTTAAGTTATGGGAAAGGAATGAAGAGTTGAGGCTTTTTATAAAGGTGGATTCTGTGGGTGTTGCAGTTAAGAGAAAGGTTTTAGTAAGCTATGATCATTGAAGCAGAGCATAAGAAGGCAGAAAAAAATTTCAGGATACGTAATTTACAGACAGGAAGAAAATCTGGAGTGTCTGCACAGAAAAGCAACACCAGAATAAGGTGGGAGAAGAAAAACTATAAAAACTTAATAGATCATGGGAGAAGAAAAGTGAAAAGGGTACAGTAGTTAGAGTGAAGAGGAAAATGTTAATGAATGGTAGAAACACTGGAATCTAATTTTAGTTATACTCTTAAATGAACTAAAGTTCAATCAGTGTGAAAGGTTGAAACCTTGCAAGAATTAAAAGTAAGATGCAAAGCCTAGTTTATCTGACAGATCACTCTGGCCTTGTGTCTATCTGCCTTCACACTGTCTGTAGAGAACATGTAGTGATAGGAGCCTAGAAATAACAAGGTCTCAGAAGTTTGACTTTTTCATCTATTTGTTATTTAAGACCTCCCCTAGAAAGAGTTAGCTATCCTGGAAGTTACAGTACTAGTGGTCAGCCAACACCAGAAATCTCATCATTGCTAGAGGTCTCAACTGCATCAGGAAGAAAAATAATTGGAATTTTCAGGGAAAAAACCCTGTAGAGAAACTTCCCCAGTGTGTATTCACAAGTTAGAATAAACTATTAGCTTCAGAAAATCTTGGCTGAGTGTTAGAGATGCTCTAAGCAGAGTTGAATATTAGAGATTTTTCTGGAAATCCCAAAACTTCAAATGCTAAATTAGCTATTAAATTTAGTTGGATTTGAAAAGCAATAAAAGCCTAATACCTACACTGGAGATAGTAGCTAGGCAGTGTAGGTAGTTTTTCTTCAAATAACTGTAGAATGAAGAGAGGGATACTATTTTCAAATTAATAAGAAATTGCTAAATTAGCTGTAAAGTTTATACAGTAGCACAGAAGTGAAAGTTTTATTTAAACCTTGACTTAAAAACTGTTTACTTGCTTTGTGTTATTAACACTTTACATCAATGATGCCTAAGGTATGTGGAAAACAGGTATTCATGTTGTACTTGATAAACAACAGGTGCCTTTTAAATTTATTATGATATTAATCACAAAAATATATACAAACCATTCCAATATTTTTAAGAAGAAAACACTTCAATAATTTTCAGTCAAGATTTTTTTGTGACATGGATTCTCTTAGAACACCTCAGTTTGTTGAATCAGCATCTTCTGCGAAGCAATTTCAAGAAGTTATTCCTAACAATCTTTGTACTTCTTCCACACATAATGAAGAGTTTTCTTGGAGAATACTACTCACTGATGCCAGATAGCATGTGAACTGGTGGGATATTACAAAAAGATCTTTATTACAAGTGTCTGGTGCTCTTTCAAAATAAATGAGCTCTTTTTTGAAAAGCTTCATCCTTAGGTGAAGAACTTGTGTTATTAAGTGAACTGAGGGTCTTAACTCTTGATGATAAAGAGTTCAAATCCCCGTGTATAGCACCTGCCAGTAGGTCTTTGCCAAAGACCTTCATCTCTTCATTGATTGCACAGGGAAGGCAGGTATCTAATTTGGGTTGTCTCACAGACCCTGCTAAAGCCAGGCATTTAGTTTTTCAGTGTTGAGTGGAAAAAGTTCACTGAACTTCAACATTAACTGCAAAATTCATGGCCTTCTTAACATCTCTCCTGGAGTCACTCCATATTTGAAAAAAATCATTTGCAGTATGTTGACCTATCTCATGCTTCTTCTAGAATTATGTTTGAATAGCTTTCAGTTTTCTCAGTTATTTTCAATATTGAGAATTAAACATAAAGTAAAAGATAATTCTTGGCTTGTGAAAAGCAGAGTATTCAGTAATATGTGCCCTAGTTGGTACAAATTAGGGTTTTTATGCAAGCCATCATATTGGCTACTTCAAAATGAACATTTTATCAGTATTTTGCAATATTCTTTTCAAATTAAAGAATTGTCTGAACTTGCTTTCTACTAAATTAGAATTCTCTGTTAAAACTAACCCACAGGAACATGAACACATCAGAAATTAATTTAAAACAGAAAGAATTCCTAACAGCAATTTCTTAGAAATATTTACTTAATGGTAATTTTTTTTATTTCTCTCCAACTATGCCTTAAGGTCAGATTTAATTATGAATAAACTGTAATCAGAACAGAGAATCAACCATAATTCTGCATTTGTTCTAAACATAACAAAAGCACAAGTTCCTTAAGCTCATGTCTCGGCTTCTAGCCTTTTGAGAGCTTCTCTAATGAGGTGCAGAAAGGAAAGGATGATGCTATTCCCTTAGCGTTGTTCATTAATACTATATACTAAGCTGGCACTTGTGACTAACATGCTCTCCTGTTCTCTGTGGTGCCCTTTCCTTGTTTAGCTCTGTAGTGATATTAGCCGTAATTGTAAACATAGTTTTTAACCCTTCCAGGAAGTCATGACTTTGGGGTATTCTTTGGTGAGGTTACATGTCAGTCACACCAGCAGTTGTACAGCAGTCTGACAAGGGCTTCTGGAACCTATTAAAACTGCATGAAACTCTCCCATATTGTTATGGGGACTCACCCAACCTTTTTGAAATTCATTTTTCCTCATTATAAAACAAAATGTGAAGGGTCAGAAAAGAGCATGTTTCTTGATCAGGATAGGTTGGAACGAGCCAGGGAACGCTGGAAGATCATTCCTTTGCTGTTTTGAATTACCTACGGTAGCTTCAAATACTTCTCCATTTTGGTGATACCATTGGCAGTAGAGTACAAAACTGTCATATGAAATCCCCAGCGACTAAAAGGAAATTGGGACTTGCTGTTATAGAATTGCATCAGTTCTGGGCTTTTTTTTGTAGAGAATTTGTCTTGGCCTTCATATGTGACTATGAGCAGCTCATAACTCAACATATTTATCCAAATATGAATTGGAAGACAGAATAATTTCACACTTTTGAATATATCTTCATTCAGGTTTGTAATGCATTTATACCAGAGGACGAGTGTGACTCTAACACATGGGTCCACACAGGGAGTCAGCCAGTTACCTACCCCTTATTTCTGGAACTTCCCTGAATGGAATTTCAGATGCAAGTAATAACATAATATGCATTACTTTTCATACTGATGACTATCAAATAAAGTGAATTTTTAGAACTGATAATAGAAGTTGTCAATCATAGCTAGCATTCAGCTTTGGTTTAATGAAAATTGACATCTAAAATTAACATGTATTTGGGGATATTCATGCTGACATTTATTGCCACTGATAATTTTTCATTGGTTTTCATACTTCCTTGCATCATTTGGTGTTCCCTATCTATAAGTCTAGCCGCAAATCTTGTGAAGAAAACACACTGAATTTTAATTACAATTTTCATACATATTTACATAGTTCAGCCTCAAAATAAAGTTGTAGGATTTATAAAAGCATAAAATTTTTATGAAAATAAACAGTGGAATTCACCAAGTCTTTACTGAGATCAGTTTCATCAAACTCTTGTCTCTACATGACCAGAAGCATTACTTTTGTAATTTTCACAGTTGTCTTTACTGAAGTCAAATAAATTCAGATGATCGTGTTCAAACTGAAATTTGTATTTTGCCTAGAATTTTTCCAAACAAACAGAACTAAATGACTGTGCATGTTTGTAGGTGTAGGAGTTATAGATCAGGCACAAAATACCAGGCTACTAAGCTTTGGAAATGGTTGCTGTTTGTATTTTCTACAGTAAATGATTTCTGCTTTCCACACCTTTTGTTGTGTAGAGATTAAACTTGCTTATAATGTTCTGACATCACATTGATATATTTTCATTAGCAGTTTGAGTGACTCAAATTTTTTACATTTGAATTTTCCCTCACATCCAGCACTTTGCACTTCAAATCAAAACCCCATCTCCAAATAGCTTTCCTGAAATATTTTTAGGTCTGGTAATATCAGATTTGTCTCCAAAGCTAAGCATAAATTATACTTTTCTACTATGTTATGTTTTTTTTAAATGACACTGCCTTCACAGTTGCCTCAGCATCAGAAAAACAATAATTCACATCCATGTTTCTATTTATTTTGCTCAAGATGCTCTCATTTGCTTTATGGGTCAGGGGAATCACTTCTCTTTTTTTTCTAAATAATACGCACTTTCTCAGCAGTTGAAAGTACAAAACAAAGTGTTGCATTGATTTCTCTTTGATTTTTCCCATCTTTGAGCAGGTGTTTATGTATTCTCATGCTTCAGAGGTGTCAGTTGAATCTTCTGAAGCAAGGGAATTGATGGCATTTTCCCAGTCGTCGTGCATGTATCATGCTGACACCAACCAGGAAAACAGGTACGGTGTTGGAATCTGTCTTGGGAGAATATGCAAATACTTTTTAGTAACTCTACTCCCTGCATTTAACATCAAAATAGAGGCTTTCTTTCTTTTCCAATTCATTTGAATTTATATGAGTAATAAAAAACCCAAAATTGTTCAGATCAATATAGTCTCCAGTCGTTACTGCGAAATGAACTGTTACATGCGCACAATGAGAAATGTAAACATCATGTGACAGGTGCAGTTGCCCTTGAATTGGAACTGCAGCAGGTGTCCACACAAGGACTGCTGAATCAGTGTGGACAAACACATGGTTTCCCATAAAAATTCATATTACAGAATCACAGAATCAGAGATTGGAAGGGGTTGGAAGGGACCTCTGGAGATCA
>VZSC01002183.1:407754-516683 GCA_013398225.1 Steatornis caripensis | reverse complement strand
CTTTTCCAGGCTGAACAGACCCAGCTCTCTCAGCCTTTCCTCATAGGAGAGATGCTTCAGTCCACTCATCACCTATGTTGTCCTCCGCTGGACTCTCTCCAGTAGTTCCCTGTCTCTCTTGAACTGGGAAGCCCAGAACTGGACACAGTACTCCAGCCGTGGCCTCACCAGGGCAGAGTAGAGGGAGAGGATCACCTCCCTTGGACTGCTGGCCACATTCTTCTCAATGGTCCCCAGGATGCCATTGGCCTTCCTGGCCACAAGGGCACATTGCTGGCTCATGGTGAGCCTGTTGTCTGCCAGCGCTCCCAGGTCCTTCCTCACAGCACTGCTCTCCAGCAGGTCAACCCCCAACCTATAGTGCATGACGTTATTCCTTCCCAGGTGCAGGACCCTACACTTGCCTTTGCTGAACTTCATCAGGTTCCTCTCTGCCCAGCTCTCCAGCCTGTCCAGGTCACACTGAATGGCAGAACAGCCTTCTGGTGTATTCTTGGAGAGCACCATTTAGTCAAAAAAGCCCCAAACACATTTTCCTTTAAATGATTTGAAAAGTGGACAATTAGCATTGTAAATAGTGTTACAGAGATTCTCCTTGTAACAGAGGGTATGCTCTTAATCTTTCCAGGTTTCTGCATGGGATTTGCTTCTTCACACCCATAATTTAAAGCATTTTACTTGATTTTCAGGAGGAGGAGGGCTTGTACTACTGCTTTATATGAAATTCCAGCCATTGTGAACATCTGCTTTGCCAGTATTTGCAAATCTAAACCACAATTATCACCATTAGCACTTTTATCTTTTATTCCAGATTCTTTTGGCTCTGCACAAAACTCTTCCAGCCACCTCTTCCACAGCACTTATAAATTACCAGCTAGTCAAGTGTGTTCCAGCCAACCTGGACATCATATCACTCCCTGTTGACATACTGAAGAGAGTATTCTTGCAAGACAATCTTGCAGTCTTCTTGACAAGAAAAATTAAGGATCATGAATAGTCACTAAAAAAAAAAGTTTACCATTTTGAACACAGACACCAGATTTTAATCAACTTCTTCATTTAAATACAGGACTTACTGGCTATTATAAATTAAAATAAATAAATAAAACTAGAAAGCCTGATTGCATCTCACACAGAGAAGAAAAGCCTTCTCAGGATACAGAAAACATACTACTCACATTGCTCATTTGAGTCTTCATACAAATTCGGATCAATTAGAAGGATGCCACCTTTCAAGTCATCCCATTCTCCCTCTCCCACTTTAATGTTTCTCTGAAGTCTTTTCCTTTCAAGCATCAGTGGAATTGCAGCTGTCTTGAGCTTACTGAGAGAAGTTTCTGCATTCACTATTGTAGTCTATAAGGTTGATGCTGTGTCTCTTGCTCAAAATATCCTGAAATAGTTACAGAACTACTATAGAATACTAAGGTCACCGTCTCTACAAGCATTACTGCTTGTCTAGGCTTCCTTCCTGAAAATGAGAAAAAAAACCCCAAACCAACAGAAATAAACAACAGTGAACTTGGGCAAATATACATTGCAGAATCACCGTGATACATAGACAGTAGAATAGCTACAAGAGCATAGATTATGCTCAAAACATTTTAATTTCATCATCTAATCTACCTGTTTGTCTCTGATTTCCTCTACGACTTTGAAGAAGTTGCATCAGTTTGTCAGGGTTTTTTGCGCAATAGGCTTAAGATTCTGACCCTTCATGTTCTATTAAGAATGAGACCAAAGTAGCTAAAAAATGAAGAATTTATTTTCTAACCTTCCAACTTTTCAACCTGATACCTCACTGTTAGCTAGTGCTTTTCATGGTGCCTGAATTGCAGTCATCTTTCACTCCTCGATTTTCTGCACTTTCTGCTCTTTTCTTTCATCCATTAACTCAGCAAGAACAGAAGCATTTTGTAGACTTGATCCAGTCCTTTGTTCTTGCCTACAGTAATTAAGATTTTCAGGAGGCTATCAATCCATAGACTGGACAAAGCCAGACCTAGCTTTAAGATCTTATATGCCCAATCTACTCAACTAGCTGTTATAGTAGCCTTTCGAATGCATCATTCAAATACGTTGCTAAGCTTTGCCATTTTCTTCATAGCTTTTCCATTACTACAACAGTGGAATCAGAAAAAAAAATTGTTTTGGTAAACTTTGCTAATAAATTTTATTCTTATATTTTTTACCTTAGCAGAATCTTTATTGCACATATTTAATTTATCCACAGCTACCTAAAATGGATTAAATTGGTAGCTTGAAATAAACTACAATATCTTACTTCAGTTAACTTTTATTTTTGCATCTTGCACTTATCCCACTTAGTTTACACTGTTAGAAATTTGAGGGCATCATACTGTTATGGAGTATTTAAACAGCCCAATAGATGGAGTTATTTCTTTCAGATTTGAATATGCTAAAAAAGAAACATTCACATCTGAAATACTGAATTTACTTTGGTTTCTGCAATTTATGTCTTTCATTAGGCATTACATTAACTTCATCACATTTTAATAACCATTTTAAAGTCAGAATGCCACAGAAAATAAACTGTTCAGTATGAACAGATTTGGGAGGTGAATTTCATAAGCACAAAGGTTGTTTAAGCACTCAACTTTCATTTTAAGTCAGTGTGCTTTCAATATCTCCGTCATAGTAAATAATACCGCCTGAACTGTTGTTGAAATTTGTCGGTGTATGTTACATAACAAAAATAATATATTGATTTATCCCCTAAAATATTTTTTATTTGAGGGTCCATGTAGAAAAAAAGTAAAAGCATGAAGTTACTGGGTAAAGAAAAAACCCTACCTATATAAATTCATTAAGTTCTGGGAGACAACATGCAAGCAATTACTGCCAGCCAATTGTAATATGCAAATAGCAGAGAAAACATTTTCTGAGACATTGCTTCTTGGCTTTCTGTAAAACCTTGGACATTTCAAGTTGATTTAAGTGATTTATTTTAGAACTAATGATTACTGGATTAACTTGATTTGGGGATTACACTATAGCCAGCCAACAGATCCCCAGATATTAAGAATAATTCGGAAACACATAAATTACTCTACCTGAGAATCATTGACCTAGGAGGAAGACTGACCTACTTAAAGAGGACATGGAGACACCCATCAACAAAAGGCAAAATAGAACATCTTGACAGGCTGTCAGCTGGCACTACAGGAGTCCCAAAGGTACCTTTACTTCAAAGGAAAGTTTTTCATCTGTCTGTAACTGAAATTAACTCTGCTTCAATTTTTTCCATGTAAAACCAACAATTCCTCTGAGACCATTTTATTTCTTTTTTAATTTATTTTTCACTGTGCTCCTCCAAGCAAAAGTTATGTTATCATCAACTTCTTGTAAACTTCCATTATTATATATAAATTGGTAAGAAAAGATTTCTGTTTGAAAGGTTCATCCAAAGTCCTTTCTCTCTAAGGAGGAAGAAAAAATCACACAGAACCTTAACTACGAACTCCTTTAGAGAAAAAGAATTTTGGTGCCATGTTGGACTTATGTTGGTTTTATACTAATTCTTCTCAACAAGTTTGACATGGTAAAACGTTGTTTTCATTTTGCTTACCCCTCAAATCCCGGGGAACACATTTTAGCGGCTTCTCTTTTCTATACACAATTACTGTTACAGAATATACTTCCTGGAGTTCCCCACTTGAGAAATCACTGAAGTGATCACTTATAAGTCCTCAGATAGTTTATTTCTTTATTATATCATACACAGCTATGAAATGCTACAGTATAGTGTTAAGTGTAAAATCAGGACTTTGGGAAGAGATACACATATTGCACAGAAATTTAGTAAAGCAAGTACTTCTCAATGCACACAACAAGCAGAAATCCCAAGATTAGTTTATCCAACGAAAGTAGGTATAGTAGACATACTGTCTCATGAGACCAAAAGACAAGCAAAAGCTGTATACAGTCCTTTAATATCAGGTAGGGAGACAGAAGTAATGGAAGTCAGTCACCAAAGGGACTATATTCAGTGTAATGCTATGGAACAGGTAATTAATTCTTCAGTAGATTGCCTTTCTGCCTTCGCCCTCCCCCTTCATCTAATCTAGTAAATTCAATTTTTAAATTTAAACACTATACCAATAAGTACATGTACAAAACGGTTGTACTGTATAGATACATATAGTGGTGGCATTCTTGCAAGCTGGACTAGTTTTGAACATGTGAGGGGAGTGTAAATTATTGCTATAGTGACAGTGGGGTGCAGTTCACTGGTCATGAAGAGAAATCATTAACTCCTCACAGCATCAATTTGTTGCAAGGACTGTGTTCAAGGTGGTGCCAGACAGTATACTGAGCACTCACAGTCCTCACTGACATCAACTGAATAAACTGTGAGCCTCAGTGCCAATGTTCCTCTGAACATAGGACTATTGCAATTCTTCAGAACAGAAATTCAGATTTATTTCACCGATTTATTTTAAGGGCATTGCTTACCAGATTTCTCTAAGCCTACTCATTTAAGCTAATTCTGGGCTTTGCCAAACCTTGATTCTTCTGTTGCTTCAGTTTGTGTGAAATATGTGTGAAATATTATATGTAATAACATATAATCACATATTTGTTCAGTACATAGCTAAGAAAATGAATCCAGTATACACTAAACCTGTGATCTGTGCCCACTTATCCCAGGCCTGAAGTGAACCACAAGCATAAACAACATGATTAATCATCCACTGAAACAATCTGACCATACAAATAGTGTCTTAAAAATTGACGTTGACAAGCAAGCTGTCTCGCTATGGGTTTTTTCACACAATTAATATTTCCCACTGGTATGCGTCTTGCCGGTTGCTCTAAATGGCTTGGATATGGAGACCTTTCCCTCATCATCCCGAGCTATTGTATCATGCCGGTGAAATCCTCCTGTCCCAAGGCAGAAGCCAGTGTGCAGGACCCCGCTGCTGGTGCTGAGAGACGCCCCAGCCATCCTGCCTCACCGTGTGAGTGTTTTACCCAGAGGGTTAGAGAGAATTAAGAGTAGCTGACAGGTTGTTGCCAGTTTACCGGTTTGAACGGAAGAGTCATACTGTAGACATGGAAATAGCTCCCTTCTGTTATCCTGGGGTCTTTCATCTTAGAACAAACGGCTGAAATTTATGCATTATGAACTAAAAAAACCAATCCTTTGTAGCTTAGTCCTTTTCACACTGACAATGATTTTTTTCACTATGTCTTCTCATTGACAATATCCTTTTTTGGCTCTGTTAACTCCTCCAGCTATTTTTTTTTTCGGGACAATTCCCTGTTTCTTTTGGTATGTTCAATATTTTGAGGTTAGCCTACTTTCCAATGTTAGGGTTTATGTATATTGATCCAGTCTTTTAATAATTTCATCTCACTTGTGAACTACATCCTCATCTTCTACTAATACTACATTCATCTGATTTTTCTTCCATTAGCCTGATTATTTTGCTGCCTTTAATGCTTTTACTTCTGCAAATTGATTTCTTGATTTTTTACTCTTTTCACATAGCAGGCTGCCTTGTTCTTTTTCATTTGGTTTGTTGTTGTTTCCCAAGCTGTTCATATGCCAATGTTAATTTATTTTGGTTTTAAACGGTTTTCATTTTAAAGTAACAAAGTGGAACCCTCTCATCACAAAATAGGTGCCTTTAAAGAAGAGGTTCAGGGAGGTGCACCAGAGCTAGAATGCCATTGGAATAAACTGTTTCTTTTGTGTTCTTTCTACAGATTGTGCTGATAAAGAAGTGTCCTAGGCTCAGCAAACAATAAAGAGTTAATCAGACTCTGCTTTGCTTCTACTAAGTTAAACAGTTACATGTGGGCCAAGATATTAGGCCATGATCTAAGTGGCAACTTCATGCAACATTAAGCACATGAATAAGAAAGCAGATTCCCATACCCAGTCACTTTTCAGAGACATCTCCAAACATGCTTAGCTTTGCCTATTTTATCTTAGTATCTGCAAGTCCCAATGTGGCAGCAAGATATGCCAAGGGAAGCTTCAATAGGGGAAGAGGGGCATGGAATTTGTCCTCCTTGCCAACTTGATCGGTTGCAGCTGTAAAAATCCCTTCCTTCATCGTTTAGATGGAGATCCTTCCACCGCTGCATTCAATGCATCACCTGGATTATTTTCAAATAGCTCTATTTTTAAGAACAATAACTTGTTATGAATTGTGTTGTTGTTCCACAGTGAACTACTATGTTCAGGTACCTGCCATAAAAACGTCAGAAAACAAATGAGACTAGGTCCTCTAGATTCTTATTAGGACATGTGTCTGAGCACTCTACTGCTGGTGGCAGGTGAGGAGAGATTGCAGTTCTCCAGAAGCCCTATTACCCTTCAGGTTTCCAAAAGAAAATGGACAAACCTGACCCTCTTGCCTTTCTCCTTGTCCTCCAGCCCTCTTTTACAGAGCAGAGGGAGATTTGCAGCAACACAGAATGAGAAAACCAGGGTCATAAACAGATGCACCTAATTTTTCAGGAGGGTCTTGACTCAGCTTCTACGTGTACTTTGAAGCAATCTTCATGAACTAGTGATGTATTTCAAAACACCTAGGCTGATTTATTCTATCTTTTTGTGTTGACTTAGTAGAGGTGATAGTTCTCACCTCTGTGCTGAGTCATTTGTGGATACTGAAAGAGATGTTCTGCTGTCAGCATGGTCTTTCATGACAGAAGACCAAATCTAGCAAAACGTATACATTTCCCCAACTCCCAGTGTAGACTAGACTATATTAATTTTTGGAACAGTTATCAGCTTGCTTAAAAATTTATATCTTTTAACCACTGTGGGTTTTGAGAGTTTCAATTTTACCATTATGGTAGCAGTATTTCATTCTTACCATTCCACAGTGGAACCTGCCTTTTTACAAGCTCACCTGTTACCTTGTCTCCTAGTTGAGGAAAACAGTTATTTAGCCAGACTTCAGTTTTTTTTCCTATTGATTCAAGTCCTGTTTACCCACTTCAGTAGTAAGAAGATTACACTGGATTCACATAGGTGGAATTATCCTCATTATCCTTCTGAAGCTTTTGTATTTGAAGAGAGGTCTGAATCTTGCAGTATCAAATCTATATTATCATTGAAGATAAGTTAAAGGTATTGTTTAAAAGCAACAACCAAAAAAATCAAATGGAAAATGTTAATAGTTTTAGTCTTATTTTTCTTCTGTGGATTCCCAATAGTCATGATTACCATATCCATTGGTGTACTGGGAAGGCTTCCCACAGTAGAGATAAATAACACTTTCTAATGAACAGTGAACAATAAATAGAAAAATAAAAATAGATGAGGCATAAGAGACCAAGATAAATATTTCTCCCTGTCTGGCTAATATTAAAACTTTATACTAGGCAATAATACACTTATGAAAATGTTAGGAAAGCACTTGAGGAGAGGGGAAAGCCAGAGTGATCTATTAACAATTAGAACATTTTCCCTGAGCACAGCAACAATCTTAAACAAACTACAGAAAAAGCATTAAAATGTAAGAATTTAAATGAATATATGCCACTTTTATTTATTGCAACTCCAGATTTTTCAAAGACTCTGTACCATTCCCAAAAGACACGACTTTGTCAGCTGGAGGAAGAGATGGCTTGAGATACTGAGATGTTAAGAAAAAATATCTTGATATGCAAAACCCACATTATTTCAGTTGCTTTACCAAGACAGAGAAGAAAGTGTAATTAATTTAATTTATTTTTTCTGTATTCCTGTTGTAGGAGAAATCAAGCACATAAAAATTTAAGGAGACAGAACTGCCATTTCATTTGGAAAAACAAATTGGAGTCCATTGGACTAGCTGGCTAAATAACGTCATTTTGATAAGACTTCACCTGTAAATAGAAATTATTCAGGATAAATCAAAGTTTAGCCTTGTTTTTATGCTGTGTATGCTTTCCTCATTAATACTCTTGAAATGGTTCATCAGATTACTAAACCTGTGTTTCTGTTATTTCCCAGCGCAGAGCAGAGTGCCAGAGCCTTTGCTTACCCATAAGGGCAAGAAAGGCTGTAGTATGGAGTACTCATGAAGGAGCACAGCTTTCAGGAGGAAAGAGTCTAGACGAAGAACACAATGTGTAGATGTGGCTGCAAAGGCAGCTGCATTTCAAACTGTTCTCCAATATTTTGTCTTAAAGAGGAACTAGTTCAGCTTTAGGAGCATGGTAGAACTTGTCATACTGAAAGCTTCAACAGGACATTAAGACAAACATGGAGACAAGGCAGCACCCAGAAGCAGAGCAAGAAAAGAGACTGACATAACCTGAACTTCAAGAAAAGCCAAAATTGTATGCAGAATACCATGCCCAGATATGTAAACAATTCAGTGCAGTGAATAAAAATGGATAATAACGAAGGCAAAGTTCCTTTATGGTGCAAGTGGGGGTGGGGTGGAAGAACATGAGAAACTGTTGCCTCAACTAATGAAGGGAATACTGAAGCAGTTGACGAAGGTATTAGATAATAACTGACCCCAGGCAGAGCAAGACTGCAGAGCTGGAAGATGTCACTTGAAACCAGGAAGAAAAGACAGAGTAGTTATATTATAAATCTGACTTCTATGACATCCACAGATAACTCTAAAAATCTGTCTTCTAAGAAATATTTTTTCTCTTGAGGGACAAGATACTCCAGCTGATGGAGGGTATTCTTGAGAAACAGAATGCTTTGCTGGAGCAGAGCAGAGCAGACTGAATTGTCCAGCAAGAGCAACAAACAAAAGCAGCTTGTGATTTACAATACACATGAAGTCTAAATGAAAGTAACCAAAGAAACAGAACAGAGAATTCATCTCATGAAAATTTAAGTAGGTAAAAATTAGGCATACTTTAAACCAGTAATCTCTGGTTAGTGGAGAAAACATTCCTCTATTGGGTGAATCATTTCAATCTAAATCAAAGACAAGTGGGACTAACAGCTTTCTAAAAATGCTTATCTCCCTTTTCTAAAAATGCTTATCTCCCTGACAAGTTTTAAAATTTTACTTTAGCAGATCACTTTTGAGTGATTAATATTGGATTAAATAAAGGGGGAATAACACGGAAAGAAGGGGCAGAACAACGTCTTGCCTTTGAGTCATGATCTTAAGTTTTTTGAAACAATACCTCTTTTTTTCCTAAAGTGACTTCTGAAATGAAAAAAAAAAGTAAAATACAAGCAGCAATTCAGCAGAGATCTCTATTGAAGAAGATATCTGCATTTTGACTCTAGCAAATGTAAAGACATCCAGTGCACAGAAACTGCTAAAGGACACAACCATTCAACTGCTACATTTGCAGTGATGCTGTTAGATTAATGACCAATGCAATTCCAGCTGCTGTACAGAGTCATCTGCAATGTAATCTGAGCAACACTGATAAACCGCAATATTAGCTCAATGACCAATATGATTTTAGATGGATTGTGAAGCCAGCCATGATGTAAACCTAGCAACGCTGATACGCAGAGAAATATGCCAGTGTTATAATGATGTACAATAAAACTATCTGAGGCCAGTTGGAAAACGTAGGCTGTCGATAAGACACCATAAAAGAAGAGACAATGCTGGTTGGAGTTCGGAGTAGCTGACATACAGATGCACCACTTGCTGTAGGGAAGCAGAGCAATACAAACCACTCGACTGGTCAGAATAGAAAACGAGACAATCCTCAAGCGCACACAGAGATTGTTCCTTCCAGCAATCTGAAGGGAACAAAGAATGCAAAGATTAAAAAATAATCTCATCTTCTTCCCACTAGGTAGTGCACAGGCATGAGAAATGGGAAGTTAATTTATCCTAGTGCAAATACCCTCCTTTTTATTGTATTAAAATAATTTCTGGCATATTGAATACATGAACCACCCTCTTAGCAACTGTTGCCACATCATCACAGAGGCCAGTGGTTGGTTATGCTTGTAGACATAAATAGTATCACACAGATCCTCCAAAGTACACTGGATCATACATTAGAGGCACTGGCAACCACTGCAGTTGTACCTGATACTGCTGTTGTTTTAAAGGATAGATATTCCAAGAAAAATTATGTCCAGAACCATGGTATTATACTGCAATAGATTATGAATAGACTTTGGAAGCCTGATGTTATGTTGAATTCAGAGAGGTTAAAGTTGATCAGAGCTGATCCCTTGTTCTTGCATGTTTAACTTTTAGGAAACATGGTAATATACAAACAGACAAACCAAAGCAATTCAAAATATACAGGACAAAAGATACGAATACATGCTTTCATATTTGGCACACAGGTATCAGGAGTCTCAAAACCCTTAATAACATAGCATAATACAACATGGCATTGGCTGCAAATGAAGTTGAACAGCTAAATAACACACCAGATCCGAAGAACAGAGCAGTTAAGCACAGCACCTAGAGCTCCATTGTGGTGAGTCTTCAGAAAGAAACATAGCTGGGAAACAAAAATTACTCAGCACTTTTAGGGGTTCCTAAGCATTGCAAAGATGACAGGCTCAAATTGTCAAAGAAAAAATATGACAGTTTTTTCATTGTCCACCCAACAACAGCAGATGGCTGTGTTTAGTTTCCCAGGAGCCTTAGAAAATGATCAGTCAAGCTTTTCTTTTCCCACACCCCTCCCTCAATATAACCTTCAATATCTCTCAAGTTCTAAGATTCATTCCATATGCTGTTCGTGTGTTCTTGGCTTGATACAACATTTGGCTTCACTGATTCTGCCCACATCGTGGTACTTGATAATTGCATTTTGTGGAAGTAGACTCTGGGGAAGACACTCAGGAAAAGACTGAAGCATAGCTAAAACAGTGCACTTGGGTAAAAGGTCACAGCAGAATCAAAGTGATTCTGGATTAGGTAGAAATTACATAGAAGGCATCTTTTAGGTACTAGGGTCTGATGAATCGTTGGGAAGACAGAGTTAAGAGACATTGGGAAGAATAGAATCTCTCTCTGGAAGTGTTGAATCACTCTAACACGTTTCCTAGAGACTAGTATCACCTTGCAGAGTTCCACAGGCCTGTAAGTCGTCCATCAGAAACAGAACAATGTTTAAAGAGAAGGACAATCTAATGGTATTTTAGATGAAAGACTAGAGGTTACAGAAATTAAGAACATGGAAGAGATGTCAGTAGCACTTATACAACAAATTCAGTTGAGAGAAAAGCTGTTTAGATTTTAAAAGAATTCATGTAGAAGGAGGAACATGCCTGAAAAATCTGTGAGCAAGCAACAAGATACAAGATAGATCAGAAAGAGAACATTAGAAAATTTAGTTTTTTCCTTGCATCTTCCTGGAGTGTGTCTCATAAAGAAAGGCTGAGAAAGCTGCAACTGTTTAGCCTAGAGAAGAGGAGGCTCAGGGAGGATTTCTTCAGTGTATATAAATATCTGAACGGAAGAATGTAAACAGACCCATGCTTTTTTCAGTAGTGCCCAGTGCTATGACAAAAGGAAAAGGGCACAAACTAAAATACAGGAGGTCCTGTCTGAACATTAGGAAACACTTTTTATTGTGAAGGTGAATTATCACTAGCAGAAGTTGCCCAGAGAGATTACGGAGTCTGCATCCTTGGAGATACTCAAAACCCGCCTGGATGCACTCCTATGCAACCTGCTCTAGGCACACCTGCTTTAGCAGGAGGTTTGGACTAGATGATCTCCAGAGGTGCCTTTCAAACCCAACAATTCTGTATGATTCTCTATGATTCCTGTTAGACTGTCTGGCTGGGCAAAGGCAGCACTCCTAGGAGAAAGGTGAAGTAACAGCGTTCCACAAAGCAAGGAAGACGGAGTCTGTGAAGTTGCCTCAGATCCTTCCCTTGGTCAAGGTCTAAAGCTAGGCACAATCTTTCACTTGATTTATCATAAATTTGTGCAAGAACTAACAACATTCTTCAATCAACATTTTGCTGCTTAAGATGGAGTTCTACAGAAATGGTTCAGCACTCCATTTTCACCATGGTTTCCTTCATGCTTTTGAACCATTTTTCCAATTTCAGGCATTCTGCAACTGAGATTAGTATGCTAAGGATACATTGATTTAGTGTCACATCACATTCAGTGAATTCCTCTACACACATACAAAAGTATGAGTTATAGAAACAGGACACCATATAAACTGTAATTGCTCTTCTTTCCCCTGCTTTCCATTTATTTTTTAGTCTGGAGATTCCATAATTAATTGCCTTTCCTAAGTAAATGTGGTTGAGATATATTTTAAAGGTGATTATTTGTCTAAAGGCTGAAAGTGTTGAGGAATATAAGCACTCTTTCCCCGAGACCAAACTAAAGAAAAAATAAAATCAAGACATTTAAATCAACAATAACTGTGTAACTGAGGACCCCAGCATAAAAGCTTTAAAACATCTCAAATATTTATTTGCATATCAATTATTTTTATTTTGAACTGAATCAGGATATTATTTACGTGCCACTACTACAAAAATATCCCTTTATATTAAGAAAGTCTATTGTTTATTGTGTTCTTTCTGTCCCTCCCAGTTACAGTTATAGCTACAATCAATATGATGACCAAAATAGTCTGAAGGATGTAGTCCTGCGGTTATCAGCAGCAGAAATATTGTCTCCAGAGGAAATTTAAATCTATTTAGAAAAGAAAAATATATCTAAATAAAATATCCTGAATGCAGTTACACAAATTACCCCACCATATACATGCCCAAACACTTGTATTCTACTGTGTATTTTATTTCTTGTATTCTGTTAGTTGTGGATGCCCCCTCCTTGGAATGGCTCTCCCTGCTCAAGGCCTCATGTTCTCTGAGCAAAACATTTATCAGAACTGCTCAAAATATAGAGGTTTTATTATTAGTTTTTGAACAATACTCTTGGATACTTTTAGAATTTGGTTTTACAAACTTGGATTTTTGCCTAAGTTCCTCAATGACAATAATGATTCAAAGTTTAGGCAAACTTTTTTAGAATTAAAAAGAAAGTATAAAGCAGTAGTATAAGGCAAAAATTATAAGAACACAGTGCTTCTTTTTTTGCACATATCATTTCATAAAAAGAGCTACAGACAAATAAATTTAAAGCTTCTTTTTATATTTCCTGATCATACAAATCTAATCCTCATCTGCCTTATGTCCATGCCAATATTCATGAAAACAGGCAGGCTTTGAAACGTGCCTTGAAGGTCAAGAAATGAATGATTTAGGACACCAATGAACAAAGCATCCTAAAGAAATAAAAGGGACTTTTATATTACATCCATATATTTTGCAAAGAGAGGGATTAAGCTTTCACTATAATGACAGGAATGTGGCTCAAGCTGACAGCATGAGAAGAGAGAAAAATCTCTCATTTAGTGCTTTATAAGTTAAAATCAACATTGCAGTTTTCACATGAAAACAGGCAGCTAGAAAGTTCTCAGAAAATTGGCAAATAAACTGATCTGAATAATTGATTTTTCAGCTCAGTGGCTGAAGGAAAAAATTTAAATTGTTTGAGGTCAACCTGCTCTGTTAATTCTTGAGTCTTCATTGCAGAAATAAAGCCTTTTTTTTCTTCTTTGTTGTTCCTTTGAGGTGAACAAAACTTTTGATCATATTCCAAATGAACTCTTTGATTTTTGTGTCCTTTACCCTCTTCTTAGAATCAAATGTTGGTATATTAATTTTAACACACTTGTTACGATATCAAAACTGTTTCAACTTTCACAATTTTTTTTTCTCACTTCTTTTTTTCCCTGCCAAAAGTGTTTTCCTAGTTCGGTATTAGTTTATAACCAATTTTGGCTAAACCCAAACTTCCAGTTTCCACTGATAATATATTCATTAAAAAGCTTTTTCTTGTACATTTTCTAATAGCGTTCTGCTGTCCAACACCTTTGTTGGATATCCATCAAGCTTCTACATGTGTAAATGTAGGTATAAACATTGTTGAGAGGGAAATGTAGCCTTTCCTCAAATCCTCTGCAGTTGTATAATCCCATGGATTTGGCAGCAGAGCCTATCCTAGAAGGTTACTATTACAATCCGCTTTTTGAGCATAGATGGCAACCGTTCCTGGATACTATAAGTGGATTCGATAGATGGTACCCATTCCTGGGTATGTTTGTAATGTAATCACTCAAGAACAGATGAGTATCCAGCTCAACCACTGACCTGGGTAGTAAAGTGACAAGCAGTGGACAAACATCAAAACAGATTTAGAGTAAAAACAACTTTGCTATGTCTTCTGTTTCACTTCAGTGTTACGAAATCTTAAGTGATATTGAGCCAAGTGCTATCCTGTCTCTCCTGTGAGTGGGTTTCACCTGTTAGACAGTGGTTATGTACAAGAGATTACCTGACTTGAGGTATTTTTTTCCATTAACAGTGATCACATATTATCTCTTATAATAATCAATAATCAGGAACTGAAGTCAGTGAAAAACTTTCACTCACTCCAGCTGGAGATCTAAATTCTTCTCTGATATCTGCTGCACAAAAAAAAAAATCCCATTATATTCTTGATTCCAAATAAAATCTTCTATTATTCCAATTAAATTTCTTATGTTTCTTAATATCACATCATTAGTATACTAAGCCCTGTCATTTCATGATGAGTTTTGTACAATAAAATTTTCATGGTAGAATAAATATTGTTGCTTGGCAATAAATTTTTGTTAAAGCCCCATTACCATTTAATAGATTGGAAGATACTGTCAAAAAAATAAATTTCAGAAGACAATCCTAAACCAACACTAAATGTTTTTTAAAAAGAATATTGGAAGGATTTTGCCAGCTCATCCTACAGAATCAACCCCTTCTCCACACCACATTCTTACTTAGAATTTGAAATATCCAAAACCAAAGAGCATCTAGGAGGAATTTAACACTCTGAAACAAGAATTTAATCACATCACTGTATAAATGCATGGCTGTCCTATATCTTGAACACTGTGTGCAATTCTAGTCTGTGTGAGAAACCCTGCAATAAATTTTAAATGTTCAGAGGACAGCACCAAGGATTGAAGGTGTCTTATATTTGACAGTTTCCTAATATTATTCTCTTCACACATAAACTCAAATTAGAACTAAAAATTACTACTAAGAAAACAGAGATTGTATTTATGTTTATGAAATTGGAAACAAAAGAGGGATTCTGATATCCAAAGCGTCATACACCCCAATATATCATCCAGTCTACCCATTTTACAGAACTGCCGAACCTGGACACAATAAATTCACAAGACACTTCTTTCACAATCCGGAATTTCTCTGACCAGAATTTATAGTTATGCTCACATTTTCACAAGTGCCTTTTCTGGGAAAACAAACATATATGTCCCAACCATTGTTCCTTTGCAGTGCTGTTTTGAATACATTGTAATATAATCTAAATAAAATATACATAAATACCACTGAGTATCATAAAAAGATAAACATCACATTGTTATATCCATCATCTTCTGCACAACAGTCTTGCAGTTACAGCATTCACCAAGGATTCAAGGCTGCCTTCAGTCTGGAGATGATATAAACTACATTCCTGGTCACCAGTGACTCAGATTTTGATGCTGTGAGGGCTCCACTGCTCTTCATCTAGATTCCTAATTCTTGTCTTCCCGGTCACCAGTAACTCAGAGTTCAGAAGGAGTGATGGAAAGTCTCTGCATATGTATATAGACAGAGCAGAGCTCATTGTTGGATAGTTAGGGTATTGTCCTTAGATACTGCCCTGGCACCCCATTCCTTAATTATAGCAGGAATGTCCTGAACCCAGATATACTACATCCTCTGGTACCTCAAACTCAAATGTGTAAACCTTCTTCTGCACAATGTTTTAACGAGACAATATGCTGAAAGAAGAATCATTCTGTAAGGACTCGAACTGCAACATAGTTACTCTTCTTATCATAAAAAAAGTGTATTGTGCCTGAGCCGAAAACTCCCCTGTGGCCGCATATGCAGGGGAGCTGGAAGAATTATATTGGTGACAAAAAGCCTGGCGGCGGCAGCAGAACCTCTCCCTTGCTATGATATCCAGGGTGGACACAAGTACCGATCCCAAGAGATAAATGTCTAGACAAAGGAAAAGTGTGAATTAAATAACATATGATTCATCCTAACATCTTGTCTAATACCACCCTTCATTTTCTCAGTCATGCTTGGATTTGAAAGGTAGACCTTCTGAGGCTCTGCCCATTCTAACACAGGTGCTAGATTTTGTGCAACAGAAGATACATGAAAGTAATACACGAAGGTATTACAAAGGCAAATGCAGTGTCAGCACCAAAGCTACCTAGGAGAGACATTTCCCCTTAAATGTTCCAAGCTTTGAAGCTGTTTCTGAAAATGATCAGCAGGTCAGGAAAAATTTTCAAAATGCGGCATAAATTGGAAGGATGTACTAGACCAGGAGGGGAACAGTTGACAGACATCAAGCTGCACAGATCAATTTCTCTATCAATCAGGGAGGGCAAGCATAATTTTCAAGTCTGTCCCAAAGGTTGCCAGCATTTATCTTTGCAGATAAACACTTAGGTAGCTCTGCACAAAAAGTATGAATGCCTGGAATCCAAGGATTTCTTGGAACACGCGAATGTAAGAGATGAATTAATTCACAAAGCAAAAGCAGGCAGAAGCAATTTAGCTGTAACTTGGCCTGACTGGCCTAATGCATGTGTTTCTGTCTCTCCTGCTTTAATAAAGATTACGCTAAGCGAATATCATATTCCTGAAAAGATTCAGTCACACACTGGCAAGTATTTCAGCTTTCTGTGCTCATTTCCACGGCTGAGAGAGATACGGAAGTGACTTGGAATGCAATATTTAAGGGAAAAATCTCAGTCTGAGGACCTTTATAAATCTCAAACAAAAGTTAAATAGACAACAAGCAGAGAGTGCATGTAATAGTCCACAAATGAAAAAGAAAGATGAACAGACAATGAAAGAATAATCCCTCAATAAAAACCATGGCTGTGCGAGAACTTGGAAGCAAACATAACAGAAACATGTTTTATGTAGTACATACATACATAAATAAACTTTATAAGGGATGGGTATTGGACCTGATCTATTTCTTGCAATGAGAAAGCTTTCACTGAGTTCCATGGTGTACAATTAGGCCATAGGTTTGCAAATGATTCAGTGTTTAATCTAGCAGTAGTAAAGAAGAAACTAGTGTTTTCAAAGTAAATTAGCTCAGGTTCTCTCAGATGTTACCTACTTGAATGTCTCATATGATCAAGCAGGTGCCAATGGCAACGTTAACAGTGCCAAGCACAGATCAACCCAAGAACTAGAGTGGAACAAATACCTGCTTGTATTAGAAGCTTGTGGGGAAAGTAGTTGGAAGCATCATTGTTTTCATAGTTGGCATATGTTTTCCAGCAGAGTCTGTTCCAAAAGTTTTTGAAGTAGCTGGCATCAGAGGGAAAAGAGAAGGGAGGTCAGATTAAGGCTACTCGTATCAGCAGGAAAAAAATAATCACATTGGTAGAGAGAGCAGCAATAGGTCCACTTAGAAGCAAAGGGAATGGTTGCTGTTGCCAGAAAAAAGTCAAGATGGGATGAAGTGCTTACACCTTTGAAAAGATCACTCAAGAAGACTGATAGTCTTAGGGTTTGTCTTTTCCTAATTCAGTAGTACTGTTCCAAGGACTCTGGAGCAACGTCAGAGCAAAAATATGTAGCACTGAATAGTAAATGAGAAACACTAATGAGACCACATTTACCTTAAAAACAGCTCGCTCTCGTTTGCAAAAGGGAAGAAAAGAAGTCAAAACAGTGTTAGCTAGGAACATGTGGTAGGAGATCAAGTACGTGACAATACAGTAGCAGAGGGAATTGAGTAGACAAAGTAGTTATAAGACCAAATCCTCTGAGGAACAGGAATATGCAGATAAGAAAGTGAAAGGCTGCACGTTTGTCCATGTGTGGTTGGCACTAGCGCATTCAGTGCATTCTGGCCCTGAGACTTTGCACACGGATTAATGTCACCCAAAGTGAATGATAAAAGTTGGTGAATGTATTCAGCTGTTATTAAGAATAAATTAACTAACCAGGATTTTGAGAAAAGTTTAACCTGTGAAAAGTGCTCTGTTTTCTGGAAGAGGGCAAGAGATTACTTTCAGCTGATGCATGTTTAGATGTGAGTCACAGATGAGTGAATTGAATTTTTTGCCTATCCACAAGACAGTAGAAAAGAAAAATAATAAAAAATGAAGTCATTAATTATGCAAACAAGTACATAGGTGCTGATTGAATGGTTTCATGTTGTGAAACGTACATAAAGCTGAATTTCAAGTTCCGTAAGAAAGATGTTTCGCATCAGAAAATCCCCAAAAGATTGGAGATAAAGCTCTGGAAACCTAAGGAAAAGCTGAGAGATAGAGAAGCCAGAGGCAAAGACAAGGTAAAAATGAAAGAACTTGAGGAGTTTGAAAATGAAGGCTAAGAAGATTACAGAAAAGTATTTTTCACATTTGTTATCTGTACATCAGTGAACATTTATGTTTCCAGTCTTTGTATACAGGCCTGATTCAAAGCTCACTGAAGACAACCTGAAAAATCCCAGTTAGTCCAATGAGACTTGGAAAATGATCTTTTAGTAGATAACAAGCACTGTCAATAATCATACAACAAGTGTTTGTAACTGTCTCTTAGAAAATCTTGGGCTGATTTTTCACACCTGGAAGAAAATGTTATTTGCTGAGCTATAATATTTCAGAGCTCGATCCAGGTTTCCCTTTTTTTGCTTTTTACTTACAACAGGGAGAACTTAGAGGAGGTAGCTTCTGCTTCACTCAGCCATGAAAGAAACCTGTGGGATGCATTTCCTGAGGCTTTTGCCTTTTCTTTTCATGACTGTATTTACCAAAAAGAACTATCACCAACTCTCAGTTGTCTGTGGGTGGATAAATTAGGCTGTACTTTAATTTTGCTCCATGGGCTGATAACCCAAGCTGGTTCTACATAAGCCAGCTCGTGTTCTGGAGTGGTATACCCTCACACCTGTGCTGCTGCTCAGTGTGGATTTGCCATTTTAGTTACTGTTAGTTCAGTACAGCCTGTGCTCCACTGCCTGTGGCATCCTGGCCATTCCTTGTTTTTCTCCGCTGCATTTTCATTGTACCCTCTTATCAGTTAATTTCAACGCAGTTTAAAAATCCAGTGGCATGCTTTATCTAGGCTAGCTCACCCATCTTTTCCCTGACTACTGTCCTCTAAAAGTGTCTTCTTTTGAATGCTTTAGGCCCCTGTTCCTGCAGAGCTTGTCATGAGGTTATAAAAAATATGAAATTCGAAGAACAAAAAGAAAGAATAAAAACCACTCTGTATTCTAAAATGCCAGCCACACGTGCATATCTAGATGTTTAATACAATTAATCAGGCATCTCTTTATGTAGACAAGTATATGACAGTGTCCTGGTTTGAGGTAGGACAGAACCAATTTTCTTTTACTAATTTTACCTTTTAGTTAAGTCTCTTCTAAGCAGCTGCACTCTGTGAAATTAACTGCATATTTTTCAGACAGTGTCTGCTTCTCGGAACAATACTGCCCAATGTTTATAGTTAGTGTTGGAACATCAGTAGGAATCGCATGCAGAAAGGCTCTTGCTTATACTTCTTCCTATGGAAACCAAGGTTGATGTTTGCTTCTGCTAACTTTCTTATGCAGCAGAAATGAGAGAGTGGAAAAGGGGTCATACCTGTGACCCTGCAGTGGGTCAAACAGTATGAATGAGAGAGACTGGCAGACAGCTCCACAGGCAAAATGGATTGGTGGTATTTCTAAAAACAATTAAGAGTGGTCCCAAATGTTTTGATTCAGTACACTTGTCATGTATTATCTTATGATATAGTTCCCAGAGACAAATAACTGTTGTTCACTTTTTTGAAAATTTCTAGTCCACCACATTCTGGGTAAAATCTTAATGATGTGATAACAATAAAATATAAAATGAAAAAAAAAAACCTCAAAGAAAGGAACATCAAAAGAAGTTTACATTAAGATTTCATTACTTTTAACTCAGTTGTCTGTATTTTACGTAACTGTTCATGGTATTTACATCTGATGTTAGCAGCACCAAAAAAATAAAGTACAAGAAAATATCAGATTCCATTAATGCTTATGCTGCTGTGAAATGTACAATCTAATATTGAAAATTTTCTCCACTACTTTCCTCCTTTATCTGATGAAGAGATGGAAATACAGGGAAAATTTTCTAAAAAATGTCAGGCTATATAGAATTATTTTAAATTCATACACAAACGGACACTTTCCCAATCAACTTTATTTCTCTTTTTAAATTTTTCGTGGTTCATTTAAAAATGCATATCCTCAACATTACTTTCATAATGATTTTATTTGTCGCAATGGCTCCTGTCTAACTTTCTAAAAAGGTTTGTGTATTTCTCTGTGATTTTAAAATATGTATTTTCCCGCACAGAGGTTTATGCTTGAAAAAGTAAGCAAAAGGTGATCTGAGTAAATGGAACATTTCATTGGGAACTTCAATTTTTTTCTTTGAGCTCAGTTAGAAATGCACAGAATAAACTAGAATTACTGACACAACTTGTCTGTCTTCCCATTCAGTCCAGAGACAAATCCAATTAGTGCTAGTCCATGATGCCTCCCTGATATGGGAAGATGGGTGTAATATGAAAAATCAAAGCAAATGGACATGTAGAAATCATTTCTATCACTTGGTGTAGGTTATCTCACCAGCTAGGCCAATCCCAATGCAGATGTTCAAGACAAATTCTATATCCCATTCCTCAAGGCAGATTTAGTGAGTAATTGAAGATGAAAAGGATTCTCTGAGACAATGAAGGCTTTCCAGTATTTCCAAGATAGAAGATGGGGAAAACAGCATAAATCTAACATTTCTGTTCATACTCTTAAAACTCTTTGAGGCTTTCTTGCTCCTTCCACTCAAGACAAACTCTTTTATGGCTGTTTTACTGTCAATCGCATATGTTTAATATCCCGGTTCCTGTACAGGAACTGCCACTCATAGTTTTAAAGGCACAAAGGTGTAATGCTACTCTGGGCCACTGAGATCTTGCCTGGACCAAACTCCAAATAAATGTGTCCAAGGCAGTAGTGACTTGGAGAAATGTTTCTATGTGTGATATACAAGCCATAAGACTAGGATGATTTTATTCTAAAAATCTATGAAGCTACAAAGATATATTCAGGGAGGTAAGCCATTTGCAGTAAATCCACCGAGGTTCAGTAGGGAATTGCATATACATATTTAGTAATCTCAAAAGGTACACGCTTAAGAAGAAAGAAATAAATTTTTATCCCTGAGCTTATAACTCAATCTATTGCAGATGTCCTTAGAAATCCAACCACAGGGCCCAGCAGATTGGGTCACTGTAGAGGAAAACTCATTTTAGATAGAAAAAAACTTTTTTGAAAATTCTAAAAATATATCTTTTTCTTTATTACTTATTTTTTTCACCTAGCTTTATAGAAGCAGGATACAAGTAATTATGAGTGAAGTAAGTTAATACAGTGATATGAGAATTTTACCATTAATAATTCTCCTTTATAATAGGGCATTGATTTGGTCTGTGAGGCTTTCTTGTTCCTGTAGAACTGTCAAAAGATTTCAGCTCCCATTTAGGCACCTAAATGAAGCAGTGCAGTTCTCAAGAGCATGCATTCAACAGATTCATTCTTCTAAGTGGGACATGCTGAGAGTTGAGTATTTAAGAATATCTGTCTGGTTCATTTATATGTTTAAATAGAAATGAACTTTTAGGACAATCTGTCTTCTCATATTGGTATCAAACTAGGAGCTGCTAGGTTGCTGATTGCTTTTGACAATCTGTCTTTTCATCTTTAATAGCAAAGACCATTCAATGCTATTACCGCATGAAAATAATAAGCAGTAACATTTTTAACATGATTTAGCTAAGAACTAGGTATTCAAACAATATTTCCATATTTAAAATTCATAAATAGCATGCTTATCACTTTCATTCATCTTCAGCCCACCTGAGAGTTCTGGTCGGTTCTAAAAAAAATTATTCTTATTAAAAATTGCAATAAAAGAAATAGTACTTCTTTTCTCCCTAAAATGAGCATAGACCAGTCCTTTCTTTTTCTGGATAGGGTGCTAATTTGACTGAAGAGATACAGAAGGATTGAATTATCTGACAGAGGATAAATTCCTGAAGAATCCAGTGATTTCTTTCTGCTTCAGAAATATGAGTTAGAGCTGGAAGTGGATTTTCACCCATTAAACTTCATGAATTTCAAGAAAATTATGCCTTTCTAGACTGGTACATTATAAAGACTGGGGATTTTTATCAAAAATAAGAAATCCATTCCAAAACAGCCAGTTAGTAGTAGTAACAATATATGCAAGAAAAGACCAAGTTCGGATATGCTCTACTTAGTTCAGGGCAGGTGCTTGACCTCCTGTTTTCCAATTCCTGGGAAAGGTTTCTAATCAAATGGCTGCACTCTCTCCACTCATTCCTTTTCTTCTTTCCCTGTCTCAGCCTTAAAGAACTTCTGAATAAAAATTTCACCAATTCATTCCTCATATCATCGAATTTGCGGCTGTAGTTACCAGCTTATACTCAACAAGATACAGCAGTGTTTGGAGAGCACAGCAGCTTTTTGTTAACTCTGAGTTCAATGGTAGAAGGCGAGATGCTACTTTCACAGCTTTCTGCCTTTTGGCTCTTCTGAACGCAAACAGTTCTTATATTCTCAAAGATACTGTATTTTGAGATGCCACTGAAAACCACTCGTAAGGTCGAAAGAGTGCAGAATATAGACGTTTGTCCCTTTAGATGCTTATCGTCTCAGAGACAGTACAACTTGCTCTTTCTACGCTCAATATCTACCCATATTAGAAGAACACAAACATTTTTTTTTCTTTCATACCATTAGCTTATCCACAACACAAGAAAGAACTTGAGGATATTAAACTCATCTATTCCTGTAAGACTCTTCAAATATACCACCTCAATCTATAAAACTATCAATATTTTAAAATGCCATCAAAAGCACTTAGAAGTTTACTTTGTCATTAGCACAAGGATAAATGTTTTTTTCTCTGACTTAATGACTAAAAACTTTCTGGATTTGTATTTAGATTTTTAATAACGTTAATTTTTTATGAATGATTGATTTTAATGGACATTGTGTTTCAAATTGCTTCTAGTACTGAATGAGGTTGTCTTATCAGACATTCACAGCTCAATAAGGTCATAATAACCTGTTGACAGCAAAGTGCGTAAGTATCTGCAAGGAGCAGTAAGCAAAATAGTGAACGGCTTTTCCTTCTGAGTTCTGGGAATTTTCTGTTACGTTTGCATGCAACATTCTTGTGAATTAGTCTTGCTACTCTCAATGTATTGAAGATGTAGAAAGAAAGTTTTAAAATGCTTAGTATAATTTCTCCTTTTTGTTTTTCTTACAACATGCACATCAAATCTCTTCTAAGGAAAGTAAAAGGTATTAATTCTACTATGGAAATACATGACAGATTTTCAGAGTTGTTTTGGTAAAAAAGGAGCCAATAAGCAACAAGTTTGGTCTTAATAAGCCATTCTAATAAGCAATAGAAAGATAATTCCCATTGAAATTGTGCATTTAGTGAGCTGGACAATTACTAATTCAGACATTTAAAGTCAAAACACACAGTACAAGTTATAACTTAAAGTCCTGGAAGATGTGATGTTAATGGTGAATAATCAGCAAATATTAACTCAAAGCATGATGTTTGGCCTACAGAACAAAAAAAAGGAGACATATACTGAATAGGAGTAAAGAGGTTATGCTACCTCATTGTTTGTATTGGTTGAATAATATAGGCTTATCTTGGTCATTTCTAACATCCACACTTCAAGACGAATGTTGAAAAATGGTCAGGATTTAGTAAAGAACAATGAGATTTGGAAACATAACATGCAATAAAAGACTCACAGAGATCAGTTTGTTTAACTTATCAAAAAGGATAATGACTAACATCCGCCATTTGTAAGCATGCACGTGGGGAACAAAATTAGATGGAAAGACTTCTTGATTTATCAGTAAAATTATGTATGGCTGGAAACTGAAGCTAAGCAAATTGAGACTTATCAAATACACTTTTTTAATAGTGAAGGTAATTAACCTGGAACAGTCTTGCCTAGATTGGTGGTATGGTCTTCCACAGTCAGACTTTCTACATCATGTTCTGATATGTTGGGGCACATTGTACCAGCAGGAATCAAATCAGAAAGTTCTACATTCTGTTTTACAGAGTAGGGGAAACTGAATTTCAACAGTTCATTCTGGATTTGTAATCTTTAAAAAAAAATCTTCCAAAATAGAACCTTTTTTCCCCCGTAACCATCTGAAATATAGCATCATTAATGACTAGATAATTTTTCAAAGAAGTAAGACACATTAATTCCAGGCCATCTATTACTTGAGAGATTTAAATTCATAATTATCTTTCTCCTAGAAAATCTGAACAAAGAAAATAGTGAATGCTTTTACTAAAGCCTTGCCATAGAGTAGATTAAAACTTAATCTGCTTTGAACCAAGGGACTATAAACCAGGTTCAATAAACCAGTGCCTTGGACTCTGACCTGAAGGTGGGAATTTGTTGCTCTTCTCCTTACTCGCAGGTCTGGGTACGTATTTCATGACAAGTAATGATTATTTAAAGTAAGTAAATATTTGTGAATGTAAGAAACAGATTTCTGGGCTGCCCCCTCCCCTTTCTTCTTTCTGCCTCTGAATGTCCTAGTCACTAAATTACAGAGTGTTTCTCCCAAACCATCTCACAGGCAATCAGTTTTAAATTTATCTACACTACAGCACAGCTTCAAGATGAAGATGCTTTCCTAGTAAATGACAGACTTGGGTTTGACCCCACTCTGGATTTTGGGTAATAGAGCCAAGTTTCCCTCCTGTATAAAGTATTCTAGCCAACAGGCCATTAGCAGAAAACACTGTGTCTTTTGCCTCTTTATTGGAATGGAAACTCCTTTGGTCAGCTTCCTTCGTGCTGAGCATGGTGGTACTCATCTGCATTAGATGTGGTCAGACTGACAGCTATGTTACATTCAAGAGTTTAGGACTTCGTTCTGAATGATGCTGGAAGTTAGGAAGGAGCTAGGCACCAAGCTACCCACGATTAGGCCTCTAAGTAAGTCTCAGTTCAGAGAGGGAATTATATTAATCCAGTCATCTCCAGCGTGATAAAGCCCATCAAGCACTAGATTTCTGAATTTATTTCTTAGGCTAAGCCATCTAACTTTTGCTTTAATCCTACATTAAAAACCCAAGTGGCATTTATACACCCAAGTATATGCTCACCCACATTGCTCAATTTCAGAAGTAGTTCATGTATGTAATAAATTAAGTAATAGAGACATTAAAATACAGGAAGTTAATTAGGAAATTTGTATGATGGAAATAACAGTTTGCTAAAGTATGAAGAGACTGTGACGAAATCAGGTTCACTTCAGTCTTCAGCCTTTGGTGTTTATAGTGTCCTTTGTCACTTATGTTTTTCAGCGTAAGTGTAGGTGTTCTACATTCAAAATGTCAAGAAACTTCCTGAACTTTGTTATCATAGATATATTGGTCCTTTTTTATCTGATGCAAACTAATTTATATGAAATATTCAGTCTTGAGGTTTGTCTTATATGATGGCTTTGCATGCAAATGGTGTACCTGTATAACCCATTCTAAATTCCAGGTAGGGATTGGGACAAGAAAAGACATTCACATGCTGTCTAATTTAAGGAGTCCCTTGGTAACATCTAGGATGAATTTTATTTTAATTTCGTATTTTAAATTGTAAGAACAGCAATACACTAAGGATAACATAGCAAATACTCATATAAAAAAATCTAGTTATTTCTAATAATTTTGTCATTCCTTCCTGCAAAGAAAAGGTTTCACTATATATATCCTTGGCAACAAAAGTTTCAAGATTTCAAAAAGAGAACTGTATATAATTACTGAAGTTTCAAAATCAAATACCAGTAAAGCTGTTGGTGTATATTGTGAAGCCTTCAAAGCCTTCAAATTCTACATAGCATGAACTTATGAAAAACTGTTTAAAGGTGGCAGCTTGAAATTTATGCAACATAGAAAAAGTTCACATGATGCTTTCTTCTATGAATCTATGAAGAAAGTGCTTTTACAGAGTCATTTAAAAAAAAAAAAACAAAAACTTTTCAGAACTTTTTTCTCTCGGCATTTCAGAACTTGCTGAAATCAGACAGATGCAAGAAAACCCAAAGATACCAAATGAAAAAGGAAAATAAAAAATACTGTTTCAACGATCTTAGTGCTAATGCTTCCAGATGAGTTTATCCCTATTGTCTTTCTAATTCTTTAAGTATTTCACTGGTCTCCTTTGAGCAATAAAGATGGGAACATTTATGACAGGAATGATTGAGGAAACATGATCAAGGTCAGATAGGTGTAGCTTAATAATCTATATTAAAAACAAATTTTTTTTAGAAAAAAGATGTGATTTGAAAAGATTGTTTCTAACTGGCAAAAGAAAAATTAAACTCAGATACACTAATAATTTTTAAATTACATTATATGGAGTTCTTAGTTTGATGAAGAATACATTCAGATTTTCCCATTTCAGAAAATGTCTTTGTGTTTCACTAAGTTCAAATACACCCTACCAGGAAAACACATGCTATAGTTCGCCTAGATTTCTGTGCATGTTAATGTTAGGTGCAGCTGGATACCTTCAAACAGAATGGATTATTGCGTGTCACGGAATTATCCTTGCTCTTCCCTAGTTTTCACACAACTTGCAGAAAATAATTATCTTGGAAACCTCTTCTCCTCGTCAAAATTTTTCGAAATTGTCCAAATGATTAAAAACTTATTCTAAGTGCTATAACACATGAAAATTAGTACATAAGTACTTACAGAACTACTTATTTTTCCTTAAGAAAATGAGCTAAACAAATAGGCAAAAATATACTTGCTAGTATAGTTGTAAAAAGGAGTTTGACACTTTACAAACCACACTGTGAATTATGTATGAGGTAGGAAACTAGGAAGACAATGTAGTCTGAGCTCGGTATTGGTATTAAAGGGCTGTTTTTAATTCTGCTAACATCAGTGGACTTCTGGCCATTTCCTCCAGAAAATCTAATCTACTGACAGCTAATGGAAAGTCTTCTTTCGCCAAAGTGGTAGGGACCTGTGTATTTAGGGAAGCTCTATTTCCTATGCCGCATGTACTATGAGATGAGCAGACAGATCTGATGCCTTTGTGGCATTCTTTTCTGTGAGAGGTTTGCTTTCCTCTAACTGTAGTGTATTATTTCCTTTGTATCCCCCAGTAGTGACTGCTAAAAGCTGAAATTCTAGTGATAAGCATGGCTAAAAATAGCAGTGAACAATAGTCAAAGATTATTTTTACAATACCTAGAGATCCAAAATATCCAAAGATAAGGAATTAATTTTTTCTGCTTTGCAGTTATCAAATAATTACTTTATGGAAGGTAAACTAAAGTGATATAATCTTTTTTATGTAGCTGTTAGGTAGAAAGACTGGTGGCATTCCTGAAACAGGCAGGCAGCCTCTCCTGAACAGAAGTGTAGCAGTGGAGGACAGATTCAAAGAGCAAATGTGAAATTCATGAAACGGAGCTGAGATTTGCATAAATGTATGTGTTAAAACAATTACATGTGTTGCACGTTAATCACAATTAAAAGCAGAACAATTAATATATGTGCTTTGAGTGAGTTCCGGCATTCTTTTATCCATAAGCAATCACTGAAAAAACGCAACATTGGTGAATATTGAGCATTAAAGCACTCACAGACTGTACCTGTTTTGCTGCTTTTATAAAAAAATTCTGCCATTAACATTTCCTCTTTGCTGAAGCTCACAGGATTTTAGTACTAAAGGTCTTGATCCTGCTGTAAGATGTATGCATGCAGCTGCTAAACTTAGCCTTCCAAATCTGCTCAAGGCCTCTGGGTTTCCTTTAGTGAAAAGTAATTATTATATCTCTGCCAGGATTTTTTGGTCTTCCAATATTTCAATTATGTAAGTCTTAGTCTAGTTCTAGATATCTTTCACTCAGCTGGGAAATAGATATTTTTGTAACACTCTCCTTCCTTTCTTTTCTTGTAGCAGTTCAGATAAAACCTTCCTAGAAATAGCTTCTGAATCATCAAAATTAAAAAAAATAAAGAAGTCAACTCTTGATATCCAAGTATGCTTATAATTGATAACTTTAAAGGTATGTAAATAATAACCACTGTTCCAGAGCTTATTACTTAAAAATAGCTAATCAAAAACAAAGCTCAGGCTCATCAAGATGATCATAATTTGTCACAGCAGTACTATGTCGGTAAAGAACCTGAAGCAATAACACCAGCTGATAGTTTTACTTATGAAATTGTCTCTGATCCCTAATGTGTAAGTTGCCAGCAACACATGATAAAAGATTATTTTCTAAAATTACGTTACCTAAGAGCTGTCTAGCAATATTCCCTCTGGTGAAGACCAGGAGGATACCATGGAATGTCTTGCTTCTCCAGTGTTGGTCCCAGCCTGTTGCTGAGGGGTCAGTTCTAGAAGTTAGAGCACCAATTTTACTCAGCATTTTTAGGGATGCTTTTCCCAAAGCCTACTTTTAGGCTCCTGAGTCATCACGCTCCTAAACTCTCTAGAGAATAAGAATACATATTCAGTACCTGCCACTTAAGCTGCAAGAAATTTACACCCTTCCTTGCTGCCTCTCATGTTTGTCGGAAGTGACCCTCTCTTTCACAAGCATTGTTTGCTTAAATTTAGGTTAAGTTTGTAGAACAATTGGCAAAGTTCTGGTTGCAAATCGAGAAATCTTCTTGCAATCTGCTAAACCTGTACCTACACCCAGGCAGCAGGGGAAAAGGTTTACACGCAGCAATTTGCCCTCCTCATGTGGTAATTTCCACAAGCCACAGGGAATTCTGCCTGTCATCTCCCAGGAAGAAGGCTTAGTAACAAGAAACCTGAAGGAATTCTGCAGGTAAATACGCTCTGATGGGATTCCGTTTTCAGACAACCTTTTTCAAAAACTGAAATCACATCAAACAGGGCACGCCTCTGCAGCTCAGACAAAACCATGCTTCTGATGTGATACTGAGAACTGCTGTCTATATTCTTGCTGCCAATAATATTTAAAAATGTGATGGAGTAGCGATCAGAATCTCTGTCTTTGCAGATAAGAACCGATGAGACGGGGCTTGCTCCTCTATTGTTCTTATCTGATCCAAGAATTGTGCTGACATCTTTGAAAAGATAGAAGAGATTTTTCTGAAGAGAAGCTAATTAATTTTTCCAATAGGTAAACAATTTTTGCTGTCATTCTCTATGTATTTTGGAGTTTTAATTTTAAAAAAATATTTTTGCTTGTTTGCAAATGTTCTTTTTTGCTTGTTTGCTTTTCAAGTTTTCAGCTCCAAGAGGGAAGTTTTCCAACTTTGTGTCTAGAGGAAAGATAGGCGTTATAATTTTTTTATTACTGTGAGTTTGCACGAAACAGTTCTGCTCTAGGAATAAACAGGGTCTGTGTTCAGCTCAGCTAACAACATAAGAACTATATTAGTTTTACAGGCGAGACAGGCAGAGGGATGCTAGTCTAATTAATCCTGTAACGGCAATGGTGTAAACTGCTCAATTAGCCACTAGGTGATTATGCAGCAAAAGGTAAATGCCAGGGGAACTTTACTAGCACTAAGTTAGATGCCAAGGGACTGTATGCTCTGTTAGATTCAACAGCGGCTGAGCGGGATTTTCTGAATGAATGTGATGAGTTAGTGTCAGAATGAGGCACCTAAAGTAGTGCCTGAATCCCACTTGTAAGCCTGGCCCAAAGCCTCATCTTACTTGTGGTTTGATTATTGCCTTGAGCTTCCTGCTGAAAGTTTCTATTATTGGGTCCTCATTCCTTTCAGATCTGAAAGAGCCAAAACACAAATGCAGACATTGCTGACACTGTGGCGGTGTAGAGAAGAGAGGAGGAAGGACAGGTGTTTCCTTCCAGAACCATGTGTAGTGATTTGCCCTTCTGCTGCTGATTGCACGAAGGAGAAATTCTTTCCAGCTCTGCTTTAGTGCCAAGAGCATCTGTGCTTGTCTGTTCTGAAAATGGAGAGCGACACTACACAGGAATATACTCTTCTCAGAAGAGGTTTTGGTCGGAGTAACTAACGGAGCACCTTTTGTTGCATTAGGAACCTCCATCACTCTGCAGCTTGCACTTTCAAAGGAGACAGCAGTTTATCACTGAGCATAGCTACAGTGGCACTGGGGTGACATCCTCCACCTCAGGAAGGCAGAGCTGGTCACATATTGAGAGGACCATTCAAATGGGTTTTTTAGTTTCTGTAACTCAAACTGACTCAGTTATAGAAAAACCATGTTTGAAGTTTCACACTATTTTAACAGCATAAAATACTAGTCTTCCAGTTTAGTGTAAGGTTTTTAGCTCTCAGAAAAGTTTGAATTCAATTAATTTGGTTCATTGTGTGCCTGTGTGTGTGAGAGAGATATTGAGAAAGAATCCAAATAAATTTAACTTGGGGTTTTATTTTTAATGCACTCATCAGAGCAAAAGTATTTACACCACATGTTGCAAGCAGTATTGAAAAACCTGGATTCTGAGAAAAAAAAAATCTTAAATGTTCTTGAAATTTTCTCATTCCCAGTTCCTGCAAAAACAAAAGAGCAAATTCAGCTTGCTAGTTGAACATCATTCTCATGCTTCCTTGTGATGGGCAAGGATTTTACCTAGATTTCTGAGGCTATGGCTATACAGCTAAGTCAAACAGTGCCCTGTTTAGGCACTGGAACTTGATTGCCTACGCCACTTGATTACTAGAAAGGTGCCGGGTGCCTGCGCCTCTGGCTTGGCCCCATGGCAGCACTTCAAACTACTCCTCAGAGTTAGTAGGAGCCAGGGACCACTCCCAGTGGGACAGCCCCACATGCAGCCATCCTGGTTTGGAAACAGAGAGTTTAAAAGTATGGAAGAGGCTGGACCACCCTTTTTGGCCCAGCTAGGCACCACTGCATTTATATGTGTAGATATGGGCTGAGATTCCAGGTGTCCATTGCGGCAATTCCTTCCTTCCAGTTTGCCCCTTGAGAATTCGTTTTACATCAAATGCTAAAAAGATGCTGTCATTCATCATCAAAAGAGACAGAAGACAAACTCCAACAAGTGCATTACCGGACCAAAAGAACAATATTAGATATGCAGCCCTGAGCATTGTAAGGGGTATAAACAGATTGATCCCTGAGCCAGGCTGCAGTACTTATTATGGAAGGTGTTCTTTGGAGCCTTCATGTATGTACTGCTTGGAGAATATGTTAAAGAACAGAAGATTGACATCAGCTCTTTTCCTCTATCTCAAAAGTCCACAGATTTTGGAACGCTTTCCCTCATGAATTCCCTGGTGGAATCTATAGCTGCAATTCCACCTTTAAGAGTAAATTAAGGTCTAAATCTTAAAACAAAAGACAACTTCTAAAGTTATCAAAAATTATCTCAAATCCCACTAGGGGCCTATGTTTAGGTAACAGAACTGAGTTTCCATTAAAATATTCAATTCTTCTGAATGTATTTGTGTATAAGTATAAAAATAGAGACTGTGATTACATAGTCACTTTAATGTAAGACTGTGCTTTTCTGCAACTTTAAAGTGAGCCAGCTATGGTTCCCAGAAATGCTTCTACTGGTGCTTTTTTTGCAACCACAGTGGGAGCCAGATCAGGGAATATAATTGGATGAAACTTAACTTTATTTTAAACAAAAAAAAAATCCATATCCATATCTATATCCACATCCAGTTTTATAACCAATCATTTACCAACTCCCACTCCCATGACACCAAAAAGGATATGGAAATAAGCAGACACAATGGAGCAAGGTGGGACCACACATTTCACAACAACCTAAAATTTATGTTCATTTAAAATGATTGCATAATCATGTCTTTATAAAGCAGTCATCATGATTCCCTCTGCAATCAAGGGTGAAGAGAAGGGAGTTCCAGAGAGTGATTCATCCCCTTTATTTTAGGAAAGAATGAATCACCTTCTCGAGTTGCCTCTCTTTCTCCACAGATTGTGGATGGACAAAGCCTGATTTAGACTACTTGCTTTTTGATAACTGGAGAGAACGCATTTTACCCTTGGTAGCAGTGAAAAATGGACAGAAGGAGACATTTAAAGGATAGATAGTTGAAAAAAAAAGATTTATGATTGTCTTATTTACTGATGTTTTACACCAACCTTTGGAGAAGCGAATGTTTAAAGTTAAAAGAAAATATTGTTTTGTATGATACAAAAAAGTATTTTAGTGCTTATTTGGAAAACAAATTAACATAAAATGTTTCTCCAGAAGACATGGTGTATTTTAGCTTATAGTGCAAATTGTATACTAAAGAACATACAAGTTTTGCTAAGTTTTATACCTAAGGATAGAGAATGTATCAGAAAAGAAAGAGCAATATGTTTTATAGCAAATTAGAAAACAGTCTCTAAATGGAAAAACAAGTTAAATTCTAGACTAAACAGCTCTAAGGTTGTATGGTTTGCATGATTTGCCTAGGATTTAATGTATTGTTATGTCAGAAAATGCTAATCACTATTATCAATCACAAGGTCAATCAGACCTCATTAAAAATGACAAGCATGGTATTCACAATTCATTTAGGCAAGGTGAAGAAGAAATTAAAAATGTTTTGCTTGGGAGCAGCTGAGGTAGTGCAGGCTAATACCTCCTTAGTCTCTTAACCCATTCTGGGTTGTACAGGGCAGGATGGTGGTGAGCACAAAGACTAGTGAACTACATTATCTCATGAAAGAGCAGGCTACAATTCGATGCCTTAAAACAAGGCATACTTCATATCCTGGTTGTCAGCTGGAGACTCCTGAATGGGAAATAGATCTCCAGCCTTTTTTCCAAGGTTCTGGCTATTCTAGTTTTGGGGTTTTTTTGTTTTTTTTTTTTTCCCAGCAAGCACTGATCTCAGCTCTCTAGAGATTTTGTACATCTGCTTGTATGTCATTTGCTTGGAAGGACAGGACAGCTTCCAATTTACTGCATTGGACCTAGTCTCCACTGGAACTCATAAGCTACATCTGTGCCTGTAAATAAAACTGGTCAGACACTATGTCTTGACACAGGCACGATCCATCAGTAAGCTCTCTAACCAGATCCAAACTACCAGTTACGAATGGTGTCTGTTCCCTACCATCCCTTAACTAGGCACAAGGTGTCATCTGTCTGAAATGTAATTTGGCCTAAGCCAGAACTATGCCAGAGACTGTGCTAATACTTCAACATTATGGACAACGGCTCATGCATGTACCCTGAGCCCTCAGAATACCAATAAGCTTGTAACCCATTTACTATTACAAGCTTAGGGATCACGTACCTTCCAGTATGACCATCTCCTCCTGACTGTCTCATTTATGTTTGCCGTGCCTCTGACCATCTCTTCGTAGATTACCATCTCCACAAGTTGCAGCATGGAAACCAGTTATTCATTTCAGGATAGCCCCACTTAGCTTGTAGCTGGCCACCATGTGACAGTGATAATTCTTAGTACGTGAGATTTCCACATGTGTGAGTGTTAGATCTGTCATGGGCAGAAAAATACTTCAAAAACCAAGAGCCAGTAAGAAGGGGAGAAAAGCAACTGTGTGATTTTCAGAGACAGCAAACACTTGGGGGTGTGAGATTAGATGGAAGGAAGACGTGACTGGACCGTGGGTGAAAAAAATGCTGTACTTTGCCCCCAAAGGTTGGAGAGAAAGAACATTAGTAGCCATTCCCTATAAAAGAATAGAAATTACCCCCACAAAATACGTGACTTATGTCACCCTTTTTCCCTGCTACTGGGAACAAACCAAGAAGGACCTGAGCATTTCCTGAGTGCTAGAACTGAAGGACCAAGGCTGTCATGCAAAACAGAAACCTTGGAGCAATTTTAATAAAATAGTCAGTGTAACTCCATGTACGTAAATTCTTGAGAGCAGTTCTGACGAAGTCACAGACTTCTGGACTATATTTATATATGTTTGCCTTTTTTTGTGAGAGGCTGAAATACAGTAGGGCGTCTCCTGTTAATATGGTTATAAAAAAACTGTAGTTGCTATACCTGTATCATTGAAACTGGAGCCCTATCTGAAAAGAGTAAGACTGTAAATGTTCACTCAGAGGGGGTTCAAAATACCAAACTTATCAGCAAATAGAAGTACTACATTGTATACTTTACCCTCAGTAAAAAATGTTTTTAATAATTGTATCTTTTTGTACTTTCCCAGTAGTCTCTTTTCTCCCTCTAGACTTAAAGTGTACATTACTCTTCTTAATGTGTAGCTTTTGTTTAAATCATTGAAATTTTTACTGATTGAATGGATAAAGGTAACTAATAGTCACACTATCATTTGTCTTGCAGACAAGCTGAGAATGACAAACTAGTATCATCTTTCTTAATTACTGTTTTACCAGGGTAGAGTTTAATGTTAAATGATGTTTATGGATTAATGCTGTGTTATCTGAATATCCTGATGGAAATTACTTCGGAAAACAGACAGGCTGAAAGCAAAGTTCAGGGAAAGCTATATTACCCAGGGACTATTTTGGGCTTTTGAAACAAACTCCACAAGCACTAAAATATAGTTTTTAAAGAGACTGTAAGTTTCAGTTTACTTGCATCACTCTGTAAAATTTTATGTGGTATGTGATGTTAACTGGGACAAACCCAGCTAAGACACTTCAAAGAACACTCTACACTTATCTTTTCAAGTAGGCTCAACAATCTGACTGCGTACTATGATCCATTATGGCAGTACAAGTCACACAATTATGCTCCAGACAACATGTCATGCAGGTTACATCATGGAGCCCAGTACACAGCACAAGAGATAAGAGCTCAGAGAAAACTCCCAAGCCTCTGTTCCAGCTCAAAGAAAAGCTGCAGTGGTAAAGCAGAGATTTTAAAAAGTTCCTTGAATGCGTACTTTTAAAGATGCATTGTGCAGAAGGAGAACTTCCTTTTTGGAATGCATCTCATGTGGCACCCCATTGTATTAATCTTTGCATTACCTTCCACAACCAACTGTGACAAGTCTCAGAATGTATCTGTGTCATGGAATATGTCATATTATTTCCATTAAGTTGAATTAATCCACCTGTTCTTTCCTGCTGACATTTATGCAAGCTAATATAAGGAAAAACTCCAGCTACTTTAGACCTGCAGAGTGGAATAGAATGAACTTTGCTGTTACAGAGAGATTGCAATACTGAAAGTATCCCAAAATATTTTACAGTATAGAAGAGATGGACTCATTCCTGGAATGTAAAATCTATTTCAGATTTCCTGTATTCAGTATCTTGGATGTCTATCCTACTTAACATTAATTTGCAGAATTTAGCTTGGACAGGGATTTACATTTCAAGCAATATCAAATCTTAAAAGCACAAAATAGCTTTAAGAGCTGTATTTCAGCCTCACTTCTAGATAACAGTAGTATTGCAGATGAGGAATAGAAACATGGCGTACATTTTTCAAACTTTCAAAGTTCATAGCCCATATTTCTCCCAGGCAAAAGTTAGAAGCAATCTCATTACTTCTACATGTTATTCCACAAGATCTTAGAGTGTGGTTCAAATGAAATTATTAATACAAATCTTTTTTTTTCCTCCAGTACTCTGTTTAGAATACCTATGTCTATATTCTGTCCGTTCAGTATACATGACAACTGTCAATCATCTGCAGGTCAATTTCAAAAATATTGGTAAATTTTAGATGCATTCAGTATTCTGCAAAAATTTGTGACGTCATTGGATCATTTTATGTACTGTCTCTAAACATGTCTTTCTGTATGTCATTTTAGTATGCTCATGCTTTCTACCTTCCTTTTCATTTTCATATGACTAACTTCATTTGATCTCATCTTATGGGGCATCTTTGCCTGTTGATTTGCTTTTATTTTTCTTGCCTAATTTTCCCATTCTTATGGGCAGCTGCTTGGCTGGCTTTATACTTTGAGGGACAATTTTTTGGCATAGTTCTTACAACTTGTTGATCAAATTTAATTTTCAATGTTTTATTACGTTTACACGGCAAGGATTTGGTAGCAGTGGGTGGCTGCAGGGATGGCTTCTGTGAGAAGATCTCCAAAGCTGTTCCGCTGTCAGACAGAGCCAATTCCAGCCGGCTTCACGACAGACCCACCGTTGGCCAAAGCTGAGCCCGTCAGCAATGTTAGTAACACCTCCATGATAACATTTAAGAAAAGGTAAAAAAAGCAGTGCAACAGCAGCTGGGAGAGAGGAGTGAGAATACATGAGAGAAACAACTCTGCACTGACCAAGGTCAGTGAAGAAGGAGGGGGAGGAGGTGCTCCAGGCACCAGAGCAAAGATTCCTCTGCAGCCGATGGTGAAGACCATGGTGGGGCAGGCTGTCTCCCTGCAGCCCATGGGGATTAGTGGTGGAGCAGATCTCCACCTGCTGCCTGTGGAGGACTTCACACCAGAGCAGGTGGATGCACCCAAATGAGGCTGTGAGCTTGTGTGCAGCCCACGCTGAAGCAGGCTCCTGGCAGGAGCTGTGGACCCATTGAGAGAGGAACTCATGCTGGAGCAGGTTTGCTGGCAGGACTTATTACCCTGTGGTGGACCCACACTGGAGCAGTCTGTTCGTGAAAGACTGCACCCTGTGGGAGGCATACACACTGGAGCAGTTTTTGAGGAACTGCAGCCTGTGGAAAGGATCTATGTTGGAGAAGTTTGTGAAGGACTGTCTCACATGGTAGGGACCCCATGCTGGAGAAGGGCAAGTGTGTGAGGAGAAAGGAGTGGCAGAGACAATGTGCGATGAACTGCCTGCAATCCCCATTCCCCATCCCCCTCTCCTGCTCCGTGAAGAAGGTGGAGAAGTCATAAGTAAAGTTGAACCTGGGAAGAAGGCAAGAGTGAAAAGGAGGTGATTTTTTAGATTTGTTCTTATTTCTCATTATCCTGCTCTGTTTAATTGGTAATAAATTAAAATAATTTCTCCAAGTCGAGTCTGTTTTACATATGACAGTAACTGCTGAATGATGTCCTTGTCCTTATTTCAATCTGCAAGATTTTCAGTGTATTTTCCTTCTCCTGTCCTGTGGAGGATGTGGAGTGATAGAGCAGCTTGGTAGGCATCTGGCAGCTAGCCAAGGTCAACCCACCACAAATATTGATATTTCTTCATCTTTATTTAAGTAGCAATCAGAAGTCCCACCCCAGCCCCCAGCTGAACGCCTCCCTGGAGATATTGTATGTTCTCTGTTATTGAGCTTCAAACTTTCATGTGTTTCTGGACTCAAAGAATACACAATGCTTTATGAATTGAAAGAATATATATGGAGACATGTTTAAGAATTATTCTGGTTAATTCACAGAATCGCAGAATGGTTGAGATTGAAAGGTACCTCTGGAGGACAATTGGCCCAATCCTGTGCTCCAGCAGGGCCACTTACAGCCAGTTGCCCAGGATCACATGCAGACAGCTTTTGAATATCTTAAAGGATATCTTCAACCTTCCTGAGCAAATTTATTTTATTTAAAATATAAGCAATTTTTAGAACATAGTTTTGGGCAGTAAGGAGTGATAAACAGTAAAATCAGCACTTTCTCTTAATTATTTGCAAAGCAGAAGGCCACTGTTAGGACAATCCCTTATCTAGTCAGCTAACCCATGTGGACACGGAGTCAGAGCTTTCACCACTTTCAGCAAGCCCAGAGCAGAAATCACTAATGCCTAAGAAGCACATGGGTTTCCAGACTACGTCCACTCTCCCAGTGCTATGACTTCTTTCTAGGGTGGTCTGTCTACCTAAGAGGGCAACAATGACAAGCTCTCATAAATTTTTTCTTCATTTCAGTATCTTCCTGTTTGTCTTGATTAAGACAAGACTGCAATTGTGTAAGGATTCCTCAGTGGTTTGATGGTATTCAGCAGACCACGAAATATAAGTCACCCAAAGGAGGGCACATTTCCATTACTGTAAAAGCTGCATGAGACATGCTGCCAAGGACTGGGACAGTGCTGGGGTGAGACAGTACATATGTTTTTAGTTCTTCATTAGGAAAGTCCTTTACACATAGTATGAAATACATATCCTAGAATTAATGAGTTCTGTATCCATCCTGTTTGTCTTTCACACATAGTATAAAATATACTATGGATGAGCTCTGTACCCATCACATTTCTACAAGGAAAGGCAGAGAACTGATCTTCTTTGCAATGCAAAAGAGAAAAGGAAGGCATGTTGGTTCCCTGGATGAAATAAGGAAGGATAATTCCAGAAGTAGGGAACTCAGTATTAGGTTAGGGCATTAGCTTGGAGATCTGAATACCAGGATTCAATTTCCTGCTGAACAGGTGACTTCAGACTGCCTGGGAGAACATGGGCAAAGCGTTTAGCTGCACACAACTTTCCTGCTCTGTCAGTAACTTTATGATAAGCATATTCTCATACTATGAGAATACATACATTAAAGTTTCCATGTATTGGCTATTCAACGATAAAGGATATGAATTGGAGAACTCTGAGCAATGCACACAGGCACTTGACACAGTAGAATGTGTCGTTGTGTGGATTTTCCTCCTTTCAGTTCTAAAATGGGGCTGATTTAGAGCTCAATAGGACTTTAAACAAACTTGATTCCTTATGCCTTTTTAGCCTAAAAATTGTATTTCACCTCCCTGAGGGTTCTGATATATCAAAGTTTATTTAGGATTGAAACCAGAAACCAACACTTTTCACAGAAAGAAAAGTTTGGAAAGAATGTACTTATTGTTTTAAAGAAAATAAAATATTTCAAACTTTACTGAATTTAAGCATTCCCTCCCCACTCCTTATTCTGTAGTTCTTTACTCACTTTGTTCTCTTAGAACATCCCAGCTGTTTTTCTACATTTCATACTGAAGTCACTTCAGTATTTGTTTTACTAGCCATGCTACATTATTCACCTTTTTCAAATGTTGTATGGATACCAAAGAGAAGGGTAAAGGGCTCTATTGCATTCACTGCACATGTCCTTTTCACCACTTTTTCTTTCTGTGATTCCATACAAATTACAATTTCACTAGACAAGATAGTCTAGTATTGGAAATATTTAGTAATACAGACGTTTTATCTCTTGCCTCTTGGCTAGACCACCTCTGTACATTGTTGTATTTATTTTTTTTTTACACTACTTATCACCATAACAATTGATGTCCACACAGTATTAGTGGATTCTGAGACACAATTTTGCAGACTGGGACAGGGGACAGTGAGGAGAATAAGAAAGGTAGAAATTCTAACAAAGCATGCCATTTCTATAGAAAATTAGCACTGATATTCAACTGTAATTGGTCTACTAACTCCTTATTGTGTTTTTTGACTTGCCAAACGTGTGAAAGAGCTCAGTCTCCAAGAAATTTGGTCTTTAGAGACTTATTCACATGTCCACAAAATACAGATAGATATTCAAAAGGGATTTGGCAGTCTCAGTGGTAACAAAATGATGTGAATGAGTATCAAAATTAGCCACGTTCCTCTTTCAAGATTAAACCTTAAGGTTGTCTATGCTGTGAAATAGGATTCTTATTGGTTGAAATACCCATCTGTTGAACAAGAACAATATTTTGTATGAATATTTTGAGAAAATATATGTATAAGACTCTGTAATAGTATGGTGACAGGGGTTGAGAAGTACAGAATCATAGATTAGTAGGGGTTGGAAGGGACCTTTGGAGATCATTTAGCCCAACCCCCGCTGCTAAAGCAGGTTCACTAGAGCAGGTTGCACAGGAACCTATCCAGGGGAATTTTTAATATATCCAGAAGAGGAGACTCCACAACATCTCTGGGCAATCTGTTCCAGTGCTCTGTCACCCACACAGTAAAGAAGTTTTTCCTCATGTTCAGATGGAACTTCCTGTGTTCCAGTTTGTGCTCATTGCCCCTTGTTCTGTTGCTGGGCACCACTGAAGAGAAGTCAAGGTAGACAACATCCACTGCTCTCCCCTCATCTATCCAGCAGTCATGTCATGATAGAAGGCTATCGGATTCCTCAAGCAGGATTTCCCCTTGGTGAAACCATGTTGACTACTCCTGATAGCCTTCTTTTCCTCCACATGCTGAAAGATGACACCCAGTATGAGCTGTTCCATGACCTTTCCAGGGGTGGAAGTGAGGCTGACTGCCCTTTAGTTTCCCGGGTCCTCCTCCTTGCCCTTTTTGAAGATTGGAGTGACATTGGCTTTCCTCCAATCCTCAGGCACCTCTGCTGTTCTCTGTGACCTTTCAAAGATGATGGAGACTGGTTTGCAAATAACATCTGATAGATCACTCAGTGCTCATGAGTGCATCCCTTTGGGGTCCATGGATTTGTGGGTGTCCGGTTTGCCTAAATGATCTCTAACCTAATCCTCCTTGACCAAGGGAAAGTCTTCCTCTCTTCAGACTTCCTTTCTTACCTCCAGGGTCTGGGAATCCTGACGGCCAGCCTTAGCAGTAAAGACTGAAGCGAAGGCAGCATTCAGTAACTCCACCTTCTCTGTATCCTCCATCACCAGTGCATCTGCCTCATTCAGCAGTGAGCCCACATTTCCCCTTGTCTTCCTTCTGCTACTGATGTATTTGAAGAAGTCCTTCATGTTGTCCTTGACANGCAGTCATGTCATGATAGAAGGCTATCGGATTCCTCAAGCAGGATTTCCCCTTGGTGAAACCATGTTGACTACTCCTGATAGCCTTCTTTTCCTCCACATGCTGAAAGATGACACCCAGTATGAGCTGTTCCATGACCTTTCCAGGGGTGGAAGTGAGGCTGACTGCCCTTTAGTTTCCCGGGTCCTCCTCCTTGCCCTTTTTGAAGATTGGAGTGACATTGGCTTTCCTCCAATCCTCAGGCACCTCTGCTGTTCTCTGTGACCTTTCAAAGATGATGGAGACTGGTTTGCAAATAACATCTGATAGATCACTCAGTGCTCATGAGTGCATCCCTTTGGGGTCCATGGATTTGTGGGTGTCCGGTTTGCCTAAATGATCTCTAACCTAATCCTCCTTGACCAAGGGAAAGTCTTCCTCTCTTCAGACTTCCTTTCTTACCTCCAGGGTCTGGGAATCCTGACGGCCAGCCTTAGCAGTAAAGACTGAAGCGAAGGCAGCATTCAGTAACTCCACCTTCTCTGTATCCTCCATCACCAGTGCATCTGCCTCATTCAGCAGTGAGCCCACATTTCCCCTTGTCTTCCTTCTGCTACTGATGTATTTGAAGAAGTCCTTCATGTTGTCCTTGACATCCCTTACCAGATTTAATTCCAAGTGGGCCTTAGCCTTACTTCCTGCAGCCCTCCATGCTCTGACGATGGTCCTATGTTCCTCCCAAGTGGCCAGTCCCTTTTTCCACATTCTGTAAACTTCCATCTTCCCTTTCAGTTTTCCTAGAAGCTTCTTGCTTGCTCACCCATGCAGGTCTCCTGTCTCCTTTGCTTGATTTCTTACTTATAGCGATGCATTGATCCAGAGCTTGAAGGAGGTGGTACTTGAATATTAACCATCTCTGCTGGGTCCCCCTANTAACCTAATCCTCCTTGACCAAGGGAAAGTCTTCCTCTCTTCAGACTTCCTTTCTTACCTCCAGGGTCTGGGAATCCTGACGGCCAGCCTTAGCAGTAAAGACTGAAGCGAAGGCAGCATTCAGTAACTCCACCTTCTCTGTATCCTCCATCACCAGTGCATCTGCCTCATTCAGCAGTGAGCCCACATTTCCCCTTGTCTTCCTTCTGCTACTGATGTATTTGAAGAAGTCCTTCATGTTGTCCTTGACATCCCTTACCAGATTTAATTCCAAGTGGGCCTTAGCCTTACTTCCTGCAGCCCTCCATGCTCTGACGATGGTCCTATGTTCCTCCCAAGTGGCCAGTCCCTTTTTCCACATTCTGTAAACTTCCATCTTCCCTTTCAGTTTTCCTAGAAGCTTCTTGCTTGCTCACCCATGCAGGTCTCCTGTCTCCTTTGCTTGATTTCTTACTTATAGCGATGCATTGATCCAGAGCTTGAAGGAGGTGGTACTTGAATATTAACCATCTCTGCTGGGTCCCCCTACCTTCTAGAGCCTTAACCCATGGGATTCTTCCAAGTAGGTCTTTGAAACTGAATGGACATCTAAACTAAAAAGACAGTGAAGCATGTAATGACAAAATTATGAGGTATCTGGACACCTGCCTGCAGTTTGTTCAGACAAGCAGTTTGTTCACTGCTTATCTCTATTTTCTGTCATGTTTTGTTGGTTGGCTTTTTATAAGATTTTTTGAGGAGAAATAAAGTTCAAGTATCTCTGAATAGAAGGACAAAATCTTGTTTAACAAATAACGTGATACAATTATCTAGGATAAAATTCAATTCACATATGTAGAAAATGTACTGTAGTAAAATAGTTGTATAACACTTCATTTAGTGTGATGTGGCACCACTGCGGTGAATAGACTTTCATGAAGAAGTAACACAAATGTAATATGCTTTATAGTGGGTTACCCGTATTGAATATGTTTATCTAGTTTATCTAGTAACATAAAAAAAGGAGGAGGGAAATAAAAAATAGCTTGCTAGTCTAAGGAACATGAACTTACGGACTAAGGTAGATGAATAAGTGGGCTACATTTGAGTTTCTAGGATGATGTTCAGAAAATGTGATTTTTGTCTGTATAGATTATAAATGAAATAAACTTTTTCTTTCACTTATAAGTAGAGTGTCTCTATTGTTACACTAAAAGCAAGGAGGTTATTCATAGTTGTGAGACACAGTGTTGAAACATGTTAACACTAAATGGAATATGTAAAAGCTGGGATAATAGAAATAGAAGAAGAGATTTTAGTTTTTTAAAACCATTTCCCTTACCTTCATACTGTGTAATTATTAAGAGACCCACAGGGAAAAAAAGAGATCAAAATATCGTCTTTCTTTGAGAGATTGAAGAAGTCTTAATTCAGAATTTCCTCTTTAAATTACTTTGAATTGGCAATTCTTTGTTTATAATTGAGATTTTTTGTGACAAATACGCCTAGATTTTAACATATTCTTTTGAATCAAATGTAAAAAGCCCCTTAATATCTTAAAATAAGTGATATTAATACCAAATTTGAAATAATATCAAAGTAGTAAAATTTACTCGTGGCATCTATGTTATATATAGCTGTACACATGCAAGGACAAATCCTGAATTGTGACAAACACATGTTATCGCGACAAAGTAGATCATTACCATTCTACAGATGGGAGATTTTATTCCAGTTTAACGCTGCACTTTTACAAAGAGTAAGCATGAATGACAGCATTTTCTGGGATATTGGTACTTTATCCACAGTAAGGATGAGTCTAGGGTCAACTGTGATTTTATCTGGATTGCCTAACAAAATTTCCTTTCAATGGACACCAGCAGCATGTGGGAGAGAAGTGTGGGATAGAGGAGGCTGCATAAGAGGAATGGAAACATAAATGTTTTCCCAGTTTTTACGCAGAACATAATTAATGCACATATGCTGGTACAGAGACTGGAAAACATTGCTCCTCCCGCTGCCATAACCAGAGTGACTTGTGCAAGGTCATGAAGCAAGTCTGTACCAGAACTTGCATCATTACTGCAAGCTCTAGATCATGGTCCTTGCCTTGGATGTGAAGGCATCACAAATTGTTTAAATACTAATCACTTGCTAAATTGAATGCAGTCATGAAGAAGGATGAGCTTTCTCTTTTGTGATTCTCACTCTGTGGAGATGTGGAGATGAACACACGGATGAAATTGTATTCTTGCAAGCAATATATCTTCAATCAAGGCAATTATTCCAAAAAGGTAGAACCAGCAAATTAATTGAGAACATCAAATCATAATTTGATTTAAGGTTTCTCTTCAACCATGAAAATCAGAACTTTTATAAGAGTGCTAAAATTAAAAATCTGTGTTAAAGAATTAGTCTGGATAAATAAATCACGAGAAGAGATATCTAAAGAGTTATATGAAAACTGAGGAATCTGACAACTGTATCAACCTCTGCTCTTGTGTCCAGAATTTTGGCTGGCATGCTAAAGCTGGATAGTGATATTTTTTTATGACATTCCTGTTCTGATACATTCTACAATGAATACACTATTACTCTGGGAGAAGAGTAATATTACTGTGATCCTAGGAACCAGTGTAACACTGGCAAAATATTATTTGCCTTATGTGAGCTTCATTCACACTGAGGTCTCAGAACTTTTTGCAGTCGTTGAAGATGAGAGCTGGACAATAAAAGATGGGAGAAAATTATTAGTATGTCTATGTAGTTGTCAGTGTGCATGGTATGGATAGAAAGTAGGAATTTATCTTCTAACTATATAAAAAGACTAACCTGTTATTAAAATTATGACTAAACCACATGCTTTTAAATCATCTATAAAGTAATGACACATTTATTTTTATAAATAATTAATATTATGGGCTCATCTCTGTTGCCCACGCATAGTTACATAGAATCATTTCCTTACGTAGGACACCTGGGCTACTGGATATCTAGCTGGAGATGGCAGATACAGCTCAAGACATTGGGAAGACCTCCCTGTCTGGACTTGCGTTTCAGTAAACAAGCATGATGCCTTAGGGTATCCCAAAAGACACTAGATGCCTACACTTGGAAAAGTACATCAAGCCTCTACTGTCTGGTAACTGAATCACTCTCTGTTCTCCACTGATTGTATTAACTGGTAATCTGGTGTCATTTCAGACAATGTGGGCCATCCCACTTGGCCTCAGTAGAAAATCGGTAAGTCTGAGTAGCACCTATAATATCTGTGTCATATCTGGAAGCCCCATGTGTTTGTTTACATACCCTACAATATCTTCACTGACAGTAGGCATATGTATTTAGGAAACTACATCCCTTCTCTTGGGTTTGGTTGGCTGAACAGCTTTCTAGGACCCGTTAGGCCTATTGACTACACCTCCATAGCATAAGATGGCAATTTAGACACTCATCACACATGTACACATTCATATACACGTAGGTAATTTTAGCTATTTTAAATTTAACATGAATTCCAGCATAATAGTTACATCAGGTTGCTGGGCCACGTCTTCCACATCCATATTGCAAGCCCTAGGAACATTTCAAAGGAACATGATACGGGCATGATATCCCATAAACTCCTGTAAGATCCCCAGTAATCTTCGTTCTTCTAGCATATGATTTTTTTTCTATCTGATCTTCATCAGATATTCCCTGTGTACTCTCCCTCTGCCCACCTCCAAATAAAAGCATATTAAACTCTTTTCATCACTGCTTTCCAGCACATATTAGCACAAGTTGGCAAGAGGGAAAATTAAGCTCATTACTTTATGTATGTACCTTTCAGTGCATGTCTGCTTCAGAGTCTTTCAGTGAGAAAATGCCAGGCTGGTCAGTCCTCATTCACCTGGTCCACCGGAGTGCCATGAGAACAGAATATTCATTGCTTCCCTGAAGAATCCACTGTCAAGGCTTACTAGGATGTTCTGTGGACACCTCTTCCTGCTGTTTCTAAGAGGGCCGACATACAAACTGCTCCAAGGGGAACCAACAGGAATGACAGAAAAGAACAGTGCTCCAAAATACTGGTACATCCCAGTGAGGAGCTGAAAAGGCCAATGTGAATTTCTGAGCAACAAGTCTTCTTTCCCAGGGAACCAAGTCAAAAGATGGTGTACTTGCTGCTATGAAAAATACACTTTACCCTGGGAAAAGCAAAAAAATCTTTATCTTTTTCCATTACATGTTTTTTTCTTATAATACATTCAAACTATGGGCAAAAATAAATCCTTAAAGCAAGCATCCCCCAAGCAGTACTCTGCTGACATTAATTCCACCTAACATTCCAGAAGTTACACAAGATACTGCAAAAAGTTTTCGTCTCCTGGCTCAGCCTGGAATACTCAGAAACGGGGCAACTACCAAAATAGAAACTCAGGAGCGAGGATGAAGTTCCTCTGTCCCTAAAATGAAGATCCCACCAAAAAAAAAGGTGAAGTCTAATAGNCCACCTAACATTCCAGAAGTTACACAAGATACTGCAAAAAGTTGTCATCTCCTGGCTCAGCCTGGAATACTCAGAAACGGGGGAACTACCAAAATAGAAACTCAGGAGCAAGGATGAAGTTCCTCTGTCCCTAAAATGAATATCCCACCAAAAAAAAGGTGAAGTCTAATAAGTTTTTCTGCATTTCATAGAGGTCCCAAAAGTACTTGTCACTCCGAGACCAGAAATTGTTCTGAAAAATACAGAACCCAGTCAAAAGAAACATCCTTCCAAACTGATCTCGAAATCGAATTAGTGGACTGTCTGAATAGGAATTTAGGTAGTTCTCCTAGACAGAATTGTCCACAGAGCTAGCCTCGAAGGATATTCCTTTCTGAAGGCTGGACCTGTTGCCGAGCTGAATTTGGAGGTGGTGCAACTCAGGGTTTTTTTCACAAATGTTTGTCTCGAACACAATGAACGAATCATCTGCAGATTCTTTGAACTCCAGCCATTTGTGGGAGAAAGGAAGATGCTCTGACTGTTTACAAGATCAAGAACAACTCTGAAGATTATGCTGTTTCTTCTGTCTTGGAAGCATTTGTTTGGAAGAATGGCTATTGACACAGACAAGAGCTCCTCTCTTCAGAATTACTGCAATTTATGCAATGGTGAATCTAAGAGTTCTTTGGAACTGAGATTAGGAACATTGAAATGGACTCTGGAAAACAACATGTCTGCCATTTTTAGAGAGAACAGCAAGAATAGTCTCTCAGGAAAGGTAAAACCATGGCCCACTGCCTGCAGAATTAATTCCTAGTCACAGAGCCCTTTTCTCTGTCATTTTAGGTATCTTTTAGTTCACAGATGCATGTCCCCTCTGTGCTTGCCTAGCAGGTTTGTGAAAGGAGCTTGATCTTAGCAACATGAGCAGGGCAAAAGAAGAAAGTGTCTGCTATGAACTTTCTACGTGTTTCTGAGAGCTGTACTCTGATCAAGTTCACAAGTAAGTGGCTGATCAGTAAGACAATAACTGCATGGACTGCACTATGGAATGAGAAGAAAAGAGCAAGCAGGGAGCTGAAAGAAGACAACAGCATGGGCAGCAGAAGGAATATTTTGTATCTTAGTACATGCCCTTTCTCTTTAAGGTTTCTGTAGCTGTGTATTCTTGCACAGTAGCTATGACCAATATTTATGGCTTTTCAGAAAAGTGATGGTGGCCAGAATAAACTTTATGATTGCTGGGATAAAAATATGAGAAGCGTAGAAGTGTGATGAAACAGGTAAAAAACTCTGGGTAGGTGAACAGTAGCTGTAAAAGCTGATGGGGCATACAAGTGTGTTGAGGATGCAAGGCTGTTCAAAGTGTCACCTTGAGGCTTGCATGCAGCTTGTTAGGCACAGCTCCAGACTCGACATTTAGCAGTACTGATAGAGCACAGGCTCCATGAGGAAGGAAGGGGATAAAATATCTGAAAGTCAACGAGACAGAGTGAAGGAGGGTGTAGAAAGAGGATATGTTCACTTTAGTTGTGACAGTCCACCCAGATGACTCTCCATTTGCCATCATGGGGAGAACTCAGATTCTGAGACTGAGAGCCTGGCCTGTGATTTTTCTGTGGTGCAGGAAGATTTTCTCTCAGCAATCACTCTTTTGGGGTTGTACCCCAGAAAATTGGCAGAATATCTTACCTTGCATGAGCCAAATTGCTGAGACTGCATGGTGTTGACGACTTGTACAGAGACAGAGTACACAAACTTTCTTGTCTGTCATTTGGAATAAGATAAACTTAAAGCAATGAAGACAGATAAAGAATTACCGAAACACTTTGAGGATGTGGACTGGACAGTGGGCTCATAAAACCTGGTATTTTCAATACCATTTAAAAAGTACCCATTCAATAAACCGTTGTCATTATACCTTTCCATACTCATTACAGCTTTGAATGCAATGTCTGGAGATTTGGCCCCAAAAGTACTGCTGGCACTCAGCCATATGACAATACTGGTCTTAGAGAGTTTGATATTGATGTACCTCACCGTCATTCAGAGGAAGGAGCTCTCTAAAGCTTATTAAATAACCATTTCAAGGTTAATCAACAGTGTATAATAGAGGTAAGATTTTTTTTTATTATTATTGCAAATGTTGGGGACATTTTGTCACATCCCTTGAGGTAAATTAAACACACATTCATGCTTCAGTATAAAAACATTTAAAGCACAATGCATTATGCAGACCCCCATCACCACACATGGTTCTACAGGCAGTCTGCAAAGATGTAGCACAAGTCAATTTCTTATAGCCACTCGCATCAGCACCACTCATACCATTACAAGTCAATACTATGGCATTTCCTACCCTATGAACAAGGAAGTTTATGGTCCCTTGTATGGAGTTGTTTCCCCATCTGGCATTGCCACTTCCAGCCAGTTTAACCTTATTCTGCAGTCAGGTCTTCTTGCCTGCTAAACCAGGTTGTTCTTCAGTGTCAAATTATTACCACTGAGCAATTACCATTTGAATTTCCCAGTCATTCCTCCATTTTGTGAGTAGTTATTACTCACACACAAGTCGTTATCACAAGTTGTTCAAATTCCTCCTTATGCTTCTTTTCTATTTCCATTTACAAAAACATTTGTTTTGCCTCACTTTGAGTTGTTTGCTTTGTTCTTTTCTTTATTTGTTTACAGCCCGCTTTCAGGCAACATAGAATCAATTGCACCAGCACGTAAGCTATTATAATGATTACTAATAGAATAACCGTCCACTTCATGATCAATTAAAAAATATTCCCAAACTGTCCTCCAGTATCTGGAAATGATCCCCACCAGTTCCCTTTCCATTTCCATTCCTCTGCTTGGTGGAGGACTTGCAAATTTTTCCTTTTAGTAGAAATTTCAGTGGCTATATGTCCAAATGGATCAATGCAAGTACAGCAGGTGGCATTTACCAGTATACACACATCACTTTGTGATGCCAACACTACATCTAAAGCAAATCGATTGTGGAGCACTACTTTCAATATTCCTGATACTTTGTGAGCATGATGGCCACATACCCAGTATAATCCTGTATGATTTACAAATCCAGGGGAATACACAATATCTTTCAGCAGATAATAGTGGGAATGCCAGTACAGGGGCATACAATCAGAAACACTACAAGGAATGCTAATTTGTCAATTAGTAGTATTACACTCCAGTGAATAATCACATGTATGCTTCCACCGGAATCTCCCAAATTCAATGGTAACATTTATACTCACAGGATTCTATATGGAACTGAATGTTGTCTCACATCCATAAACCTTTCCTCCTGCTTAAATATTCATGCAAATTGATGCATTTAGTCCACTAGGAATGCAGACATACAGGAAGTCTCTGACGGTCAATGGTTCAGGGCTTCATGGGAATCCTGCCTACCGATTTCTGGAGTTATACTTCCAAGAAGTGGAAGCAGCAGGAAAGCCCACAGAAGCAATGTTGAGAGGCTAGATAAGAGTAGATCCCAGCCAGTCTTTGCTATAGTAATCAGCAGGAAAATGCATAAAACTTCTAAACTTGTCGTCTCTTTAATTCATCTATCAGGAGTTATAGATTCTAAAACCTAAACCAAAATGCTTCCTATTAGCAATATAATAAGCAGTATAGCACAGCACAACTCCTCTTGATCAAGAGGGTCCATACATACATATGTGTGTGTGTGTGTGTATACACACACTCACGCAAGTATTTGGCTTGCCTCTGCAGACAACTGTTCATTGTCGCAGACTTCGCTTTCAGCTTTCTCAGTCTCAGATTGTACATTGGTGCTAACATTTACAGTACTTCTGGGGAGAGGGTACCAGCATTGTCACACAGAGCTTTCTCCTGTAACCTTGGTTCTTGTCTTAGAGTTGGCCAGCCTTGTTGCTCTTCTTTGATGGAGGTGTATTTTGTCAGGATGAGATACTTCTTTGGCAGCGGTCCAGCTTCTGATCTTATCTGACTCGGTTGTCCAGAGGTTCCTGGAGTGCCTTGGGTGACACTGTCCTACAACAGTGGAACACACGGATCCAGGCACACTTTTGTGCAACCTGCACCACTAGTCAGGTCACTAGAAGCACTTGGAGTGGACCAGTCCAATGTGGTGACAGACCGTTTTTCATCTGAAGTCCTTTAACAGGATCCAGTCTCCAGGTTTCAGGACATCACTCAGCACATGAGTTGATACAATAAGCAAATCTTGCACTTGTGAAGATATTGCAGAATGGAACTCCTTTTTGCATGAATGGCCAATCAAGCAGGCTGAACATGCAAGTGTAGGAATCAAAGAGACGAGAGCTATGGGTCTGCCATCATCACATCTCCATATATGACCCAAGCGCAATGCACAGCCAGAGTGAAACCATGAGCTTTCCTTCTTCTGAAGGTAGTTCTTGTAATTTGGCCAGATATTCAATAGAAATGGAGAGGTCGAGGTTAAGAGCTGCAGTATTTAAAAATGTTGCTCGCTCAAGGGCAGCTCGCTTGGAGCAGCATCAGCATATGCATTGCCAAGGCTTACGTCATCTAATGCACCTGTGTGAGAAGAACAATGCATCACAGAGATAGTAGTAGCAAGCATAATAATCAGGATCCCATGAGAAAAGCAAGTTCCAGAGGAGGTAATAAATCCTCAGTGTTTCAAGATCTGATCTGTAGAATGACAAACACTAAATGCATAGTGTGAATCAGTATAGACATTTACACTTTTTCCTGATGCAAGCGTACATGCTTGAGTGAGTGCAACAAGCTCAGTAGGTTGCGCACTCAAAACTGTAGGGAAGGAAAACACTTTGAGAATTTCAAACTAGGAGCAAACATCACATCCTGCAACTAGTTTGCCTACATCACTCCTGATGAAAGACCTATCTGTAAAGAGAACAAGTCTGAGCTGAACTGCTAAGACAGCAGAGATTTTAGAGTCAATTGGCATTTCCCTTCTGAAATAGTATGACACACTCAGTCTCTTGCTTGCAGAACTGCAGCTTCTTTTGGAATGCTTTGTGTCCTTTATTGGCCAAGGCACATGCAAAGTGTGTCCTCTTGGCAGGCCTCCAAAGAGGAGGAAGCTACCAGAATATCATCCACATACTGTACCAAGACTGAGGCACTTTGGAGTGTAACAGAATCTAGGTCTGGTTTTAAGCACTGAGAGGAAATTAGGGGATACACAGCACCCCTGAGGAAGTCTGTTCCAGGTGTACTCTTCTGAGCTCTGGATACTGGAAAAAGAAGATTGATTAGGACTTCAAGAGGGGTATTATTGACAAGAAAGGTGACAGTAGAAATAATTTGAGAGAGATTATAATCTTCTGAATCTCGATCTACATGTAACCCTGCACCACATGGGTATAAGGTAGGGTGCCTGGCGTCATGAGTGTAATTACAGGAATATCTGCCTCAGCTAGATATTGAAATGGAACTGCGGGTTGGACTACAAGTGGAGGAAGTGCATTAGGGGGCTCCCAATTGTCCAAAAGATCTTTGGGACTATCAGGGCATGGGGGTAGGACCCCTGTAGTAGCACTGGATGCTAAGCTTGGGTACAGAAATTTAGACACTGCAGATTAAGTTTTAGAAGAAACTTACTTACATTTTCTCCTGATTTCATCTTTTCAGTTTGTTCTTCCATTCTTACGTTATTATCCTATAAGCTAGGTAAAATGGATTTTTGCCAACGATTGTTCACCTTATCCCACAAAAACCAAGCATCCATTTGCCTCGTTTTATTGACTTCTAGGCAATGGCAATGCTTAAGTTAATTTATTCAGGTCAAAGTTTCCCTCGCCTGGAAATTACACTTCCAGTTTAGCACAGATACACTCATTACACTGATGGGCAAGTTGGACCATGTGTGGTCATGCACCATAATTATGGCACATGGATCCTAACAGGTCTTTTGAATCCAGACAGGAGGAACCTTGACTGACTTTCCAAATTTGTTTTTAGTAAGGGAATACAAAGGGTCTTCAGCAAAGGGATAGAAGAAGTTTGGGCATCCTCCAGAAGACAGAGCTTCAATTTTATCCTCTGAAAGTAAAATGTTTTCAGAGCCTAGGCTCATTTAGTTAAACAAAAAACATTTTCCTATTGTCCTGGGCCCACAAAGGACTCATCATAACCCACAGAAAGCGCTTCTGATGGTGATCAGAGCTTTCAGCAGTCTCAAAGATCCTCAAGGATCAGAACACAAAACTTACCAGAATTTAGTTCACAAAAAATCAGACATTGATCTCCTTAACTTTCCCCCTAATCTTTACATTATAAGCAGAAACTAAAGTAATATAGGGTTTGTTTACTGCTGGCATGATGGCCAGATAGGAGACATGGTAGGGGAGAGGGCCACGTGCAAGTGAGATTTTCAAATGAGGATCTCTTACCTCTTTCACAAGGGGTAGGGGATTGGTGGCACCAGATCCGCTGGCACCGTGTTGGGTGTTGCCTCTGGTTCCAGTCTGATCACCAGTGTGCAGCAATCCCACTTCTCACACCAAATCGTTGGAAAAATTCTGTTGTACCCCTTGAGGAGAATTAAGCACATATTTGTGCTTGAGTATAAAGAGATATAATGATCAATGCATTGGGCAAAGCCTCACCACCATACATGGTTTGACAGGCAGGCTGCAAAGATGTGACACAAGACAATTCCTTAGGTACACTTACATCAGCTCTGATCTTGTCATCACAAGAATGCACTGCAGCATTTCCCACCCTCCCCTGCATGGAATTGTTCCCCCTTCCCACTTCCAGCCAATTTAACCTGGTTCTGCAGTCAGGTCTACTTGCCTGATAAATCAGGTCATTCACTCCCAAATTATATCGCTGAGCAGTTACTATTTGGATTTCCCCTTCACAGGAGTGCCCAGAAGCTCCAGCCACAGATCAGAGTACCTCTGTGTTAACCCCTCAATGAACACAGAAGAGACGGTCAGCTTGTATCAAAACCTCTGCAGTGTAGTTTCCTGTATGTTACTAACAGGAATAAATATACTTTGAGCCACTTTAAACAATGAAAACATAGCAGAAGTTAGCATCTCTAGCTAACAAAATGGGGATAATAACACAGAGAAGATGTAACAGTACTCTATTTAGCATGTATTTGTCACTAGAATGAAGACTTCCAGGTCCTAAGGTACACATTTCAGTTACAGTAGTAACTGTGCCAGTCCATAACATTGTATTTCCCCTGCTGTAGTCAGGTAGGCAAGCACCTGGATCTATAAAAATAGATGAAGGAATGCAAAATAAAAATTAACTTGGTTTTGTTATTAATTCATTTCTTCCAGTCTTATGACTCTTTCTATGTTTATTTTTTTCTAACTTTTAATTCACTGGGCTGTACTTCCACAAATATCTAGGAACAAAAATTTCAAAAATTAAGCAAGATACTTGAAAAATAAATATTTGCATGCCTAGTTAATCAAGATACTATACTGGGAGCCTATTATTTTGGTGATCTATCATTCACTTTTAAGTGACACAGCTGAGTGTCCTAGTTTGACCAAATGCAGTATTCCATCCCATACACATCACACTCAGTATAAAGCTGAGGGTCACTCCCTCTGCTTTGATGGCCAAGGGCCTGAGCAGCCTCACCTGGTGCTTCCACCCACACCTATGGTGCAGGAGCCTATTTAAGCCCAGCACGGGGCTGTTAGCTGAGGTGGTAGTGGTGTTGCAAGGTACTGCTTGCAAGTGCTGCCTAGATCCTTGCTCAAGCATTGGAGGAAGACTCTGATGCTTCTGCCTTCCATCCCGTTCCATGCATTCCTGAATCCAGTTCCTGCCTGCTGCTGAGTACAGTCTGGGACTTCCCTGGGGCATGCCCCACAGCATCTGAGTGATGTATTGGGGGGAGCTTAATATTGGTTTTGCATCTATTTCACTATACTTGCAGTTAGATTAAAGTTGTTTTAACTTTTCCAACCTGTAAGTCTCTTTCCCACCTTTTGAGGAGGGAGGCGGTTAACAAAGAGCATCTGTTGTCTGTTTAATAGCCAGCCCAGCTTTAAACATTGACACTGATTTGGGACTATTTGTTGTCAAGGACTGAACTGTATTTGCAAATAATTTCCACCAACGAAGGTAGTTACAATCTTTTAATTTACCCAGAAACTGATAGAAAGATAAAGAGATTGAACTGATTAGATTGTTTTTCATTGAGAATTGCTGACTAGTTGATAGCAAAACCATTTGTTCAGCCCTCCAAGGTTTTGTAAAAGAAAGAAGAAAATAATTTAACCTGTTTGCAACACTAGGATCACACTGCAACTGCAGTCTGAGACTATCTCACTTCAGTAGAAGGAATTTGTAACCTTTGGGGTTTTTTTGTCTTTTTTTGTGGTTTATTGGCTGGTGGGAGTCAGTTCTGATGACCAGGTGGGTCAAGGAAACACATGTAGTTTAGCAACTAAAGATATGTTACAGCAAGAGATGTCAATTAAAGTTTAAAGATTTTTGCAGGGTACCCCAGAGGATTTGCCTTTCATTTTAGGTGTGGAGGTAGTTTGAGTAGCATGCCAGTTGGCCCTAGTGCCTCTAGGAAAGGAAAAACAGAAACCAATGCAAACACAATTTTAGTAGTGGCAGAGAAGTAAGTAATGACTAGCCTAACAGCCAAGGAATAGATGCTATATCCTGAATAAAGAAATACTATTCTTTGATTTTTTGGAAGTTGTCCAACCATTGTACAATTGCTTATTGCAATTTTCTTAAGTTCAGAACTGAAGATTCTCTGTTATTGAGTGTTCCGTATACTGTGGTGACTTCTTAGCTGAAATTGTGGTCATCAGAGACTCATTCCCATTACAGTTGATGTTCCTATCACTTGATAATCTAGTCCTTGCTTAGCTTCCCTAGTGAGACAGGGTGGTAGAATAGAGCATTACTGTGCTTTAGCACATGTTCCTCTACCCTTCTTTTCATTAGCTTCACCGGTATCCTCTGGAGCCTGAGGCTGAAACAAGAGAATTCAAAAGGTAGAATAGGAGCTATAGGAATCTCTGCTGTAACAAGGTGCTAGGAACTGAAGGGATATATTGCTCACTTAATGTGTCTCTGACCATGCATTAGATCTTGCAGCAGGCTTCTGCTGAAGCTCTTCCCTTGTGGAATTTGCACTAGAGTCCTCGGTTTTTATTAACTTCAAGAACACTGAGGGAGAAGCACGTACTGAAGCATCTATCTGTACAGTGTGGATCAGACAAAGAAACAATTAGGCTCAAAAGAACATTTCATCTTCTTTCTAGAAATACATTGTGAGAAACTGAGTGGCTCAGTACTTGACACCATGAAGAAAACACCAACCAGAAGGTTGCTGTGTTGGACAGGTTGGGAAAAGACAAATTAAAGCACAGGACTGGTCACAAAGACAAATCTTTACATCTTATCGATAGTGAGAGACATATCTCTCCATTTACTTCTTCTAAATGGTCCAAAGCCAACACATGCTGCCTAGTTATTCAGAATTTTTAATTTATACCTAAATTAGCACTTCTGGATGACTCTGTGTAGAGAAAACATGGATAATTTTAGCAGTCTTACTGATTATTACCTGCATTAGAAAGCTAGAGGAAGGACACTTGACCTTGTGACTAAACAGATACATACTAAGTTTTCACTAGGCAACACATAAACTACAAGAGACTTGTAGCTACCATAAGTTTCAAGAAAAGTATGTTATAAAAAAGTCAAATAGATTTTTTTTTTGCACTTTTCATGACAGAAAAAAAGAGCTTACTGCTAGTTAACTGAAGCCAAAACATGCAGCTGTAGTATCTCGTGTGATTTTGCTGAGCTCTAGACAACACCTACATAACTGAGTTGTTTTTCTTCAGGACAAGATCCATCAGTAGTTTCCTTGTTACAGTAGAGACCCTTGGGATAACACACAAGTTAATTGCCATTATCCTCCATTCATAAAATTAATCCCTTCCAACAGTACCTTACGTGCATATGTAATGTAGATGCATGAGAACACTGTATAGGACAATTTACTAGAAAAAATGCCATTGTAAGTACTTGCATTTGCATCTTGAAGTTGTCCAACAAGTAGCAAGGCAGACTCACTGACTGGGGGTGGGGTGGGGGGGAAATGTTCAAAATACACCTTCTAATAGGATCTGAATTGCCATGGAGGTGAGAAATGCAGCTGAGACACAAAGGAAAGCAGTGTGGGGTGATGTAATCCTCAAGTCTGAGTAGCGTATATAATTCTCCTACCTAAATGCCCTTTCAAAATGCTGGATGGACAAGCAGTTAACAATGGAGCCTCTCTGCAGTGTTTCTTAGCCCTTTCTTGCTCTCTTCCTTTCAGCTCATTGGCTTTGCACAACAGGGCACTTATCGTTTTACAAAGGAGGTCTGATTCCTTTCAGCTGCCCTCCAATGTGCCAGATAAAAGGACTAGACTTTCCCCAAGATGCCACATGCCTATAAATGCTAGAAGTTAACTCATCTGGTAGGAGCTCCTCTGCCCAGGGCTCTCCAAAACCCTGCTGTTAATCATTCAGGGTCATTTACATCTCAGCTACTGTAGTTGGCCATAGACTTTGGAAACCCTTACTTTTCTAAGTACGTACATCTACATAGTATACAGTAGTCAGCTTGCTAGACTATAGAAGAAAGAGTCATGCTAATCCTAATGAGTGACTGTATTATTAATCTGTCATTCTGGAGGTTACTTTCAAAGTTTAAAAAAACTACGTGAAACCATTTCTTTTTTTTCCTTTGTCTTTCCTTGTAATCCAAGTAAACCTGTAGAAAATATAGTAGCTTAGCAGACGTAGATTTTTGTGACAGCAGTTATTTGTTGAATATTTAAATGTATCTGATCTATCTAGATGCAGTGTATTCGTGGTGAGATTAATTTCTTACACCTGTACATCCTTATTAAAGCATATAAACTCCAGTACTGAGAAAGGATCCTATAGCTTAGTTTGTGCTCTATCCTTTGCACAGCTGTGTAAGGGGCAACCAGAACTGCTGTATGTCCCAAAGCAGGTGCAGGAGGATATGTTCAGAATAATGACCCAGTGTTTCTTGCACCTCCTAGCAAAGAGATGACTGTAACTGTACTGTTTAAAGGGTAGAGTTTTGGTCTTTGAACATATGGGGAAAACAAAAAATTGTTTAGTCTCAAGCAGAGATAATAGAGGCTAGATCTGCGTCTGCAAAGAAAGCTGACAAGCTCTTGACCACGTGCAGATGCTAAGAAAGTGCTGTACTAGCATTGCTACCTGGGACTGGATGCTGATATTATGTGGATTTTATGTGGATATTATGTGGACAGGTTTTTCTATAGCTGCTGCCCCAATGCAGACCCTTGGCAATACAAATGGCATGCTCTTGCAATATACCTACTTTACTATTTAGTTTCCAGCAGCTGAAGATGTAAAATCATTGAAAAGACACAAGCCCTCATAAAAGACATCTTCCCTTAGAGTATTGACAGGCATCAGATCATTTTACAGCAGTAATAGCTCATGTTCGAATACTCGTAGGGTTTTAAAGAAATGCACAATGTCGTCACAAAATAAGGCGCTCGCTTCTAGCACTTGACAACCTTTGCTTTCCAAGTCTGCCATCATCTTTGCTACATTTAACAAAACAAACCTATGAGATGACATCTTAGGCTTCCAGGCACATCTAGTTGCCGTGTTTGTGCATAGTGATTAAAACAGGAATGCACATATGCACACACAAAAAGACTACCTCTGTGAGTTATTCCCCTTGCAACTGCAGGTGGCCCCTAACAGTCACAGAGAAAATGAATTAGGCCACATTTTCCAACCAGAACATGCAACAGTGCACAAGCCCATTTAAAAAACTGGCTTATAAAGACTTGCAGTTCATTAAACGAATTCTGGTTCTTCACAATCTTCCCATCCATCACTCTGAGCTTTGTCCTTTTCCTTGTGACTTTGTGAAAATCATTTGCAACTGATATGAATAGGGCTACATGCAGGTACAATAGGGGCTTACAGTGTTACAGCTCCATCTCTGCCAGGGGATGTAGAGCAGACCCAGCACCAGGGTAACAGGCGAGAGGGAGGGGAAGGTAGCAGAAAGTACCATCACTATAGGCTTCCTTAGATTGAAAGCTGGTAGAAAGACTGCTATTGAAATCAAACTTTAATAAGAGTCATGCCTACAAGCTTTACACATTTAATTTCTAAAAAAAAAAGGGTGTCTATCTTCTTAAAGTCTGTACATTTTACAGTGCAAATTTTTTACTGAATCTCTGTCCTTTTGACACTCTGGGAGATGATAGTCTAGTGATGCTCATTACACCACCTACCTCTCAGGGAAAATCTGTCATCCTGTGTGATTGCTGAGAAGGTTTATACACACTGCTCCAGACCTGAACCTCTCTAAAGCTAGAAGGACTGGAAGACAAAACTTGAGACTTCTTCACAGTTGATTACACAAGGCATTATGTGGACACCCACTAAGGTTATTTACAAGTACTCACAGAAATAGTTTAGAGTTCATTCCCAACCCCAGGGTTTACAACTGGTTTTAGAAACTGCCGCTAAAAACCTATGCGGTCACAGTGAATTCTTCCCGGTACCTAAAATCAGTGGGCTTTTCATTCACCCTAGTGTACCAGAATCGCACTAACACAAGCAGAGAGAGTGTGCCCCAAATAAAGTCTCTTTCCAGATGTGTAGCAGGGGTTTAGCTTCCCTACTTGAGATTTCCTACTGATGTCTGGTCCAGCTGTACCCACTATAAGGGTTAGTGAGGGTAGAGACATGGCCACTGTAACGCAAGCCTAGAGGCTCTTGAGCCTGGAATACAAGAAAATTAGATATAAGCTATTTCCCCCATTTTCCTAGAAGGTTCCCAAGAATCAGAATGTATGTATTCAGCGTGTTTGTATAGTGTACAACACAATGCAATGTAGAAATGAATGGGCTGGGTACAAACAAAGAAGCAGAAAAGCTACATTCGTTCAGTGCTATACTTGAGCTATTTTACTGAAAAAGCAAATTAATCCATGGATATTGGATTAATCCCACCTGGGAACACTGCTTTGGTTGTTTTGTTCTTTACAACACTCAAAGCGATTTTGGCACAAGAAGGTAAGAAAGAATAGATAGGAAACATAATTAATTTCTTAGTGTAATTTAAAATCTAAATTTCTAAAAATAATAAAAATGCCAAGTTTCCAAAGAACACAGAACAAAGCTAAAAGTTCACTACTAAGGTTGCAAGCTTGTAAAAGTTAAGAAATTCCAGTGTAATCTTAAGTCAGCCTTTTGTATTATTAATTCCTATTTCACGAATTGTATTTTAAATATGATATTTCTTAGTGCTCTGAAACAAATACTGCTTCATGATGGCTACTAAATCTTGTATTTTCTCTTCATTGTGTATTTTATAACCCATACCCTATATACTACTCATGATTCAAAACCTTTTCTTAAGACAAGCCTGTTTTCCCCTTAGTCTTTTCAAGGGCAATTACCATTATAGTTTGTGAGAGTGAATTATTTTGTGAATGATTTTTCTAATGTCTACCATGTGAGTTTTGGGGCTATCAATATTTTAGCAACTGAGAAGACGAACACAGAGGTATTAAGAGTAAAACCTCTGACTGATATTGAGTATTTAGTCTCAGAAAATCATGCTTAGTAAGATCTAGGACTAATTTTGGTTTACATGAATTTCCCAGACTTAGTAAGGAGCTCTGTCCCTAAAAATCAGGGACACACTCCAATTGTCCCAGAGGAATTAATTTGCTTTAATTGAGGCCTAAATTCTTGCTTTTCCTCTTTACCATTTCACTAATTCACAAACTATCACATTGTAATATTTCATCTTCTGAAGAAGGGATCCTATAGAAAAGAATTGTCTTTCCTTGAATAACCTTAACCCATATGAGAGCAAATCTACTCAGCACGCTATATTGTGCAGGAACCTTGCAGAAGAAATCACTAGTAATAAAGGCAAGACTGCCTTGTCAATTGAAAAATAACGAGAGTTTCTCAGGCAGTCTCAATCCTGACATTTCTTAAAATCTGAGCAGTTGACTTCGCAACAAAAATAGTTCTTTTAAGACTTTTGGGTGTGCCATGTCCCATGTGACATCATATATCAGCTCTTCACTAGCACGGTTAGAATTATTATAGCTACTGAAGAGACATTTCTTCAAACTCAGGGAACTGTAGCAGACTTCTTTGGCCATAACTAGAAAATAACGAGATATTTACAGTTCTAATAGCAGAGGAAAGGTGAGACTTGTCTAATGCAAGGTTCATACTATGACAGAGGAATATGGTCTTGTCAGCAAGAGCTTACTTTCAATTTTCTTATACTCTAAGCCATTTTGTTCCACCATGCCTCTGATACTCCTCATGTCGGTTGTCCACCTTACTCTCCTGTTCCCATTCTCATCATCTAACTATTTAAAGTCTCTTTTCCTTCATAAAGGATGTCTTACCTCATCTTATTTCTACATGCTGCTTTTTTTTTTTTATTTCCATACATCATCACTCATTCTCTCTGATTACTACGCTAACCTTTCCACTCTAACTTCTCAGTCAGTTTCTGCCTCAGTTTCACATTCATAACGCAGGATCCACATTTCTGTTCTTTTGGACACTCCTCCCTCCATCCTAGTGGCCACTCCCAGCTTCCTTTTTTACGCCCTGAATCTACAATACCTGTCCCTATCTACCCTCTTCAAGTCCTACTTATGTCCCTCTGAATTCAAATCAAGCAGGATGCTTCTAAAGCCAACAGCCCTAAAGGCAGCTGGTTGACACTATAAGGGAGAGGGTGTCTTTGCCCTTACTCAGATCGATTGGTTCTGCTCCTGCCTGCAGCAGCCTGCAACTGCATTGAAAATCCTGCTAAACTCTGAAAACATCAGGTATGGAACATGCTGAAGTAAATGAATCCATGAGATACAGGATTGCAAAAGTGGTGAAATTTTACCAACTGAGGGTGAATTGTCTTTTTTGAGGGGACTTACATGACCAAATTTATAGAAGACAAAAGGCTGCTGCCTGCCTGACATAACCAGCTCTTTGCTCTTACACCTCCTAACCACGTCCTTTCTCTAACTCATGGTAGAGCTGGAGTTTGCCAAAGAAAAATATTAGTTAACCTTAGTTAGGAATTCATAGATGTGAGGGTATGATGCTTGATGCATTTCAGAATTGGAGCTGTGGATTTTCTTATAGAGAAGAAAGTGCAATATGGACTCAATTTTAACAGGAGCAAGTTCAACTGCAATCTATAAATTTAAATGTGATGATAAAACCTCAGATAAAATAACGACAATTTTTCAGTCAAACATGAGAGATATAGATGAAGAGTCTATAATCTTGAAATCTTGTGAAATATTTCAATTTAATTCCAATATAACAAGATTTAAAGTAGGTAATTCACTGTCATCAGGTTTTTGTTTATTGGTGGGAGGGATGGTGCTTGTGGTTTTGGTTTGGTTTTTTTGTCCAGTCTGCATAGCCATTGCATCTTTATATTTTTCTGAGCTAGTTGAAGAGTTGCCCTTTACAGTCACTGTAGAGAAATGAGCCCGCTTTGGGTGTAAATAATCTGATCTACACTGGATTTATACATTTAGATAAGAAGTATTGTGTTTGTTCTCCTCTATGCTCTACAGAAGAAGAGTAGGGTGTTTCTCTCCAAGGTACACAAGGTCCTCACCTTTTCTAGTTTTTAACAAATTCTCTTATTCATGCCTGCATACGTTTTCACTTGCTGTGTGACTGAGTCAAAATCATACATGTATGTAACACTGGGAAATGAATTCTAGTTTCAAATGCACTGGGCTACTTCTTGGAATCCCTTGTGTGCTCTTAAATCTTATAAAGGGCAACAACAGCTTGTGATTTTGGCCAAGCAGTTTGTGCCCTCTTTGGGCTTTGCTCAGATAAAGCCACAGGAACAGAGAGCAATTCCATAGCTACTAGGCTGAAGAACAATGTCCTCGGTGAGGCAAAATGCTTTACTGCAACTCTAGATAAAGGTATGTTGAAAAAACGGAGATTTTTGCCCAGCTATCCCAGTCCTTTAACAGAGTGGAAATAGTCCCTGAGCACATGGCCAATCTCTTGTAGTTCTTGCTTTTCCGTAAACACCTCAATATGCAAGACACAATCTGGCCTTAAGTACATCTCTCTGTAAATATACTCCAGAAAAAAAGCACAATGTTTGAGTTTGAAAAATAATTTGCAGGCCTGAAGCCATAAAATTTCCACTCATAACCATATCTCTCTGAATCACTGCTTTAGCAGTACTTTTGTCTGCTTAAGAAGTTTTGAAACAAACATGTAGGCAGAAGGAGTGAAGTATTATTTGTCCCTTGATGAATCCTCAAAGGAAATCAGACAAAGAAGTAAAGTTTTGCAGCAGATAAAAAATTCCCCTACCTTTTATTTTCCCCCTGTTTGTATCTGGTTCTGTTGATACTTGAGACCTCTTATGCATTCATAACAACATTTCTCAATTTAGTGAGCATGCCATGGCAATTGATTTAGACAATGAAATAGCTGTGACAGCAATCGGGAGGCACTCCAAATTTAAAAAGTAACAGGACACACAAAATTGAAGCCTACTGACTGTTTTTGTGATAATTGAATTTCATTGAGTTTTAGCAGTGAGAAATGAGCAATAAAAGGGCTGTTTCCAGCCACAGTTCCAGGAAATGGCTAGGGCGGCATGCATCAGAAAAATATATGTTGAACATCTACATGCAGAAATCATCTGAGTTACTGATTCAGCCCAACAAGTCTCTTTCCCTCTTAGCTGCAAAAAAACCTCAAAATAGGATACGCAAGCATTTGAGATAAAGAATTAAAGATAAAAAGGGTTGAATAATTTTCTACAGCTCCAGGACTGCAAATTTGCTGTGTGGGCAATTTGAATACGTTCCATCCTGAACAGTTGTTTCAAGTGAGATTCTGTTTGGTTGCAGTTTTTCCAGAAGAGGTCCTGAGGAAAGCTGTTTTCCTTGTGTTTAAAAACTTATTTTTTCACAACTGAAAACGTACATTGGCTTTTTATGGTGTTTGAACTAGTTGCTCTTGGAGTGATTGTATTTGTGGGGGTCATCTCTGAGGTCTTGTTTTCAATAAGAACAGTAGTTCTCTCTATTCTTAATGCAACTCCAATTCACTCTGCTGACACTCAGCACTGGTTTGAGACGAACAGCCTTCGCGTCTTCAGAAACGGCAGGTTAAGGAGCTGCACAGAATCTTTTGTTCTTTGCAGGAAACAAAAAAAATCTTCATAACACACTGTCCAACTGATTTGCATTTCTGCAGATGCAGTCCAGGCAGGATTAATCCAGACAGGATACAAACAGATCTATGTGACAGCTCCTTTGATTACCAGAAATGTTTTATCCCTCCTTACAGAAGTTCCAGCCTTAAACAACTTTTCCTTCTATGTAAAGCAGTTCTTCAGAAGGGAAGGTTTCTTGCCTATTTTTTATTGACTTCCATGCAGATTTCCTGAGTTCAACAGCTTAAAAGTGGGTGATTAATGAACACATGATCCAGACCCTGACCAAAATCCAAACAAAGTCATTTTTGCCTCATCAGATGTCTGACCTGTTGTACACAAGGGCTTTTATGATTGGTGGAACTGCAGGTAAGCGTGGTCTCAGCCCTTAGCCTTACAGTGAAGATGCATGTACAGCACTTAGAGAACATCTATAGGACATCTGTGTTTTGTATTGACATTCTGTCTAATGGAGGCCATAAATTTCAGTACGACTGTCAAGGGTAGGGATAAGTACCAATGATTGTAAACTCAAATATCTAAGAGAATGGTATTAAAGAGATTCCACAAATAATTTTTTTTAATATACCTGCCTGCTACTTAAGACATGCTGTATAATGAAAGAAGATTTATATGGTTTTCAGAATGAAATAAAATTTAGCTCAGCTACTTTTATCACTTTTAACAAACAGTAGTTGCATAGAAAGGCTTAAAGTGAGTAAGGCTAGCTGAGAGGGGTGTTTTTCTGAATAATTACTGACTAATCTGTTTTAATATCTTTCTTTTATGTATTCATAGATTCTACTCTGTTACCTTGAAGGAGGAAGAACTGATGAGAATTTAAATATAATTCATGGTAATAGATTTGGGGCAAAACTTAATCAACTCAGTGCATCACCTCTGCATAAATAAGTGACTTTTTGTCCATAGGATAAGCTAGTTATGTATTGCACAGATAGAACTGTAATCATAAAAAAAAAAGAAAGAAAATACTTAGCCGCTTGTTGATTTTTCCCATTGAACTTTTACACAGGAGTTAGTGCATAGCAGAGCTGCCAGATTCAGAAATAGAAATGCCTTCATTACTCATTCATGCAAAGGGAATGAGGTAAAATGTGGGTGAACATACAGTTGGATATGAAAATCCAACAAAAGCACAGAGGAACAACAATGGCAGCGTGGGGAACCATAAACCAGCGTTGATTGGCATTTACCATTAATTTGTATTCAGTGTGAGATACAACTGATGAGGCACTGGGAAATAATGCATGTTTGCGAGGCAATGCTCAGAATTGCTGTGCCACCATGCCAAAGACCTGGTGAATTGAGGAAGTGTGACAATTGCCAGCTTTTTCTCAAATGCAAAATCTGACTTTGAGGGATCAGCTTCCCTCTGTCATAATGAAAAATAGAGATCTACAATGGTACATTTCAAGAAACACAGGGAATGTAAATGTAAGCCAGCTGGGAGAAAGAAGAAAACATATCAGATATTTTCTATGGTGTAAAAGCTGAAATAAGGTATAAATGCAAATACTTTTCTGTCACAGTAACTTTGGAGGACACCCTTAAAGGGTAACCGAAATGCAATAATCTTGAAGGCATTGAATTACTTCTAAATTCTGCACAGAAAGCAGACTCTAGTCAGCCCTCACTTTTTGCTCTCTCTTTTCAGGATAGGTTAATGTGGAAAAAATCAATAAACTATTAAAATATTTCGAAGATGTATTTCAAACCAGTTCTGTAGATGCATTCTTATCTACCGGCAATGCACACGTCTGTCAAGCAATGACAAGACTCTTTTGGAGGAGAACATTTTTAATATTAGAATAATTACTAGAACATACCACTCTGTAAATGTCAAGAGCACAACCAAAAATGTGCAGGGAAGGTCTTTTTTTTTTTTTTTTTGCACTGAGTCTGCCCTGGTTTTGGCTTGCTCAAGCACAGGTGCACAAGGTGGGAAGGTTTCCTTGCATGCTGAACAGAAGCAGGCTCCTGCACTAGAGACTTGCCATGGTGCCGCTGGGCCATGTTGTAGCTGGGTACTTTTTGAGGTACCAAAGGCTTTAATGGGCAAAGTCTACAGCCCAAAGCAGCTGTGTATGCTGTTCCTCTTCATTATAATAAACCATAGAGCAATGCATGTTTGCCAGTTGCATTTGTGTTTTTGTTTGCTGCAGCTACTCAGTGGCTTGTTAAATCTGAAGGAATTGTCTATCTCCTTGCAAGGTGCATCTCATCACCAATTATCTCATTTTCAGGATCCAGTACTCATAATAGGGTGCGGGCCAAAGGGGAACTACTTATGCTGTACTAAGACATTTTGCTAGCTAGATAGTGAGATTTGTGGAATGAAACTGGTTTGTTATTGAGTATCGGCAAGTATGAGATGAATGCCAGAAGGGGAGTCAGGACTAGGAATCAGCTTTACCACTGACTCACTGTGTAGCCCTGCTCGCATCACTCAGGGGGGTAGATCCTGACCCCAAGTATAACTTTCATTACTGTAAAGTAACATGTCCTTCAATGTGAAAATGAAAAATAAAAAAAAAGGATGAAATCGGAATCTGGCTCTTAAGTGACTCAGACTCCTTCTGAAGTAATTTATCTGTGATACCAGGATAATGATATTTACTTACCTTACAGGGACGGTGTGCCAATATCAAATCTACCTGGCTTGAACCTATACAATGCTAAACATTATTACAATGATAGGACAAAATAAATCAGTAACAGAAGCTTTAATTACCGCCTTTACCTGTCATGTGAAGGTTAACACACAGTTAATGGTACTATCCACAGTTTGGATTCACTGTGGATTGCAGACTAAACAATACCTGTTCAGCATTTTTAAAGAGTCAATTAAGTCAGAAAGCAGGTTGAATATTTGGCCGCTTCATAGAGAAAAGGTGACAATTCATTTCCTCTTTATGTTTTCATATAATTTTGTTAAATTTCTTTAGTTTTGCCTTCTTCTGCTCTGCAAATGACCCAGCTGTTAGCACTGCAGTGTTTTATTGCTGTTGGTTGGTAAATGCTACCAGACAAGTGTGAATTATCAGACTACATGTTTCTATACATCAGTTCATGGAGTGGATTAGTTATTGCACAAAAATCTATTGCTTGCATAGACAGGTGTCTTAGTTAAATCTGACCAAGAGTTCTATTGCTCTATTTGAACAACAATCCCTATTCAGCCTGCACAGCAAAACAGCATCAGTTTCTGCTTGACATCTAACAAACACAATCCCGTTTTAGATAAGCAAATTCCCAAACTCTCACGATGGGTATTACTTGCAAGGTCCCTGCCTGCACACCCACCCCGCCCCCCATCCCCATCAGGTTGTGTGTGGGCAGTCATATCAAAAGTACACTGAAGTAACAAAGAGCAGAATATGGCCCTCTCAAATGTTTGCTTTCTTTATAATGTTCTTCCAAAGTTAACTGATGGCCACTTCATAATTTTAGTTTTAATTAATGACATAAATTAGGTTTGTACGATGTTAAACTATGTGAAGTGTCTAAAAGGAGGTTTCCTTGTGAGGTTTTTCTCGTATTTCCCTATTGAGCCTTGAAACCCGTTCAGACATGCGGAGATTCCCAGGGAACTTGAAGAGGATACAGTGCAGAAAGAAACAGCGTCTCTGCCATTCCACCTCATTGCCACGTGTCAAAAAGTCATCCTTACGCACCCTGTGCTTCTGCAACTGAGTATATCAGCTTGAAAAAGTCTAGGGTCACACCGTGTTTGTAAAAATATAGATAACCAAAATCCTGCGCCTGTTTTTCACCCTGCCGGCTGACCGGTTCAGACAATACCCAATGTCAAACAAAGGCCAGTGCAAACAACAATCAATCTACTGCTGTTAAAGGCAGCATTATTGGCAGATACTTTAAAAAAGGACCCCGAAATATATTCTTATCTAATTTAACTACACTATCCAAAGACAAAGAATTTAAGATACTTGTCCAAGGAAAGGTGCAACTAGAAGTATAAGGACATAAAAAGTTAATAAATGCTGTTACTTAGACTACTGAGTATGGCTTGATTGATGAGGTTGAATAGCCCTGCATCTGTAATTTTTCCAACTTCATGACTCCTGGTTCTTTCAGCATAAGTAGTGCAGCTTCTGTACGATGATGTTAGCCTAAGCATGGCAACATAGGATGGCAGGCAGAAACTCAAATTCTTCTTTTGAAAAAGAAAAAAAATCTATGAATTAACTTTCCTGTACATGAAGTCTCATACTAATTCACTAAGCTTGAAGGAACAATATTAAGCAGAGAAAAAATAGTGATCTAATATGTGAATGTGAAGCATACTATATTGGCTGCTCCCAAGACCATAGCATGAGAATTAGCCCATTGTCCCTGGTGTGAAACCCACCAAAATGTCCCCTCTGAATGCTATGCAGACTTAAGGGGTTAAAGCCTAAGTGGATAAAGGGTTTGTTATGGGATGCAAGAGGAAAAGAATTTGAAGTTTATCTGAAATTTATTGTTGGATGTATAGGGGAAGGTCTGAATGTTGGGGAAAGGAGGGATCAAGGTGAATTGAAGAAGGTCAAGTGTGGGGAAAATAGAGGGAAAATGGGATGCAAGAGACTGATTGAGGAAATCAGGCAGCTGAGCCATGCACTTGATTACCATGGCCTATCCCATATTCCTAATACATGTTATTTCTAATTATCTCAGATGCGGGTACACTCTCTATTCTGAGTTGGCATGTGAGTGCTACTGGACCTTAAGCTGGACTAGGTGGCAAGGAGGATAAGAACCAGTGGTGTGAGAAGCCACAAGCCTGAAGGGTCTGGAAGTCAGGAAGCCAGCAGTGGGAAGAAATAGACCCACTAGAGGGACACAACAGGTTGAGGCCAGCACCCGCAAAGACCCAAAGACCTGATAAGGGTTCTTAGGTCCAGATATGGATGCTGGACAGACTTCAAGACCATGGCAATCATTCAATGGTAATAAATGATAAATTTATGCTATCATCTGTATCTGTGAAGTACTGAAAGATATTGTAATATTAATTGTATACACGGTTAATAGATTTATATTGGTAGATGTGATAATGTTGTAGAGGGGGATAATAAACAATTATATTACTAAGAACAAGAGACAGTTTAGTGATGTACATGTGCCAGTGTTGTCCCATGGTGGAAAGAACCCTAAACGTTTGCAAAAGTGTCTCTTCACTGCCCAGTGCTCAGAATTGTTTCTAGTCTAGTTTGATGAGGTACATTGTAAACACCTTTAGATATACATCAATAGTGAATATCATGCCCAAAGTGGGATTCAGGTGAAATTTAGGTGCTTAGGTGAACTATTCACCTGAAAACCCCCATCTAGCTCTGTCCTCAACCTGGAGATCCTTGAATTGCAGATACTTGTCTTTTTAAATTACTCTTCTCACCCAAAACTTCTGCATTTTCAAATCACCTCATCTCTACTGCGACAGAACAGCTAGAAGTTATTTCAGATAAAAGTTCATCTGGCATCCAGAAACTGCATCATTTCATTTAAGGCCTCTGAGTAACTCCATGTAGTAGCAGCTCTTAGAAGAGGCTTAGCACCTAATCCTTTCTTTAAGGTATGGCCTGAAGGGGATTTTATTTATTTATGTATTTGATTTTAATCAAGTAAATAGCGATTGAGTAAAATGCATAAATTGTTCTTAGAGCACGGTGACCAGAGCATGCTTCATCTTTGGTCCGCCAACTCTTAGATTGATTGCTAAGAGCTGACAACACCCCAGCTGAGAAGCCTTTCTGGCTCATGGTAGATCTTTTTTTGGAGGTGTGACCATTGTGTGCTTGAAATCATCTGGCAGGCGATACTGTTAAACTCAGTTTCCCCTTTTTTGATTGACCTAAACACTAGGTTACTGGGCTTGGGAAGCGAAAAATGTCTGTCATACCTATGCTCAGCAAGCAGTAATGCAAAACCATGTGGTACCTATATCCTTTTGTGTATCTAGCCTATTAATCATTCACAGCACAGTAATACTAAGACCTTTTTTCATAGCACGGCACTAAAACCAGACGTTTGTGCTTGTGATAGACCCAGAGTAAACATGTCAATTGCTCTAGCGTTCAATGTCTACTGAAAAAAAATAATGACATCTAAATAAGCAGACCAGCATTATCTGACAACGGCATGGTAGTTTGGTTGGATGACTCATTGTGCCATGACTGAAGATTCCTTTGCACTAAAATTAGATCATGCAGTTCATGATCTACCCTGGGAGTAAAGATTAGAATCCACTCATTCAAACTTCTTAATCTATAGCGTTTGTGTGCATCATCAGAGTCTTTGTTAGAGAGCTGTTGTTTGCAGATGGTTGCACTTGCAGAGCAGAAAGAGCAAGACCTGAAGATAATGACATCTAATTTCCCAGCCACTTCTCTAAACCTCTATTTAGCATTTCAGCAGAACAGATTTGTACCAAGTAAAGCTAAATAAACAATATTTCCAGATTAACAACATAAAAATAAGTGCTGTGGCTCTGTTTACTTTTTTTGGAGTAGAAGTGTTTTATGATGATGCTAAATTTTCATGTCTAAAGCACTAGCTTTGCTGTTGCTCTTCCTGATTTCAGTCTCTGTAAACACCATAACACCGACCTGAACATCAGACTTTACTCGGCACATGCACTTGCGTCCTCTTAAGTGATGTGAGGACAGACATTTGCTATTAAGAGCACAGAAAATACTAAGAAATTTCCATATGATGCCTCTTGAATCAATCCTGAGTAGAATATAAAAAAGATATTAAAAAATGCTTTAATGAAGTGTACTGGAAGAAGATCCATATAGGCATGTACATAGGTGGACTCACCATAACTCTGGACTTAGGTACTCAAATTTAAGCTCTTCGTACACAGTTTTGTTTCTGTTGAATGATTTCTTAAAATGCTTAGTCATCCTCTGCTGAAATCCCAAGAACATAGACTAAAGTTATAGATGTGTTTTGCAATGAACTAACACATAAAAAGCACTTCATGTTAAGCAAATAACTTGTTTTAAAAACACTTCAGCAGAAATCTGCATAATATTGATAGTTAACATTGGGAGTATCTAGCTGCCAATAGAACTGCATTCACCAGCAGTGACTAGATACAGTGAAGTAAAGGTCTCTGAAGATAACTGTTAGTGCAGCAAACCAAAGCGCCAAGTAAGTTTAAGACAACAGTTGCAGTAATTTGCAGTTTCTAAACTGTTTCACTGACCCCAGTTGAGCTATTTGATATTTACCAGGCTGGGTAAATCACAAATGCAAATATTTTCTAAAGTGGCCTGGGATTGTGGCTGTGCTAATTGATGACTGTCATGCTTCCTTATGATTGTTTTCAGAGATGCTGCTGGGAGCACATATCTGGCAGTAAACTAAGTGCCTCTGGAAACCAGATTCATATAGGCCTTACAGTAATGAATGAACTTATAAATTATCAATCCTGCAGTCTTTGATCACATCGATCACTATGGTTTTTAATGTTTTCACACGGGTGCTCATTAAGTACCTGAACCTAATTCAAAGGTACCGGGTTTTTAATAACATTAATAAATTTATAATTTCTTTTCATATACCTCTGAAACTAATAAAATTTATTGCAATACAGCCAAAGAAAATAGCCTGCCTTTTTGAAGAAGTTTTGGTTTACATGTTGTCTTTATGTTGGTTTATATGTTGTCTTCATGTACTAATCACCTTGTTTTGTAAAAGAGAGGTAAACTTGAGGGGAATTGCACATTCGTTTTTTTAAGAAATGGTTTTAAATGGCTGATTTTTTGTCTCTTAATCTGCTATACATTAAAGAGGTCAATTTCTCAGCTATAATTCATTTTGTGCCAGAGTGTAATTCATATTTGTGCATTCCAGCACTTGCTCTGTAAATATATGTATTACTCTAGCCTGTTTGGAAGTCGGCAGAGGCAAGCCAGCTGAGAATTAGGATCAACATGCTATTTCTGGTCAATTTATTCTGGCAGCCAAATATTTGACAAACATAAAGTTGCATTGTAGTTTCATTTGTGTTTTTCCTCCCTGTACATTCTCCCTTCCAGGACACAGTCTGAGATGTTTTTCAGCTACTCAGTTTTACTTGGATTGATATTTTAATTTGGGGAATGAGAATAGGCACAAATGTAATAGAAAAACGATCCTTTTATGAAGGGTTAGTCAAACCAGATCATTCCAATATTTCTAACTAACTGACGATAAACCCGGATTTTTTTTTAAGAATTATTAAACTACAGTTTTGCTTGGAAAAGAGTTCAAAGAATACCGGTATTACATCCTGCTAATTTCACACAATATTGGTTGTATAACACATTTGTGGTCAAGGTATCTTACACAAAAGCAATTTTAAAGTGTGACTTTCCTGTTGAAACAGACTTTGGCCATTGGAATTCTGCCTGAGATTTGCTGAAACATTGTTGGCAGATCTTCAGCTCAAGCACGTTGTTGGAGTTTCTCATTCTGGTGGTTAATTTTGTTGCTGCACGTGTGAACATGATAATTAACCAAGAATTCAAACAGTCCAACATTGTTTTTCCAGGATGTTACTGGTCTACTTTCTAAGAGATCAGAAGAGCACAAACTGTGATTGAGCACTCACCATAATGTTAGATAATTGACAAACATTCTCATATTAGCTAGTATTTCATGCATTCCAGAAAGTTTTTTGCTATTGCCGAACAGCTGTTCCTTGTATGAACAATACAGGTGGGTCATCTCCGAAAGAGCACTGACATCTCAAAAAGAGTACTTTATCAATATAAGCCACTCAGGTTTTGTATTAATAATTACAGTGCACAGCGTGTAACTTTTATTTCAGACGATACAGAGGAAACTAAAAAGTACAAAAAAGAAGGTAAAAATCACACTCAAGTTCCTGAAAAAATTATTATTCAATGAAAGAAAAAACAGTTTGGAGGTTTTTCTGCTCTTCATATGAGACCAAACTACAGTGGGAAAGAGAATGGAAAAAGGAAAATCAGAAAAAATCTGGAGAGATGGGAACTACCTAAAACTACCCCTTTTGCAGGATTGTTCTAAGATAAAACAGTCATATAGCTAAGCTTATTTGATCAAGGATCTGATGCTGTGGGTGCAAAAGTGTCCAATATGGGAGACTAAAAGACACTTGCTGCAGAATATCATATGACAAAACTCAAATGACAGTCTGCTAAAATGGGACATGGCAATGCCTTCAAAAAAAAAAAAGTCAAAGCTGCAAGGGATTATACTTCACAGCAGAAGACTGCAGGCATCAGAAGATGATGAACTGCATGTGCAAGGAGTGATAATATCAATTCTAGTTAAGCAGAACTCTTTGGAGGAGTAATGAGCAACATTGCCTTGCATGACTATATCATCATAAAAACAAATCGGACAGATACTAATTTCAGGTTGGATATGGGTACACAAGCCAATATGCTTCCAGAAGCAACAGTAATAGCATTGCTTTAAGAAAAGCACATTTGGCAGAAAACTAATCATTGAAGCTCTACACTTACTGTGGTCAGAAAAAGACTTAGCCCCACTAGAAGAGAATATGATCTGAATTGGATATTACACATTTCACCTCATTTTACCTAAAAATTCTGAGTCAATATTCTGATACAGGGAAGAAGGCTGTAGCTTTTACAGCACGAGCATGAAAAATTTTGTGTCTATACATAGAATTTGCACTGGAGCTAGAAGTAATTATACCCTGTTAGGGTTTAAAAAGAGCAAATGGTCTTGAAACGAGGGTGCGTGCAAAAGAACGCAGGGCAATGATAAAAAAAGACATCTCACAGAGGTAGTGAGGCTCTCAACAGATTATGCCAAAAAGTAAATATACCAAGATTATCCCCTAGGCCATGAACCTAGGAGAGCATCCTGCACCTTAAGTCAAAACCTGTAAGAAGATCTTAGGTTCATTACTATAATGATCTCTATATTGTTGGTCAGTATAAAAAAAAATAATAATTCTGCACAGACTTAAAAAAACAGAATAACTGTGTAAAAGAAAACTATATGTTTATATCTGTAAGGAGAAAATTTCTACAAGGTAAATTCATGCAAAGTATTATTCTATGCCTGAGAGAATAACAGGTTACCTTTAAAAATACATGGCATATATCTGTGCGCACAAAAGGTTTGTGTCTAATTTGTGGCTAATACCAAGTACAGTCATTTGGTTTGTATTTGTGAAATAATTGGTAAGATTCAGTTCACTTAACTTTAGAAGTCAGGTTTTGTCCAGAAAGCCTTCAGTATGTACTTTATGACCTGTTGAAGAGTTCTTTCATCTCCATTTATTGCAATGTCTACAGGCTTGATTCAGCTGCCTCAACATGGATGTCTGATGCCATTTGAGATATACTAGGATATCAAATATAGTTTTACAGGGCAGTGTCACAGGACTTATTGAACAGTTGTACACTTCTAATGAAGCAGATGGAGGTGACGCAGCACCCAAAGGCTCTTAAATGATACTAGATAGTCATCTAGTGTGCAGGCAAATGGATCAAGGCCTACATCTCCATTGTCTGTAAAAGGAGTTGTAAACTTAGATCACATTTAAACTTCTATTTGTAGATACCTACATTAACATGTTTTATCTGGAAGTAAATTCCATTCAAGGTGCCTAAAACATAGTTGTCTAGATGTCTGCTAGATGTCTAGTCTTCCTTTGTAACTAATGGAGGTGAAGTCAGCACAGTCAGAGCTTGATTCATTTAGCTGAACAAATATCTAGCACCCCTTTAGATGTCCTATTATATCTAAGATGATTGCACAGACCTGGAAGATATGCCACAAAATCAACATGAGACCTATACCTTTCTGTGACAAGACCTGAAAGCTGGATACAATATTTCGCAGTGCCAAAAATAGCACAAGGTGGCTTTCCTCAGGCAGCTGAAAATCGAAATTTGTAAATTTAATAGAAATTTGTCTCTCAGATTTCTTGAGAGACGGGTACCAAAATTCAGCCTGAGACTACAAGTGGGTCAATCTGATTTGAAAGTCCTGTCTTATTTAACAGAATTAACTGTAATATCCAGAACAGCTTCTGAGGATAAAACCCTGAAGAAAATATGTAGAACTACATTCCAATATTTGAAAAATATTTCCATCATCTATTATCAATTTGCAAAGGATGTCTTAGTAGTAGATCAGATGTAATTTGAAGGCACTACAGAAAAGCTGTTACAAGAGATATGTGTGATTAGTTAGAAACTAAGAAATCTAAAGAAAAGGTCAGAAACGTTCTGAAGTAACATGAAAAGAGACATTGATAAAATGTAATTTTAAATCAAATAAACACAGCAATGTTGCTGACACACACACACAAAGCTAAAAAAAGCTCCTTTACTCCCCCAAAATCAAACATACCTTTGTGTAATAGATACATATTTTTACTGAACATTTCTCTACAGTACCAAAATGGTCTTTCACTTGGAATGTACTTCAGCTTTCAGTAAAAATCTTTTATTGTTAGTTGTTATTACTATATTTTATTGCAAACTTTCATTTCAATAGGCCCTTGAATTGTGCAGATATCAGAATTCAGGTATTAAATTATATATATATATGTAAGATCTCATAGGTGTCAATGACAGTTGATATGCTAGGATTCGGAGGGGCTTCAGCAAGCTGAGGAGAAGCTTGATGTAAGTCTCACAATATTCAACAAAGGCAACACAGTCCTGTACTTGGAATTGAGTAAAGCATGCAACAGTACTGGCCGTGGACTGACTGACTGGAGGGGCAGTTCTGCAGAAAAAGACCTGGTGATCCTGATGGACAGGTGGAACTTAAGTCAGCATGCACCGTTTTTTTGAAGAAGGTGAATCATATCCTGGGCTGCATTATTAAGGGTATAGCCAGCAAATCAAGGGAAGTATTTATTCCCATCTTTCCAGAACTCATCTGCTTGCATCTGGAATATTATGCCTGTTTTGGGGCACTACTGTGAATGATAGATTCACAAGCTAGAGTGAGTCTAGATGAAGAATGTTAAAATGCTTAGGAGGCTGGACGTAGGACATATGAGGAGAGCCCGAAGGAACTGGATTTGTCTAGTCTGGATACAAGAGGGAGAGGGAAGGATCTAACTGCAGCCTTCACTGCCTAAAGGGAGTGATAGAGAAGATGGAGCCAAACTCCATGATAGAGAAGATGGAGTCAAAGGTGCAGCAACAGGATCACAAGCAATGGTTGCAAGAAAAGACCCTTCATCCTGAGAATGTTTAAGCACTGGAAGGAGCTGCCTAGAGAGGCTACGTAGTCCTTGTCCTTGGAAATATTCAGAACTCAACTAGACAAAGCCTCGACAACCTGGTGTAATTCTGAAGACACCCTTGCTTTGAGCAGTAGGCAGTTTGTCACATCCCACCAAAGAGGAGGGAGAGGTGACTCAGGTTTACTGATCCTCTAGGGGCAGATGAAGGTAAAACAATTACTCACAGTCTAAACATCACTTTTAATGAGAAAAGCGCAACTGTCCCCTATAGTTTGGCATCCTGTAACGTACAGCCTTACAGAAGGTTAAAGTAAGCCTTGTGGTTATTCACCACACATGTGGGGTTTGAGCCTTGCATTATTTTCTAGATAAAAAGGAATAAAAAGAAAGAGAAAAAAAGAGGGGGTGGAGGGAGAGAAGGGGGTGGGGTCAAGAGTGAGAGAAAGAGAAAGAGATCACCAGCCTGGGTTCCAGCGTTGGTCCAGCCAACAGGGGGTCTCTGGTCTGTTGGAGCACTCATCCAGTTCTGTTCCCCCAACCTGATGCTATCCTCTATCCCCTTTTATACTCATCCTTCAACATGGGCCACCTCCTCCAAAAGCTTCACCCCTGGGTAGCACCCAGCATTCCTCTGTTGTTGGTTAATCAGTCGTCATGGGATGAACTGAGTCAGTGGTCTCAATCTCCCCCTGCTGCTTGGGCAATCAATCGGCTTTTGGCACCTTCTGAGGTGAGGATATTCCCTCTTACCAGTTTTTAGCTCCTCTTATCAAGCAAAGTTTGTCACTTGTGAATGTTTGAGACATTACTTGATGAAGCTTAGGGAAGTCTCCACTCCCCACATTGCTTTTACGAGATTCTGAGTACCCTGCTGAGCAAACAACTTGTTTGTTCAGAGGGATTTATGGGCCGACAGAAGATTGAGTTTGTTTGGTTTTCTGCTTGGTCTCCTGCAGAGGTTGTACTAGATGTCCTCCTCAGGTCCCTTTCAGCCTTAATTATTATATGACTCTGTGATTATTTAGTGTAATCTTTTTTTCCTATGGTGAATTCCTAGTGAACTGCTCTTAAAATTCACACTTCCACTGACGTCCGAAATGTCATTCTGTCCTAAAGCAGTGTTGGATCTTTCCCTGCTCCTTACTACCAGTTTTTCCATCCTCTTTAGAATTATCTTGTAGCATGTAGTTGAATGCCAACATAAGGCAAGAAAACTTACAGCAACCCCTCAAATTCATTTGCATAACTGTGCTAGTTCTAGCTAGGATAGAGTTAAATTTCTTCATAGCAGCTAGTATGGAGCTGTGTTTTGTATTTGTGCTAAAAACAGTGTTGATAACACAGGGATGTTTTCATTATTGCTGGGCAGTGCTCATGCAGTCAAGGTTTTCTCTGTTTCACAGACTGCCCCACCAGCACGTAGGCTGGGGATGAACAAGGAATTGGGAGGGGCACAGCCAGGACAGCTGGCTCCAACTCTCCTAAGGGATATCCCATACCATTTGACATCATGCTCAGCATATAAATCTGGGGAAGAAGAAGGAAGCGGGGGACGTTCAGACTTAGGGCATTTGTCTTCCCAAGTAACCGTCACGTGTGATGGAGGCCTGCTTTCCTGGAGATGGCTGAACATCTGCCTGCCAATGGGAAGCAATTTTACTTTGTTTGCATGTGCAGCTTTTGCTTTACCTGTTAAACTGTCTTGATCTCAACTCAGAGTTTTCTCAATTTTACCCTTCCGATTCTCTCCTCTATCCGACCAGGGAGGAGTGAGCAAGTGGCCGCGTGGTTCTCAGTTACCAGCTGACACAACAGTAATACATTCATGTCAATGAAATTTAATTGGGGGTGGGGAGGTGGTGGGGAAGAACAGGAAAAAAAGATTACTTGAATCCGTGTCATGGAGGCTACAGTATTCTTCTGGTTGTTAGAAATACTTATCCAATATCTTAGAAAGACTCATGGAAAAAGGGAATGGAGCTGTCAGATAATCCTATCTGCCTTTCTGCACTCTCTGCCACACAAACCATAAATTCATTGCTGCATAATACCTCAGCTCCAACAGGGAAAGCCTCCCTTCACCTTTAATTCCACCTGCACTTTCCCATATCTGTAATAGACAAATGCTTAGGGCAGCATTTTGGAATGAGTGGTTTGAGTTTCTTCAGGTTGAAGAATCAATTAAACGCAGATTCTTCCACTTCTGAGTGACTAATACAGCAGTAGACTAATATAGGAAGCAGAGTGACTGATCTTTTCAAAGACTGCTTGCTAAAGGAGCTTAGCATGTTAAGAAAATGTGTAGATCAGACCTTTCAGGGTCTGATCTGCAGTTTCTGACTCCAGTTAATCTTACGCATCCAAGACACCTGGCCTTGAAGAGATGTACGACTCCAGGCAAGGGAAGACTACGAAGCCAAGCAGAGACATGGAGTTTAGGGTTAAACCAAGATGAGCCAGCAACAGGATGGTTATTTTTGGATGTAAGCACCTCGGTTCCATTTCAGTCCTGTACTTTTTAAAGTATCTAGTTATAAAGTGGCATCTTCCACACCAGAAGTGATGTATAAAAAGCACATCCTTTTTGCTAGAAATATATAGTGACTCCTAAGAAAATGTAATGTGCTTTAGAATGGTGCGTGTGGATCTCTGCCTTCTAATGGGCTATGAAAGGAATAACTTATCTGTCTACCGTGTACTCTGAACTAGTTATGGAAGATCTATGAGAATGAAGAGACTTTTGATTACTCTTCTCCTCATGTTTCCAGTTGGAGTCACTGCTAATGTGACATCGCTGCCGTTTGTGTCCACTGTTTCTTGGGCCATTTGCTGAGCTCAATTTTCTTCTTAGTTTGCCATTTGTCTTGCATAAAACTTGTGCTTTATTTGTGTATCCTCACCCACACAGCCCTCTTGTTTTGCTGTGCTGAGTTAAACTGTAAGGATAGAATTTATCTAAACTAATACCAGGAACATGATTCAGTTAGGATTTTGGTTGTTCTGGGCTTCCTCAGTAGCTGATGGAGAGAAAGGCCATTCCAGTGAACTACTCAACAATAAAATCAGGTGGACAGGATCTCAGCCAAATCTTTCAAAATTATGTTAGGACCAACTTCATACCATTGAAAGTGTTGTACATCTTTATGGTGCCATTTGCATTCTGTTCAGGAATCGGATGCAAATATTCGGAAGGAGATTTGCTTGATGTCGCACCAGAGTGACCATTGTTATGTGACACATGTCTCTTCTCAAAGCAAAGACTGATTCCAAATGACTTTTGCAACTACTCTGCAACGTACACTTCCCCACACCTGGCTTATCATGATGAAATCCATTGATACACAACCCACACACATTCTGAAATTATTCCTTAATGCCAAATCCTAATTAATTTGATTCTACTAAAAACAGAAAGAGCAAATAAAACAGACTGATAATAAATATGAAACAGTATTTTTTATAACAGAATGAGAAGTGTTATCTCTATGTAGAAGCACTATTCATATTGCGACTTACTTTTTCCTGTTTGTATTGGAAATTAACCATTGAAAATCTACCTTTTTTTTATGCTTGTGTGCTAAAGCATGATGTCAGACAGAAAAAAGGAGAGACAGAGACCCAAGTTAGAGAATATTAATCTTTTGTGCTTACACACATGGCCTATTTTCAAAGTATGATAAATTCCCAGAATTGTCCTCAGATCTCTTCAAATTTATTATAGTTATTTTGTAGTTTATAAGTAAATCCCTCATGTGAGGCTGCCTCTGTTAACCCTGCAATCCATTCTCATTCTGTGAGCCTTGTCTTGCCCTACCAGTGCTTAAGTGGGTAACTTTTGCTCTCAATTACCAATCTGAGAAATGCTTTCCTTGCTAACAATATGAAGTCCTACTACGATTTGTGTCATGTGTGACTGACTGTTCAGGGCACAGACCAGCAAGGATCTGTTGTACAAGACACCCTATTTTTTTAATTCTTTTTTCCACCAAAATTACACAGCTTTTCAGATAGACATACATCTAGTCTTTGAAGAATGTGATTTAGGTAGAAACAGCAGTTCCTTGTTTTTCCACAGGGCTAACAGTCCCTTCATCTAGCCCCACTGGACACGAAACAGAAGCACAAACAACAAGCCTGCAACTATTTGGACTCACTAGGTAAAATCAGTGGAGAGCATAGCACACAGACGTCCTACAGCTGATGATATAAGCTTTTGTAGTGAGAGTGTTTACCAAGGGAAGGCAAGGCTGAGAAGACTTTTTTGGCATTTCTGATTTCAGGGATGCTTAAGAAAATTCTGGACTGTCTCTGCTTTACAGATTAGCAGATTCATTTCTTTTTCCACAGGTCTCTTTGCAGGACTTTGGGACTCAGGAGATAGTTCAGAGGAGTTTTCTGAGCTCATATCAAATTTGCATGCTTATTACCCCCAGCCATGTCAGACCTTACCCCACTGTTTTTTAGAACAGACCACTGCTTCCATGAAGTGCAATGAAAGATTTATTTTATTTTCCACTGAGGTATTTCATAAGCAGCTCTGCCGACTTGTAAAACTGTAACTTTCATCACCAGGGGACAAGAACAACATACAGTCACCCAGGTGAGACTGCATTAGGTCTATAGCACGATATTTCACAGGATTCCTCATCTCTGGATCGATCTGGTTTTGTCCCTTGCCTCACAGAAAGACCTAAATATCTTTTTCTGAGAAAAGAGCTAAACATTTTCTGTATGTATACCTTCTAAATTCATTTTTTCCCCTGCGGAAGAGGATACACTACACAAGTGTAACATTGCTTGTTCCTTGTTTTTTCAAATCAACAGTTCCTCAGTGATTGTTCTAGATACAGAAATGAAGAGACTAGCACTCACAGGAAGCAATTTCTTTACTTCACGTATTTACAAAATTCTATTCCATCCAATTTATTCTTGACTTGTAGGTCTGCAAGGACTGAAAATTAACTATCTATAAATAATTCTGATATTTTAAGAGATCCTTTCTTGTTCATTTCGATCAGTTTATTATATTATTGTCAATGTTACATCTCAGATTATTCTACATATTTTTTTTAAAATGCAAATAGGTGAAGAAATGAAAATTTTAACAAGTTTTAATAGTTTTTTTCTCAGGCAGAAATCTGTAATATACAGAATTGTAAAAATAAACAAACAGATGGCAGAACAGCTTTTTTGTATGTGATTGTTATACTTTCCCTTTGTTGCAATCCACCTCCCAGAAGAAACTGTGACAAAGGGCAATTAAATAATTTCATATAAACCCACCATCCTATCATTTGTTAATGAGGTTCAAACCATATTTGAGAGACAAGTAGCGCTAGGTAATGATTCTGCTCTGTTTTTGTATTTACAACTTGTTATTCCCGGGCTGTGATAACATTCCCATAATTCTGCTGTTGGGTCTTGCAGCTACGTTTGCTGAACCAGCCATTGCATACGGCATCACGCAGCAACGAGCGAACTGCACAAAGCGGATCAAATTGTTCCACTGCGAAGGATCCAAAACGTTTGTGACTGGTAACGGTACCGCTTATCTGGCCCCCTTTCTGGTGAACTTCTCTAGGCTTCTGTTTTATTCTGGTAGCCATACATGTAAAACTACCAGGAGATATTTTTGAAATACCAGAGTGAACAGTATGTTACTGACTCTCAGTTCAAACCATCTTTCACATCATACCCTAACAGCACTTCTTCCCATCTGCCTCAGTGCCTACAGGAGATCAGCTTCTGAACTGAAATCCAGCTGGCTGAAACTAAATCTGAACAAGACAGAAGCGAGGTTAGAAGGAAAAGGGTAACATTTTGAAGAACTAGCCAAAGCTGTGACAGTGTCCTCAAACGGGGGATCTGTTTTCGGACCATCGAGAGACTCCACTGCCTCAGGGTTCACTGACATCCTCCCAAGTACGAAATCTGTCAGGAATAAATTCTCCCATCCACAACTAGCCAGCAAGCTGTTGCTATGAACATCCTCTCAGATGCTGACTTGGCAATAGCTTTGTACATATTCATGGCTTCCAGCTCCACAGTTATAGTATTCTGTGCTGGCCATGCCAACGATAGCCTTCAATGGGCAGCTGGTCAGAGCTCATCACTCTGCTTGCTAAGCAAAATAAGTCAATTTTGGTACATCATCCTAGTGCTGTGAACACTGGCTCTTGAATGAGTGCTAAATCGTATTCCTTGTTCTAATCCTAATCTTCAAAGCCCTAGATCCATGTTGCTTCAGGGGTAATAATTTCTCACCGTGTGAAAAGACCCACTTCTCAGGGGTGGCGCAGCTACCAGCAAGGCTGGCAATTAGCTGACGGAAGCAGCTTTGGAGCACTCTTCCACATGAGGATGGAAACAATCACAAAGCTCACCCATCCTCAAGGCAAAGTACAAAATACACCCCTTCACAATAAAATTAAGCATTGTGAGCAACATCACCATCCCCACCCCCCTCCATATACACCCAGTTCCAGGAAAGACAGGAGTGTAACTACAAGTGTACAATATTATAACTAACTTAAGATAGTGTCTCGTTGTAAAAGATCATTAAGTATCTGGCTGTGGGTCAATCTGACGGGCAACTTATATGGAATTCAAATTCAGTACCTTGATGATCTGATACCTTGGTAGAAAACATGGTATAAACAGATTAGATTATCTATGTAAAGTTTTTCATCTCAGTGTGAAAAGCACTATGTCCCATTGCAGTTGTTTTAATGATTCAGCTTCTCAAACAGCATGTTTTGCATTTCTTGAAGTAAACAACCACTTAAATAATCCTTGATTTGTTTTTCCCAAATGTATGCCACATTTCAGTCCACAGCCACTCAATAAAAGCAGAGAGATGCATTTTCTGGACTTAATTCAATAAGTAAACCTAAACCAGTTTGTTTTCTTTGTTTTTCATGTTAATAGGCTAGTAAATTAATGAACCTGCTTTGAAATTATATAGCACTTTCAGGCATGCAACTACAGATGTAGACAGGGCAAGCATCTGTATTATGATAATTAGTGGTGAATTGATGCATGCTTACAGTCATGTTAAGGCTGTGTGCCTTGCACAATTTTTCTCTTTCAGTGGCAATCTCAATCAATGAAATGAAGCAAACCTTTACATTTTAAACAAGAGAAGTCGACAAACTGTGGTGCAGACCAATATGACAGCTGGAAAACAAGTTTGGAAATAGAGGGACAAATATTCCTTTGGTGCAAATTGGCATACTTAAAGTCATTACCTCAGCTGTAACTATCAAACAAGTATGAATGCTTCGAGATTTAACAGAAAGCAAATCATCTGGGGCTAAGAGAAAGACATAGACAAGCCTAAATCTGGCGGCCCTTTACCTCCCAAACCCTCTCTTTCTGTCTGAAGCTCAATTTGCCATCCAGCCTGCTGACTTCTTGTCATAGACTTAAGGCTGTATTCAAAGTTTTGAATTATTTGAGATGCACAAGAAAGAAAGAAAAAAAGGAAAAACAAACCAGTTTTCTGAGACATCACAGGCTTCAGAATATCCTTGGTGCTGTGGGCTTTGTATGTATCAACAACTGGGCAGACTCCAGCAGTGTGAGAGGTTTGATTGCTTCCTCACACATGTAATAGCATCAAGTCCTTGTCAAGGTTAAGAGTTTTAAAGTGTGTGAGAAAACTAAGGACCAGGGAAAAGGAAGGATTTTGTTATGGTTTTTGATGAATGCTAGTGTCTATTAACAAAAAAAATCCCCTAGAGGATATTGCAGATTAATAAATGAGGGCTGAATTTTAAATTAATAGCATTTCCAGTTACCACAGGAAAGAATTCTCAGATTCTAAAGGCAGATATTTCTCTATCCTTTCTGTGACTCTCTGTGAAGCAATTTTTTTCACCTACAGCCAGACTGCTTTCATTTTAAAGCACGAGAATGTCATACTCCGTGAGCACTATACATTTTTCAGATTATAGGGACAGATGAAAATTTCCCCTTAGTTTTTAAAAGAATTTTAGGAGGCAGTAGTTGTTGTCATTGTCCACCGAGCCTGCCAATTGCTCTGGCATGAAATTACAATTAATGATGTATCACTGGGTTACATAAAGGATGTCAAACATATGGACCATTGCTGCAGCCAAAAGATACGAGCAGCTTACTGGAAGTATCACATAATATGCTATATTTTTCTGATATATCAGAATGTCTTTGCTAGTAAGGAAAAATATTAAATTGCAAACGTGTATCTAGTTTTGCTTTAGGGCACTCAATCCTGAACTGTAGAACAGTTGTGAATGTTCATGGTTTTAGAGATGAAGATGAGTAATATTTTTCATCTGTCTTTCTATCTGTCCATCTATGAACCCAATTTTTAGATAGATAGGTTTTCCCAAAAGGGTATTTTAAATTACTACCATTAGTAAGGATTGAGTGTTCATGCACACAGGGAAAGCTTACAAGAACAGAGGTTTAGTTTTAATCACTGTTAATGAAAGGAATGACCTAGTGGATGGAAAAATGACCATTAGAAAGAGTATTTTTAAAGTACATGCTTCCTCTAAAGAAAGCAAGCAGAATCTTATTAGCATGCATGTTAAATTCATTTCATTTCACACTTTGAAAGGACATGGGAAAAATTCAATTTAGTGTTTTCTGATGTAAAATCGTACCACAATATGTGCATATGTGTTTTATAGCCTATAAAGAACTGATTTGCAAATGGAATGTTCTCTTCCCAGATAATTGGAACACATAAGAGTCACAGTGTAACCTACTCCATAAGCACAGGCTGGAATAATATCAGCAACGACGCTGCTGCTAATAACACCACAGCCTGTTTGCATCAGATCACAGAGGGACTCCAAGCATGCCTCTGCGGAGGATGATCTGCCTCACAAGAAAGCACTCGCGTCTGCGTCTGCCTGAAATCTCACGGCACAGCGTATCGGAAAAAGGAAACCATGCCTTGGATTCTCCAGCTTCTAAGTCAAATAGCAAGAGGGCAAATTTGGAAGTTTGTTGATTAATTGCTTGAGGCAGGAAGGGATCACGATTTCTCCATTCTTTTTCTGGTCTGTCACACAAGCAAGGTAGGCAGCAATATACTGTCTATGTTAATCACAACTGCACAACGTAAAGAAAATCTGAAATAATGAATTTAATGGTAGACCAGATTCAATTATCAACAGAAACTAAGTCTGAAGCACATCCGTGATTTCACAGAACATCTATGGCAAGTCCCTGGTCTGCAAATCCAGTATCATCAGTTCTGTCAGTCCTAATGAAACTCCTTTGAGACACAAGAAAGAAAAAGAAACGTAAAGACGTTAATTTTCTCACTAACTTGATTGAATGATTTCCCCCGTCTAAGAGATTTATGTTATGAAGGCACAGCTGTTCTTCATTTCATTCACAATCTACTAGTTGTAGTTGACTTACGGCAAATTCAAAGGGAAGTTTAGTGAACTCAGATAAATTTAATAATGGCCTATGCTAATTTGTAATTTTAACATGCCAGTGTTACCTCAATGTTCCTACACGCTTTTAGCTTTACAACCATTTATAAACATACCATGTGACTTTATTCAAGTAAAAGCTAATCATCTCATCTCACTTTAAAGTCAGAGGTCAGAAAGAGGAGCCTTCAGGAGGTGATTCCTCTCTTCTGGCTCAGGATGATATGAACTGTTCGCTGCATACACCTTTCTCTACATTCTCTGCAGAGGAAGGTTAGACAAAAAAAATTTTAGACATCCAAAATTAGCTGTGATGAACCTTCACTTGTGCACCACTGCTGAACTAAGCTGAGTAGACTTGAATCTAAGCTCAGTCTAATCACTTTCTCATTGACTTCATTGGAGTCACTACAGCTATATAGCAAAATAGGCTCAGGTGCACAGGCAAACTATCACGAGTGGATGTATTGCACATATCCTGTGCTGAGGTGCTGAAAGAAATAAGGGTATCAAAACCGAGCACCAAATAGCTAATAGGAAGACAAAGCAACAAAGCCAGAAAACAAGAAAGGAAAAAATTGTGATAATGGAACAACACAAACCAAACATTTCCCCAGGCTAAAAATGCCTTCTTTTTCAATACAGAACACTTGTTTGGTTGAGGTGTTATTTAGCAGTCCCATTTTTCCCAAAATTACAAGAATTCTTCCTGTTCTACATCCACTGCAATTAAGTCATCTTTTATAGGAATCAAGTATTACTTGGTTTATTTTCCTCACTCTAAGAATACAGAAAAGCTCCAATATTGACAGACTCAGACATTTGAGGATGCCAGGAGGAAACAACTGTCCTAGAGGTAGGAACGATCAACACCTTCAACTTCTGCAGTGGTTTGAAAGATATTTCTATCAGCAGGGAGACTTTCAGTATAAATTCAGATTATTGCAATCTTAATTAAAAAAAAAAGATACCTCTTCTGAACTGTGCTCTCTGTATTGTATTTTCTTGAAAATAACCTTTGTTTCTACAAAGCCTGTAGACCACAAACTTGTTACAACTCAATAATAATATGAGATTTTCAATGATCCAAAAAGATGACTCTGGATTTGCAATGGTACCTCTAGATTATTAACTGTCAGAAAGCCCTAGGTAAGATTGAGCCGGTAGGAATGTCTGCATATAAAACAAAATACAAGATGCCTCTGTAATGTTGATATGCAGTATGTGCATTTGTAGTAGTCCAGGTTTTGGTAACAGGAAAAGATACATCTCCATTAAATTGGGTTGCACTGTGTACTCACATTAGCATACCGTCTGTGGGATCATAGTGTAGAAGAATCAGGTCGGGGTTTTTTTTCTTTATTTTCAGTAGAGAGGATCAGGATGAGTGTATTTACAAGGGAGGCAAGAAGACGAACGCCTATAAAGAGTAAAGCACTTAGGAATGTGTAATCTTCGTGCATGTGAGAAGTCCCATTTAATTTGGTAGGAATTAAGATCATGCTTCAGTTATTTCCTGAATTTTGGCCGCAGGATCTGGACAAAGTTATGAAAATTTGCTTAATTCCCATCGATTGCACAGATCTAGTCCTCTTATCTGTATTTATTATAGTACTCTGATATTTTGTCTAATTTAGTCCCTCATCCAAAGACTTATTTTAATATGATTTGCTCATAAAACATCGTGGCATTTTAGATGAAAATTCAGTGCTAAATGAACATTATAGAATTTAGCAACTAAAGAAAGGACTACATAGTAGATAACTTGCAGGGGCTATGGATGAAAGTCTATTATGTTAAAAGAACAAGAAAATGGCACTCTCTAAAATCTACAAAGTGTGAGACTTTGTGCATGTTTTTGTTCTTTGTTTCAGTGAACTTTACAGCCAGCCTTTCAACCATTTCCTACCTGTTCAGAGAGTCTTCATAAGATCCATCAATGTGAACTCAGTAACATGAACAACAGTGATAACAGAAAAATTCTCGTTCTGAATTGATCAAAGAGCACTGTGTTCATATGGAAATGATCTATCTTCACATCTAATAATAAACACAAATAAGATCAGCTCAATAATAAAACATGATCTGTTTTTAGGAGACAAGAATAAAGTGTGCATATCTTTTGAATACATAGCTTGTATCTATGAAATTTATCTATGGGAGATAGTCTTTTCACCTAACCAAACAATTATTAATTGAATTCCAGGTTAGGCACCTAAGAGGAACACGCAGTGCCAAGAGAAATTTGTCTCACTTAACTTAGACACTTAACATGAACGTGTGGTCATTCTTTCCACTGTCTACACGACAGATCTAGGGTGGCTGACTGGACCCCGACAGCTGACTTTTTAAATGCTCACGTTGGGTGAGATTAATTTCACCAACTGTGGATAAGTAAAGGACTACAGATAGAACTCTTGACAACGTAAACAAAAAGGCAAAATAAGACTGGCTAGAAAAAGAGAAATATAAAATTTTAGGGTGTTTATTTAGGCTATATTCCATATCACTAATGGTATTCCATAGAATAATTATATTCTGTATAATAGTTGATAGTGGATTCCATATAACCTAGTTGCAAAAGAGGTTCTTCATAACGACTCCTCTGAAAATGCTACTCACAAACCTATTTTTTTTCAAGGATACAAAGATCCAAACAATTCTGTATTGCTAATGCTCAGCATCAGAGAGTAAATAATCCCAAATATCAAAAAAAAAAAAAAGCATCTTCTCAGCACTGAGGTCCCTGATCTGGCAAAAAACAAGGTAAAAGAATGAAATCGTATATTTATATCAAAATTCACTGAAGCCACTGGGGGTCTGTGTGGGTTTAAGGCACATGTATATCCTTGACTTTCTGGAAACAGAGTTTTAATAGACTGCCTTTAATAATACCTTTAATACCGACAGTTTTCTTATGGACAATGTGATCATTAGACAGAGTTCCAGTGTTGTCTAGTTTTCCACAGTTATTAAAATGACAAAATGTTTTATTAAAACGGGATTTGCACTGTAGGAGCCGAGTCATAAAATCAGCTAGAGACAAATGGAGCTCTAAGAATTTTGATCTGAATCTTTTGTCTGCTGACTATAGCAAAGCTAACATTCATTTTTGTTTAAGCCCACAAAGGGTAAATAAAATAAAAAATACAATTCCATATATTTTACTTATATCTGCAGATAATGTAATTTACTTTTTTTTGCCATAAACAGAGTCTTGCAAAATCTTTACAAATTGCATATGAGGAAGAAAACCTATCTGCCATAGTAAAGCTGATAAGCCTCAAACAACTTGTCTATGTGTTGAGAGATTTTGCAGTAATCCTTTACTTTCTATATATAATATATAAAATATTCTAAATGCAAAGCTAATGTTGGAGTTTTTTTGACATAGGATTATACAGAAAATTCTTGCAGGTTTTTTGGTCACTGAGGAGAAAAAGTACGCAAGTTAGGAAATGTGATACTTTTTATGAGATGACAGATACAAAAAAAAAAGAAATAGCAATACTTTGAGTAAATAAAATACTTTGCTTCCATTTACTCCTGTAGTCCAAGCTTTGTGCTCTAAAACTCTGCAGTTATTAACTCTCTGTGTACTACTCTCCAGCTGAAATGAATTTGAAGTTCATATAAAAGTATCCAAACCTGAGACCTCATTTATTTGTTCTTCCAGGGAGAAACAGATTACAAATGGTTTCGAACAGGGCAGATTAATTAAGTGTTGTACTTTATATTCCCTACTCTCTGGTACCATATATGGTTTTATGCACTTGAATGAGACAAGTATAAACATCTTTACTTCCTTTTTTTTTTTTTGGTAGTATGATAGGTACTTCTGCAGAACTTTTGTGACTTTCATCAAGGAATCACTCCTGACCAAGCAGTTCAGACTAGCTAACTGTGTATTTCGTTCCTAAAATTCAAAGCCTGAAGCAAACCATTTTCTCTCCTGTAAATAATTTTTCTTATCAAGAAAACTGCTTGGCTTTAGATTGGGGCCCAGGAACAAATCAATGCACATGTGATGTGGATGTGATTTAGCCCTGGAGGTAAACAGAGAGTGAACAAGCTACACGCTATATCCACACCAAGCCTACTCCCCTCTGTCCTCATTTTACACCCCTGTAAATGCCTAAGGGACATCCTCATGCAAGTCACTGCATAAATACAGTGAAGTACTCTGCCTTGCCTTTGTTAGTGCACCCTTCACAGTATGTCATGTTCTGCTCACTATGGCTGGATCTCTTATTGTGAAGAACAACGGCTATAAATGTCAATATGCTAACTAACTCAAGAAATTTAGAAATGAACCTGAGCAAACTAAAATGCATGGCAGCTAGGAAAGAACAAGACATATCAGATATCTCTTAAAAATGAGGGGATGAGACACAACAGAATACTCAAATACTCAGTCACAAACTCTGCAGCAGATTTGACCACTAACTTAGGAGCTAACGGCATAGTGCATTTAAGAGTTAATAGTTTCCATTGAAAGAAAACTTAGGTACAGAGGGGACAGTAAGACTCTGTATGTAAGTCCCAAGGCACAGTAATGTAAATATAGAAGGAAAGAATGTAACTGCTGTCAAAACAGTGCTAGTGAATAAGTGAGATGAATAAAGAATGTTATTGAAGAAGGATCTTATTTTATTCATTTGAAAATACACACATTCAAATACTTCTTTTGCTAAAAACAGGAATATCTGTCATGACTGTTTTTCTTCTATATTTGTTCTTGTTGAAATATTGAATATATCAGTAAAGTTAGTTTGGTTTTTTTGCCGAAGTAGAGGAGGTTTTTTTCTGAACCGGTGAAATAATATGAATATTTTATATAAAAATATTATTTTAAAAGATAAAAAAATGTACATAAAAACTCAAATAATAGTTTTCTTTTACTTCTGGTATTCCTTAAACCTCTGTTTAACATTTCCTTCTTTAAATTTAGGTAAACTTTTAGAATAACAGTGGGGTTTTTTAAAAAAAAACAAACAAAAACCACCCAAAAACCCTGTAACAGTTCCTAAGAAACAATGTAAAGGAGAGATTATACCAGGTTTGGATGAAAGGAAAAGTATTAAGCTGAAGGGCAAGTATTAGTTCTTGCCTCAGCCAGAGCTCTTTGGAGGGGTTAATAGTGAAGCCGATGAGAGAGATCTTGATAGTCTACTTGGATTTCAAGGAAGCATTAGCAAAATCTGTTTCAAAGGCCCTTGAAGCCAAGCAACGACAGAAAGAAAGTGTAGGTCTTTAAAGGGGTAAATAATTGATTAAAAGACAGGAAACAGAGAACACTGTGTCCTTGTTGCAGAGGCAGGACACCGCTGGATACCTACAGAGATTTGTGCTACAATTCTTGGGCTACTCAGCCTGGAAAAGAGGGTGAAAATCAAGGTGATTAAGTTTGCTGATGATACCAAGTTTATCACAATTGTAAATATGGTGCATGAATTCTGTGAAGAAATGGCAAAGAACCTTGCAAAAGTGAGTGACTGGAAATAGAATGGCAGATGAAATTAAGTAGATTTGAAATGTAGGTAAATGCAAAGTGACGCACCGTGGCTTCACATGTACAGTATTGGAACCTGAGCTGTCATCACCACTCCTGAGTGAGACCTCAGGGACCTAAGCATCAGGCTTGTAAACAATTTTGTTAAATACCATCATCTATGACCTTAGTACGAAGAAAGGAGAACGTGAAGTCTGGAGATTACACAAAAGACCAGTGATAGAGAGTGTAACAGCAATAGGAAGGGTTGGTGACCTTGAGGACTAAAGTAATTCGGTTGGGTCTTAGTGACTAAAAGCACAAACCTGTCACGAACTGGTTCTCAGAAGGGGAAAAACTGATCAGGGAAAAATTTAGCTTGAAAAATAAAATACCTAGCCATTAAGAGATTGAATCCCAGTACAGCATTTTAAGGAAGCTAGTGGGGGCAAAAAAAGTCCAATCAGTTTTGCTATGCAGCTGGATCAGTTAATAAACAAGATCTACTTCAAATTGATACTCTTATGAATTAACTACCCAAAGGAACATGGGTAAGATTAATTTCCAGAGTCATCCTTCACTCCTCTTGTAAAAGTGCAAACTAAAATCCAGCATGACAGGAGAAAACAGGCATCTGTGGATGTAAGGGAGATACAAAGTTGAGATAAAAGACAGGTGTTTAAAAGCCAAACCAGTAATTCTGATGCCTTGCAAAGCCTCACAGAAGCAGAGGCATAACTTACAGAGACCTGTGCAAAGGGATATACCAGCCCCCGTGGTCGCATTAGAGGGAAGGTTGTAGTTACATTGCCCACTGCAGCAGTACCTCCCAGGCGCTCTGTAGGAACTGGGGTGGGGATGGGAGCAAGGGGACAATGGGGGTCCTCTGCTTGCGCTTCTGCCAGTCAGTGCCATCCCATAAATTATGTTCCCACATGACAGCACTGCTGTGCTCTAGTGTATTTTTTGTCTTACCAGAGTTTCTTAGCCCTAGGACGGCACTAAGCAGATGAAGCTGCACAGCTTCTGCAGAACTGCTGGCTTGTGTCTGGCCAGCAGAGTCTTCAGCAAGTGAGCTCGCATCCACTAGCGTTCATCCGCGTACGCGCTACCTTTAACTTACATTTCCTGTGTGCCAAGAAAAGGCCACTGTCTCTAGTTTACACTGGAAGAACTGAGGCTGCAAGAGACCAAAAAGGTCACATGAGGCTTATGGCCTGAAGAAAACTAAAAATTGGTTTCCAAAGTCCCATGGTGCTATATTGACCTTCCAATCATGTTTTATTCCCTCTCAGTAAGAGATGTCCCCTCCATATTTCTGAACTTTGAGAACTTTTCCATTTTTCTGTGGAAGTACATTTTCCCTACTGCAATGCTTTTTTGGTGCCAATTTGAGCCACCATGCCGTGTTTCTTCAGGGTAACAGGAGAGATTAGGAAAAGAAGCATTTTGAACAAGTGACTAAATGAGACATTATAATCTGGTACCAGCTTTCTATCTGTCAGGTGCAATCTTAAAGGAGAGAGAGAGATAGAAGAGAGAATCAGAGGACTGCTTTTTAGGGAAATTAAATTATTATCCTGATGTCATTGCAAAGTTTGACTGTAAAAGTTGTACATCAAAAGGTTGTACACCAAAAGGTTGTACACAAATGCTCTTCATGTTTCATTTCATTTCAAAATGATCCTGAGGAAAACAAATGGTGTTGGTATGATCCTCTCTTGTCAGAACTCATACAATATCTGTGTCAGAAAACATATTTTTTAACAAAGACAGTCAGTCAGAAAACCCAAAGTAAAGGAGATGGTGCTTGCGCTTCAGTGTAGCCACACATAAAGTTCCCAATATCTTTTGTTCTTAATGGTTAAAACTGTAAGCAGCCCAACATCTTCACTTTTCTTGTACAAAATACAATTGTGGTTGATGCTTTAGACAAGAGTGAATTTATCCCAATTACTTTATGGAAGAAATGGCCAAACTAGAGGGGAGGAGGAGGAAAGCAGGAAAGCAACAGATACTTGATCTTTTGCAAATTAAAAAAATCCTACAGAACTTCATAAGAAATAAAACATTTTAGATGTAGAGTATAATGACAGCCCAATTTGATCCAGCTCTAGAAATGTAGTAGCTTAAGGGTTTAGTGGCGTTTCACAGAAACTAAAAAAATTATCAAGTCACTTGCCTGAAAGTTTCTAAATAGACATACCAGCTCCTCAGGTTTCATATTTCACAGTCAATTTGTCATATATCACATAAAAACAGATAATGTTTTTCACTTGTTTGGCTGCTCTTCACTGGATGCTCCATGTACATGTGCCATTATTTCCAGTCAGAGCCTGAGCCGTGACCCATTTTGGTCAATAGAGGGCTCTCACTTGAACAAGCTTTGGATCAAGAGCACTGAACCATGTTAGTGAGGATAGTAACTAAAATTACACAATTTATTTTTAACATTTTTTTCTAGTAGTGTTTATTTCCAAAAATTTTCAAAAAGTGGTTTTGTAATTCAGGTTTTTGAGCTCTTAAAAAGATGTATTAATGCCTTAAAATTTAATTAAATTTATCTTAACCAAATCTAGCTTAACCAAAAAGATTAATAATTATTTTGTCTTTATTCCATGAAAACTGACAGAAAATATTAGTTTGTAATCCTTTTTCCAAGTATTTTTCTTTTGAAGTGTAAAATATATAATTTTGATGCCAAAATTTCTGCTTTCTCCTTTTCCAAATGCACAGCACTGAGAAGCTAGCTGGAGAACTTGCAGAAAGAAAATAGCAAGAATTTTACTTTTCAGACTGGTTGTTACCCTGAGCAGCTCCAGGTTCTGCAGAAAGGCAGTCTGACAATTCTTAGCAGCTCCTGGGGACAGACTTCTTCTCCAGTGGCATACTTCCAAACCTTCTGTGACTGTAAAATTGCATGATGATTGATCCCTTATGGTATAGAAAAGCTAATGTTGTCTTCCACAGACTGCAGAAGAACTAAGAGGGGAAGCGGTGTGACTGACCCGGACAGCTAAAAGAAGAATCCCTTAAAAAGAAGTGTGGAAGCATGAAAAGGCAGCCAGCAGAAGAGAGACGAATGAGGTGCGAGGAGAGGAATTTTCCTGTACTGGTACAGTCAGTGAGTTCTCCGAGCAGGAATCATCCACATGAATGCACCTGGCTGAGATCTACAGCCTTTGAGAAAATACAGGAGACAACTTCTGCTCAGACCATTAGATGGGAGCAAGTGAATCCTTCCCAAAGGCCAGAACTGAACAAGAGATTTTGTAACAGAAAACCACAGTGATTGTGTGCATATTTATTCTGAAGACTGCAGAATCACTCCCTTTGCTGCTTGTAGGCCAACCATACCACATGTTTCTATCAATCATCCATTTCTCTCCTGCACTTGAATGATTCTTCCTCTCTTCTATTTTGGGAACTCGTGAACACTATTGCTTGTACCAGGCACTTTGAGCGTCCTTCAAGCCATCCTCCCTGTAAGAGAAGCATTCACTGCCTTTTTCAAGCCAAAGGCTTTCTGTCTTCCTATTTCTTCCTTTGTAATATACCCTGTATACTTCTTTTTTTCCACCTTCTCCCCATTTCCCTAATTTTATGGGTTATGTGCCTTTTACTTCTTTCCCTTTCCCATTTCTTCCTGCCACCTGCCCCTGGCTCTCCCATTCTCTGCTTCCCCGAGATTTTATATAGCTTCATAATCTTTACCCTAGTTCTGCTGTTCTACCCATCTTAACCATATTGTTATATTTTGCTTTTCTCTGGAGTATTGTCTCTGCACCATTTTCATGGTGCCAAGCTCATTTAGGATAATGGCAGAGATGCGATTGGAGGCTGTGTCATGCTGGAGGCTGTTTATGGACGCCTACAACTTATTCTATTTGTAGGCAACGACAGACAAACAGAGAAATGTCATCACGTGTAAGTCTCAAAAAAGAAATCGGAAGGTATTGCAAGGAAGGAATGAGGCTGTTGACAGAGTAGGTGTCTCTTTACCTGTGCTTCAAATTCCTCAGCAGAGTAGCCGCTCCTTCATCCACTGAGCTGCACACGCAGAAACCTTTCCCGATGCTCTTAAATCTGTGATACAAAGGTTACCCCACCCTAAATGACTCCTTTTATATTTTCTATTGCTCAGGCTATTTTCAATGTTTTGTTCTTGTCTTGTGTTTTGTATGGGGTATTAGTCACTATAGCAACCTTAACTGCAAATTGACCAAGAATATAAATGAGAAGTGTGTACATTACACAGTAATAGTTCTGTATTCACCACCTCCCAGATATTTCACAGGCAGAAGAGTTACAGAAGACTTTTGAAGTGAACAAACAAAAGCCATTGATTTATTTATGAAAACAGATTAATGGCAATACAAATTATTCCAGCCCTGCACTTGTAAGGAATGCATCACACACAATTTGCAAAGGTAACTTATTACAAATTATTAGAAAAGTATGTCTGTTAAGTGACTCTTACGTAACAGTGACTCAGAGCAATGCACAATTTGTATCAAACAAGGTAAAATAGGGCAGTTCAGATTCATATCACAATTAACAGAAAGAATGGATTAAAATTCCGCAAAAGAGATAAAAGAGGTTTTGCACTGTTCCGAGGAGCATCAAACTATTAACTTGGGGAAAAAATCTACGAGGTCTAAGGAAATTTATAAAATACAAAATATTAGTAGCCTATACATAAATTAGAGAGTCTAAATTCTTAGCAAAGTCTGATTTATAGCACTGTGAGTCAGAATTAATCCACGGAGGTCAATGGTAGCAAGTTATAGTGAATCTCCTGCTGCGAGAGAAGCAGCAGCCCAGGTTATGCGTGCCATAAAAGCGTATCACAATGGGTTTTGTCTGGGGCAAAATCCTCTGTCATAAAATCGTGACCTAGTCCTTCCAGAGACAGTTTTCAGGTGGTACGTACATCTTCAGCTGTACATACAGCCCTGTATGTGTGCCCACCTGCCAAGGTGCAAAACACAAGGTGAGAGACGTGCGCTCAGGAAAGATAGATCCTGGTAAGCCTCTCTGAAAGGTCCAGCTACTGAGAGGGACATCAAGAGTTAATTGTGCTAACACGGAAATCTAAGCACCGACTTGGATTATACTTTAATGACAAATATTTAATCAATTCTGAAAGTTTGGTTCGGGTTTTTTTTAGGAAATTTAAGTAAGAGCAAGTAAGAGCACTAGTCAGATTCAGTCATTAAAGTAGTTAGGCAAGAACTAATTCAGGCATTAAATGGCTGATGAAAATGAAGAGAAAAGTTTTGGGGGCCTTATCATTCATGAACTGACAAAGCGTGCCCCCAGAGCACTGAAGATCAACCCTGATCACTCTCTGTACTGAGGGGAGTTAAACCTAGTAGAATATTTTAACATGTTTTCTGAGGCCTGACTCTAACAGAGGAGCCTGGTTTTCATTGCTATTCCAACATAATTAAGTTGCATTAAGTAATTCCTTCAAAGGGGTCACTGCTCCAGAAGGAAAGTGAATTTATACTGGAGTATTTTCTTTACTTTCATGCTTTTGGAGCAAGTCTAGCAAAATTATTATTATGGAATATCTGGCTGTTTGAGTTGCCTGTGTTTTCTCAATCCAATTTCCGTCTTTTACGCTTTTATCTCGCAGATCTTCTTAGCTCCATCCTTGCAAACACTTCAGTGCTATTATGCAAACTTCTTCAATGACACTCCAGTGAAAATAAGCAAGCGCTTAAGTGCTTTCAAGGATGGAGACCTGGTGAGCATCTCATTCAAGAGCAGTCAGAACTAGACATAAAGGAGCTGATTCCTTTTGAGTAAAAGAAATAAATTTTTCGTATCATGCTGTATTTTAGGTTAATAGGAATTAAATGACAGCAATACAGTGAGGTATGAAGTTATAAAGTTACTGCTAAGGGATAGGAAAGATTGTTCCAGTCTATGTGTTTTGGGACAAGAAAACACAAGTCATGTAAATCAACATTGTTTCTGAAATTTCAATGAATTTTATTTTTCAGTTTCTGTCACCTAAAATTCTGGTCCCCCCCACTGATCATAGAAGCAAATTGGGAAACAAAAATATATCAAAATGGTTGCTGATTTTTCTTAGTTACAGCATAAGGGAAACAACATGTTTAAAACTTGAGATGTTTTCTTGCTGTATCTCACCTGACAAGGCTAAGAAATAAATTGTCTAAAGAGTAAATGGTCACAACTCTATTGATCTGAACCGCATTGCCCTCCATTTATACTAGAAGAGGTAATATCACAATTTCACGAAGGCATTTACGGCTTCTTGCAGGCACACAGAGCTCATGGGAATAGCAATGAAGTTCACGGAACTTTAGGTACATAATGCTAAGAATGTTTTAGGCACATAACACTAACATTTTCAAATACAGATTTCTACCACAGACGAATATTCAAGCACAACTCCAATTGCAATTTTTAGTAATTAGGTTTATGGATGTGTAAAACCCAAAAAACTCTCTCTCGGATCCTCAGGGTGGGTAAAACTCTGTCCTTGACTGCACATTGTTTCACAGACATTTAAAGCAAATAGTGCTTTTATAGTATGTAAATCATCTCCTGCTCTCCAGATGAGATATCTGCATTTTTTCTATGCCAGAAAAAGTGTAGATCTCCACATTCATATTCCTTAGTACAGCATTTGTAAGAAAAGATCAGTTTATTCTACATTTTAAAGTTATGATATCATCCTAAACAGAAGAACTGCAAACTGGTGTACCCGGTATAACTGCAATTTTAGAGGGATTAATCTGCCTGCATGAAGCTGTCTCAGTATGTAAATGGATGAAAGTTGGTGGACTTTGTAAATACAATAATTGCATTTCTGTAGATATTAAGCAGACATCAAAATGGAGCTTAGACCTTATAGTAACTTGTGGAAGTCACAAAAATACTATAAATAGCTGTATGGATAGATTCAGCTACCCTCCAGTCCTGTTCCCCATGATTCCAGCCCTGCTTTGCAGAGTCAATGGCATTGAATAATGATAAATTCTCCTTTAAAAAAAAAGACAATCCAAAAAGCTAATTTTGCTTAGATGGGAAAAATTTACAAAGGTGCAGAGCTGTAAGTCACTTGTGACAGATAACAATATAGATCACCTTAATTTACTAATCAATAAAATTACAACTGAATACAGAACGTATTTCTGTAGCTCAGAAACAGTAACTATCCTTTCTTTGTGTAAGAGGATTCAGGGAAAGCTTGTGGAAAAAATCAGACAAACACATCCTACATTTTCAGAAACAATGATCAAATTAAATTGGTAACCTTATTATGGTGCTTGATTTGTGGGTTTTTTCTTTTTAAAATTAATTTAAATTTAAACTATCTAGGAACAAATATAAGAAAGAATAGTCTCTGAATACCTTCACTATCAAAACATTGCTTAACCCTTGTAGAGCTCTTCATGATACCAGGGCACACACCAGTTTCCACTAAAGAACTGGTCGACATCAAATAGCTACAGTTCCTCTCATGGTTGAAATAAATGTACTCAGGCTTACACCTCTGCCCAGAGTAGTTGGTGTTGTCCAGGAAATGTTACAGGCAGGAACATTTCTATGGGAAGTCATTGCATTTTCCAAGTATATGAGAAATCGCTCGTACAGATGTTTTAGAAAAAGGTTCCTTTGCAGATTGAAGAGAATCAAAGAAATTTAAGGAAGAAATTTTGATAACTACTGTTAACATTGCTGTAACTGGATAGATTTTTGAGATGTTAATACCAAGAAGTGAGAAAGTTACTAAAAATACAAACATACAGATTATTTTACAATTATTAGGTATCTTGTATTTCTATGATCCCTAAGAAGTCTGGGAAGTTTCAAGTAAGAATATATGCCTACATGAATATGTTAAGGCTTTCTTGAATCATGCTTGGAAAAAACTGCCATCACTCAGGTGCAGTGTTTTAGAACAGTGTTAGTCTGTATCTGAAGAAAAACGTAGCTGGTAGGATAGTCCACAGATGACCAAGTTGTATAAAAATGTGTCTGTTCCAAAGGTGACCAGATTGTCTGGGAATGGATGGCCCACGATGTGAACAAGATGGATCTGAGAAAATATACATTAAAGGTAGTCCACAGAAATGATGTGTTAACAAAATTGAAGAAAACTGAAATCAATTTTAATCAATTAGTTTTGAATAGGGATCAAAATATTATCATAACTTAAACATACAGGTGACCATCAAAATTGACCATAACCCATAGCACAGGTGATGTTGCCTCTAAATTGGGCGTATAAAGTTGTAGTAAACCTCACCAAGCAGCACAAGGGACCGTGTATTTTCAGAATCAGGTATGCAGAACTAATGCTATGGTATCCTGCACTGTATGACCGATTACACAAGCATTGCCTTGTTAGTGTGAAAGGGAAGGTTATCTTAGTATCTGGTCTAAGGTTTCAGTAGTGGTGTTTGGTCTGGTTACATGCCCTTGAGGTTTGGTCAGGCTGTGACATCTGAATGTAAGTGACAATATATGTTCTGCTGTACTTACTGTTCTGCTATAGTGATGGGGAAACGGAAGGAAATGGAAGTTGCCCTTTCAAGGCTAGGATAGTGGTCCTGTAGTCTTTTTTTTTTTGGGGGAGGGGAGGGCGGATAAGAGAGACCAGAGCATGTGAGCCATGCTGTTGTGCCTCTGGAGAAGGCTGGCCTATGGCACTGAGCCAGGGAGGTCTCAGCCTATCACAAACACCTATAAAAAAAGTATTAACTCTTGTGATAAACAGAATTTTCCTTAAAAAGCTGAGTCTTGTGATTAAAGGTACAACATATGGAAAACCCACCTACAGCCTGATTCTCAGGGAGACCTACTCTAAACAACAGCAAGAATATGTTATCAATTACACACTCCTCATATGTCTGAATAATTCTTCTTAACATTAATGCAGGCTCTGTGAGTGCTTCAAGGTGTGAATACAGCCCACAGTGAGCAGAGATACACTGATATTTCTTTTTCTGTTTTAAGATCTTTATTCTTCAAAGGGGTATCATTTTAATAGTCAGAAAGAGACAGGCCGCTCTAGTTTTTTATGGGTTTATCCATTGCGATTCGACCACTTACTGCTGTGGGGGAATATTTCAGAAGCAGAAATAGGCAGCTAGATGCTGAACACCTGCTGCACGTCAAAGAGTTCGGTTCCCTCATGCCTTTTACAATCTCCTCCAGAAGCTTTCAGTATAACAAATCAGCTCAGTGCTGAGTCTGTAGTATGTACTCTTGTTTTCATTGCAAATCTTAAGCAAATTATGTATATCATAAAAGAACACAACATTTTCTTATTTTGCAATAGATTCTATTTTAAAGCTAATGGAATAAAAGTCAAAGACTGACGGACCCTTTGGTGAGTTTGTAAAATGAATAGCATACCGGGAATTTCTTTCACCCTGTGCTAGGGATCACACCATATCCCTCACACCTCCAAAGGGCCCTTCCTTCTTTTCCGCTGTGAAAAGCACAGCAGTCTAGCCAAGATGAAGTACATGCCATCAGTGTGGATGGATGACTGGGGAGAACCACTCATTCACTTACCAGAAGGACCAAGGCTATCCGCCTAATGTTGAGCACATAATATCTGTAAGCTACCTATACAGCAAATACAGAACATCCTTTCAGATACAGAACATGATCAGATACTGAGTTCTCACTGACCCTCAGCTAGGTGCTTGAAATTAAGTAAGATGGGTCTTAATGTCTACATCTCTTCATTGACTACACAGGCAGTGCAGGCTCTGAATTTAGGGACCCGGAATGGTGTGAATACCTCCTGCACATCCTATGAAGTAGGAACACGTAACACCGTTATCATCTGCTTCTGTATACTCTAAACAAAAAGCAAATAATAATAAATGATTGAGCACCTGTGGAAAAAAAAATCATGCCGCATATGCTTTGTTAAGGCCTTTTCAGATTGGCAGAACCTATTTCTAACAAAGTTTAAATCGGCAGTATTCTGTTACCTTTTAATGACCTTATTTATAACTGCATTTAATGAAATGACCCAGTTCAAGCTTATGGGCTCAAGAAGCCTTATGATGTGTCAGTTCCCTCCTAGGCACTAATGTATTCCACACTGACTCCAGCACACTGCCATGAGAATGTGTGGGGCTTTTTGAGGATCAAATGCATTTTGATCTACCTCCCAAGATCTTCAAAGAACTTACGCTGGCTGAAATAGAAAGACTCATGTTCCCATGAGGAAGCATGGACCACAGATAATAACAGCCAGAATTTCTAGTTTTTTATTTTTTCTAACAATAATAATCACAAATATTAATAAAATTCCAAATAGATCTGTTACCTAGTTATTTCCTTTAAAAATATTTCAAGACATGAATTTATTACATGTGTAGAATAGATGCTAGTGAAAGTCCTCGTCCTGCTTTTCATTCACTCCATTTTACTACCATATTATGGAGGGCTCAAAATACAGAGGTTTAGGCAACGCCAGGTAAATATGACCTGTACATAATGCAAAGAACTGACAGTAACTAATTTAATCAGAAATAGGTCCATGTGAAAAAAGACAGTGATGCTATCTTTTAATCTGATTCTTTTCAGATCTGCAGTCCAGGTGTTATGCTCCCTACAAAGAGAGAAATGAAGACTTAACAGGAAAAGGAAAGGTGAATCTGAAAAGCAGGTTATTTCTGTGGTAAGTTCTCTTCTTAGTGCGTAGAAGTCCTGCAGGCAGGCTGGGTTATTGATGTGCTCAGTACGAAAGGCCCCCCTTCTGCATCTTTTTTAGACAGAGAGGAACTCTAAGTTAGAAGCTGGGAGAGGAAAGGCAATGACGACTTAGAAAGTAGATGACCTGTAAAGGACTAAGAAGGAAGGATAGATCATCACTGCTTGGAACTCACTGTTTCAGAACAGTGGGCTAAAATGCTGTTCAAGAAAGGAATGAGATGGCAACGAACAAAAAATTTATTCAGTGAACAAGGCTAGACCTCCCTTAGTTTCATGCATGAAGGGTAGAACATGGTCCTGACTTCTTTCCATCTTTTCAAATGAAAAATTCATGGCTGGTTAAAGCAAGTGGAGAGACACTTAAGCTCATTATTGATGAAGATCATTAATGCCTCTCTTCAGAAGGGCATTTTGCCAGCTTTACTTTAGCAGCGGTTAGGTTCTTGCTCAAAACCCCATCTTTGGATGATATTAGCAAAGCCAATTACCATCCAATGTCAGGCCATCCAGTATTTGGGAAGATAATTGAGGTTATGCTGATGGGTCAATTCTAGCAATGTTTGCATTTCAAAGACTTAGTTGGTCCCCATCTGGCCTGGTGAATCTATGAGTAAAGAAATGAGACTACATGATGACTTTCTAATCACTATATTCTGGTGATGGGCCCCTTGGATTTTTTCCTGTGGATGAAGGTTTATTGACTTGATAATGGGCTACTGCAGGAAGAACAGATCAAACTCTTCCTTTATAGGTGCAAAATTCCACCAGTAGATTATTCTTGTCCCATGCTTATACATAGCTGTTAGGAGGAATACTTCATTGCAAATGAAACTTGAATGCAACTGATGATACTTTAGTTTTATAACTTCTTTTCACTCAGTGAAGATTTTAGTCTTGTTACTTGAATAGGGCATGATCCTGCCATCACTGAAGTCAATGGAAAAGTTGCCACTTAGCTCAGGCTCCCAGTATGCAAAGGCTTTGCTGGATAATTGCAGTAAGTGTTCATATGTACTCTACTACTTTGCAGTAATTGCAAGGCTCTGTGCCTTTGAATGAAAGTGGAATAAATCTCCTTTTTACTTAATGAAAGGATAGAATATGTACATGGGGGAGAAATCACTTTGTTGTATCTGCGTATACATACCCCAATTCATGACAGTCTAACTCCTCTGTGCAGTCACATAATGAGGTGGAAATAGGAATTAGAAGCAGATCAGCACATAAGGAAACAGTTTGGAGAAGTTTAGGTCATTTTAAACTTGACTTATTCAAGCAGTTTGTTTAAACCAGACCATCAAATTATTTTTCCAGTCAACACAGAGAGACAAGTAGCTGTGAAATCCAGCAAGCACCTAAACAGTCTCCCTCTGCAGGCCTGCACAGATAGCTCGCTGTGTAACGAACTCTGACATCCGAAGATCCCTGAAGTGCAGGCAGGTACAAATTAGGTGATTAAGGTATACAGGTGGAATTCATCTGCTCTAAAGAAATATTTTGAGGTGAGGTGTAAGTTATTTCTGCAACATCAATGGAGAATATATATGTGGGCTTCACAAGATTATTCGTAACCCAGATGTTCTACTGGGACTGTTACCATTACTGCTTTCCAGCTTAGCACACCCAATGAGCCCACCATCAGAGCCCACAAAACTGCAGCAATGTCTTCCTAATAAAAACCTCACAGCAATCCTCTCGGTCTTTACTGCAGTTCTCTTTTCTTATCACTGGGCAAAACTTACCCAAAATGGTTGGATAGTATAAGCCATAGGAATTTGTTTCTTGGAACACCTGCCAAAGTGAATATATCTCTAGAGATTAAGTCATTTCAGTCAAGGCCTCTTTAAGCCTAAGTGTAATTTGTTGATAGTGATTATTTTTAGGGCACAGATGATTGCACACCTGGTTTTCTGTGCATTCTCCCCGTTTTCCTATCATGCCTGTTAACGTTTCTTGCAAAGACCCTGCTATTAAAGACTAAGTCAAAGAATTAAATGTCTAGATAGAAGGACTGATTCTATCTTTGGAATTTCTTTCATCTAGCAATCTGGCAGAGTTTAAGTCCAACTAAGCAGTCTCAAGGCACAATACAAAAGGAGATGCAAGACACTTGACTAACTATTCTTGTTGATATGTTTGATCTTTTATTGCAATATATTTTGTTTTCTATATATGAAGTGTCCAGCATGACAATAATGGTCTAAACCTTAAATCAGAGCAATATCTAGTAGGAATAAAAATCTCGAGCAAGGTAATTAGAAGAAGTGCTTATACACAATTTTTAAAGACTTGCTCAAAATTACTCTTGCTTTAGCTTTACTTTTTTCTTTTTTTTTTCCTCATTTAACTACTAACTCTCTCCTTTTATTTTCTTTTTTTGTTTTCTCTTTTTGTTTCTTCTCTATTTGCCTCCTTTCTCTTATGATCAGTATCATAATTTCTCAGTATCATAATTTTCTCTCTGTACTCTACTTGTCCTCTTTTCTCTCTTCTGACAGTTTACCCCTCAATTCATTTATGGGTTAGTCTTTTTGACATTAGAAATGGTATGATTTTACGTACGTTTCCCATTATTTCACTTTCAGCACCCAGCTGTCAGCTCATTCTTCTCTCATATTCTTACTATAACACTCTCAGGAATCTCTTTCAAGCAACTGTTTTCTCTGATTTAATTTTAACCTTCTTCAGAGCCATATGAAATTGTTAACTCTAAAATCTCTGAAGACTCTCTATCTAAATTTTCTAATGACACCATTTTCATCCACTCTGATCTGACACAAAAGCCCTTCTTAGAATACTGTATGGCTGTCCTCAGCAATTCTCTCTTCACCTGATTATGAACGTGATATATTTGAGAACATAATTCTCATCCACTCTTCAAATTACTGTGTGGGTTTTCTGTCCTTGCTTTCCATTTCTCTTCTCTCTACACCTTGTTTCTGTGTGATCTCATCAGCAAATACAAATTCAACCACCATCTGCTTGCTAATGACTCACAGATACACTAGTCTACTCCAGGCTAATCTCCTTATGTCCAAACTGAAATCTCAGCCTGCCTCTCTGACATCTCCTCGTGTATATGTAGCCATCATCTCCAACTGATCATGAATAAAGCAGACAATTTAACCTTTCCCATACACTAAACCTTTATTTCTCAGTCATTTAGCTCAAAATCTAAGTCGAGAGTCTAACTTTAATCTTTTTCCATACACAAAAAATCTTTGTTTTCTATCAAGTGGGTTTCAAGACTAAATGAAATGTCTGGCTCATCATGAGGAAACTGCAAAAAGAGAGCTAGGTTGAAGCATCACTCTTGCAAATGTTTAAACAAACTGTACAGGAGACCCATGGTAGCTCAAGTTACAGCAGTTCACTACATGCTAAACCAATCACTTTGTTAATACAGTCAGCATGTACTCATAATTAAAACTGCATAGTTGCACACCATTCAGCACTGTGGTCACTCTTAGGTCAGACAGCTCAAGCAAAGTAACTAGGAGTCTAGTAACTCTCTCAGGCTCTCAGTACATGTGGGTATAGAGCCCTCCTGAAAGTTATGACCAAAGTCTCCTCACATCTATTCTTCTGTCTAAGTAACAGCAGTATCTTTCCAGCTTTGACAAATGCTGTCTTACCCTTCCCATACCCAATCAGATTGCTACCAAAAAAGATTGTTTTCTGAGCTATTCTTTGCCTCCCTCCACTGGTTCTTCCTTATCTCTCCTATCTTATAGGAGTTACTACTTTTCATTCTCAGAGCTTGCTGACACTACTTCACATTTTACTCACTGTCAGGAAACTGACTTCCGTGTCCATTTAGACCATAACGCTAGCTACTCTTACCCACGTATTAATAGGCTGCTTCAAACTTTCTCACATAGCATACTTCATGCTTCTCAGGATCTCCTTATGCTTAACTAGAAAACAAATAATCTCTTTTCCTTGGACTGCTTCAACTAAGTTCCCTTTTCCTCTGTTAACCCTCCAAAACCAAAACGGTTAAACCTCTGAGCAACAGTACCTAAGTGGAATGACCTTGGTGTTGTCTCCTAAGGCACCCTGAAGGCTACTACCTACAAATACCACCTTCCCTCAATGGCAGAAATGTCTTGCATGAGTCTCATCTTCCTAACATCAATTATTAATGTCACCTTAAGGACAGATAGGATCTGTGTAGGTGCTTAGAAAAGAACCAGTGTGCTGAAGCCTGTCCCTGAGGAGCTAAATAATGCTTATGGGTACTTTAAAACAGGCAACATAAGTCTCCCCCCAACAGCCATGCCAACTGTTACCCCTAAACTAAGCACTCCAGAGGGAATACAATATAATAGGGAAATTAATTTAGTCCCAGGGGCCCTCTTCAACAGCCGTATCGTAACATCCTCTCTTGCTCACCAGTATTTCATTGAAGTGTCCCCTCTGCCAGCCTGTAACCATCTTTTCCCTACAACTATCTCCTGTTTTCTCCTTCTGTTTCCAGCTTGGAAGACTTTCGGTGCTCACATTTATTGGCCTCTGCTGGTACAGTATATAAAACAATGATGTAGTTGTAGCTGATGTTGTAGCTGTAGTTGATGTAGCTGTAGTCGTCATTATTGTCAAGCTTACAAGAGAAACTTCTAGTTTGGACAGAACATTACCACAAAAAGAAGGCAGAGTCAAATCAGAACCAAAGCAACAAAATTTCTAACTGTAGACAGTCTGTGGGTGGCATGGCCTCCTTTTTGTTCTTTATGGTATAACAAATTGGGGTTAGGAACATATGTACGTATAAACATTTTTTATGGTTCCAGCCTGGAAGACTATTATGACTGAAGAAATCATGAAGTGTTTCAAGTCTGAAAACAGGGCTATTGAAAAGAGAATGTGTTAAGTGAGTGTGTTTGGAACTCTGCTCTCTGTTTTTGCTAACAACCAAAGAGCTTGTGTGACAACAACAACAACAAAAAACATTTTGACGCAGTTGCTCATGGGTAAGACTTTCTGACTTGCTAGCCCTAAATCCGTGTTCTGCTGAAGACTTCTCTTCTTACAGATTTTTTTCCCCCAACACACCATTTTGAATTTTAAACTTTAACATTTTTTAACTTAAGACTTCACAATAACCTTCTGTCAGAAAGCTACTTCCTTCTGTCTCCACTGGCAAGTAGGAATTCTGGTTATGGGTTCCCTCAAGCATCCCTTTTCAATGACTACATAGTATATTTTCAGCCATGTTCTGAATCAGTAGTTTTGCTTAGATACATGCAAATATTCCTGCACCTTACAGAAAGATACTTCTTCTTCCCAGAAAGCAGCAACAGAGAAAGGTGGATTCAAAATTACTAACATAACAAGCAGAAAAATGTAAAAAGGCAAGGGAAATCTAACCTTTCAGCTCGTTTTTTATATGGCATAGGGAAGCAAAAGGACAAGCTCTCAATTAAAAATAAATCCCTGTCAAGTTACCTTTAAATCACCCCGATTAGTACAAACAATCTTGACATATACACTCCCCCATACCGTCTATAGGGAATAGTGAGAAATATTGCCTCTGTTCAAACTCATAAATCCGGGGATTTTATGGTAGTACATTAGGTACTTAAAATACAATAGAGACATTACAGTCATTAGGTTAGACCATCTTCTGTAATTACCGTGTTTAGGTACGGCAGCTCAGCTCGAGTCAGGTTGGTGGAGATTCTCCCTGGAATGCCAGGCTTTGGTTCCACAGTCATCTTCTGGCCCTTTGGTGTTTGGCAAAACTTTTGAGTCACGCAGGGTTTGTAAAAGTCACTGTGACAGCTACCTGAGTCCATAGAGAGCCTGAAACATTAGCTGGGGAAGGTGGAGTGTCCCATTTGCTGTCCTGTTTATCTCAATAAGGCACTAACTCAGGTGGGAAATGATAAGGTGCTGAAGGCCAGCACCATTTATGCATATTGTTTACTGTTGTAGGATGTAAGAAAGGAGAAAAGGCAGTGATACAGCTTATGGTGCCCAGCTCATTTAGGTGCTATGAGGGTAGTAAATTACCACTTGTTTAACTCAACAGAGATGAACCGGTCCCAAAAGCTCTGTAAAGCCCAGAAAATCCTCAGAAGAATGGCAAGCCTCAGGCAACAGTAAATTTAACCACTGTGAGCCGAGACCGAGAAAGCACGTATTATATCATACTAGATATTCTGCAGAATCTGCTATAAGCAGGGTTAAACAGCAACTTCTCAAATTAAGAGTGCTTACTTAAACAGCACAGCAAGACATGATACAATCATTAGTGTTTTCAACTAGACACGGACAGCCATAAATTGAGTTTATTTACGACTTTTTAACTATTCCAACTCAATAGGCAATACAATCAAACAAACTAAAAACGATTGTGATCTCTTGGGTCAGATGCAATGCAAAAATACCATCTTTTCAGAAATCTAAGCCTCAGACTACTGCAGGCCAGAAAGGAAGAGTCTCAGCTTAAGCTTAGTGACCATTTCTGACTGTCTCACAACCATTAGCAAATCCCACACGCTGTCCACTGACAAGGAGTAAGTGCAGGGGTGTACATGAGGAGCCTGAGTGGCTCTGACTGGGGAATTCTGCACAGCAGCTTGGCTACATGATGTCTGCTACTAACAAATATTAGCATCATTTTATTTTCACGAATGAAAAAATGAGTACCCTAGGCGTTTTTAAAATATGGATGAATACTAACACTAAGACTGGATCCCTCCTCTGGAAGTGGAGCGCAGAGGGTTTGGGGGTTAAGGGGAACAGCAGGTGGGGAAAGGCACAGCATGGTGAGGGAGGCAGAGGGAACGCTTGCCACGAGATGGCAGCAATGCCACGTCTTCCTCGGCAGCTTGCCTGGCCCTGAATATATACTTTGGGGGTGGGGGGGGTGTTGTTGGGTTGTTGTTTTGTTTTGTTTTGTTTCTTTTTACTGAGAACCTCAACCTTTATACATAAATAAGCTTATGACAAAGTCAGCCTACCTCGTTCAGTGCCCATTCACCTCCTTCTTGCAACTTACAACGGGAAAACAACTTTGCATATTTCACCGCGAAAGAAAACTCATCATAAGTGAATAATTACAACCTTGAAACTACCTTTCCAAAGGTGTTCGCGTTTTTGTCTTGCCTTCCTATGAGCCTTTGTATTTTAATTACGGATATAGGTAAGCATTAATTACAGAGTCACGCCCGGCATGCAATGGTGGTGGTAATCTTTACAGTTCTTACTGGATCAAAAGTGGGGCTTGGGCACCTTTTTTTGCCACCCGTTTGCAGGTAGGCCTGGCACAGAAACCGTTGTTGGCAAAAGGCATCACCTGCTGGGGCCATGGGAGCATGGGGACCTGTGACAGGCCAGCCCTGGGTCACCATTTTCTCTCCCTCGGGCTCAGGGAACCAACCCTGCTGGGTCCAGGGTGGTGGTGGGGAAGCCTCTGTCCGCATATTACCGTGCCTGATATTACCATGCCTTAATTTTTTTGTTGTTGTTTTGGAGAGGATGGTTAGCGGCAGAAATTCCTCTTGGCAACAGGAGCACTCGGGAATGGCATCATAAAGACAAAGCAGTGTTCCTCAAGGAGACGTTGGCTCCTCTCCTTCCCCTCAGGAACAACAGCTTGTTCTGAGGAGCAACTTGGAAGGAAGGAGCAGGGCACATTTTGAACCCGAAAGCCTTCCTCTCTCACGAGCGGGGACCCAAGCAGCAGGAGTTTCACCTGGGACTGGGGATCCCCCCCACCGCCCCCAGCACACA
>VZSC01002183.1:357862-396764 GCA_013398225.1 Steatornis caripensis | reverse complement strand
GAGGCCAGCTTATAGTTGTCTTTTTGATCTTCATGACAATATTTTATCTTGCAGCTTTTTTGAGGAAATTAGATTACAGAAAGATTATAGAACAAAGAAGGACTAATCATTTTATTTTTGTTACTGTTCCAATTATAAAATTACTTCGATGAATGAGGAATAAAATCAAAAGACTGTTGTCCACATATTTAAATTACTATCCAAGATACTTCCTGTATACAAGGTTCCCTCTTTTGATTTGTTTTAAATGAAATGAATAATTTTGAAAATACCTAAAACTAGTCCAAACCACTTTAATTTAATTCTTAAGAAATAAATTACTGGCTTAAAGAGGTATTTCTTAGGTTGCTGTTAGCAGTGAGGGAAACATGGTAAATGAAAAGAAGATAACGTGAAGTGCTGTTTCTGCTGGGAAAATAAGTTTCTCTGTATAGAAGACAAGAAAAGTAGCTCAGTAATGGTTTTCTTTTTAAAATGTTCCTGGCAGATGATGGCTACTGAGTTGGTGTAGTTTGTTTATTGCTTTGCAATGGATTTGAGATGAGTCATATCACATTAGAAGGAAAATTGAGAAGTTGTTTTGTCAAAGTGAATTCAGTTTTCCTTTTATTCATATATACTCAAATTATTAGTTCTCTTTAAACAGAGACACCTAATTGTTTTGTTTTTTTTTTTTTAATGTTGATTCTTGCTGTGTCCATAAATCCAAGTTCCTGTTGCTAGAAATGGTAAGTCTAGATCTATAAATTCCCTATACTGCATAAGGTGACTGAGTTGGATTCTCCTTTCAGTTAGCCTTGTGCATCTTCTTTAAAGTACTAGCCATTTTATTGGTAAGCTGTTTTGGACCACAATAATTTCATCCTCCATGCACATGGTTGTTTTTTGCAAGCCTTTCTATCGCTTTGCCTTCAGAGCGGGAGTTGATGGAGTCAGGACTATAGGATTTGTCCTCAAGATTTTGTGTTGTAAAGAAATCTTTAATTTTGTCTTCTTTCCTTGCTGACTTCGTAAGTCCACTTCACTGGTAATGCATCTCAGTGTATCCACAAACAGTGTTAAAGTAAAGTGGTACTTACTTATATGAATATTTGATAAAGAAACAGACTTGTGGATGGAATACACTTGTGATACATAAAGTCATAGGCATTCAGCATGAAAAACAACCTTTTTATTCCAAAATACGTGATGGAAGAAGAGATCCATTTATTGAATAAAAGAACATGTACATACTGAACAAGAAAAGCAACTGCCTGAGGTCATTTTATGTGCAAAATAAGTTTTAGTGTCAAGTTCAAGGATGCTGGGAAGGGGGTAGAAGGTACTGTTTATTGTCAAGAGCCTAGATTTGTATTTTTACTTTATTTTCAGGGGTGCCAAATATCTGCAGTTCCCACTGCTGCAAGAGAAAACTGCAGATGTCAGCACTTTTGAGCATCAAGGAATTTATACTGTACTTACTTTTACACTTGAGAATCACCAAAAATCTGAATGTAATATAGTACTGTAAAGACAATGAATAGACAACAATATTCAACATTTACTACTGTTATCTCCAGGTAGTATCTGAATTAAGCAAACTTTCCAAATCTAGGATTGTTGTGTTATTTTTTTTTAAGGAGGGAGAGATTCCTCAAGGGAAGTTGTGGTTTGTTTTTCTTTAAAACTGTTGTACTTAAGTGATTCTGTGTATAAAAAAACCCCGTGGATCTGATGTACTCTGGAACAAAATGTTTGTGATTACAAAGCAAACATTAAAAGCAGCAGCAAATCAGAATCTGGAGTGGAGCCAACTCATAGACTACTGGCTATATTGGATAATGGAGGCTGTTGTCCTGGCCCAGAATTAAAAACAATCAGTTCCACCTCCACTTTATGTACTCTATGAGTATTCATCATTTTCACATTTATCCCACATTGATGGTAACTAATTGCACTTCCTTGGGGTTCTGTTTTTCTTTCTGAGAAACAGGCTGTTCGTAAGGGATGAGGCAGGCTCCGGTGAAAAAAAGGTATCTGCACAGTTTTACCACTGTAGGATAGACACCAGACTTCTTTTGATGTTACTGTGCATTGCTCTGTAGATATTTGCAGGATGGATAGCTTTGTGCAAATGTTTTGAATGTGCTTTGTCACATAACACTGGTACTTTCAAGTACAGTTTTGTAAAGCAGAAGCATTTTGTGCACCTGTCTCAAGAGCAGTTTGCTTCTCAGATCATCTCAGTCACACTGTTGTTATCTAGGTACTATCCCAAAAGAGCGATGTGCGTGAGGATCAGGTCCCCTGGGGGGAAAAATCAATTAAATAAAGAAACTACTCTTTGGCGCTAGAAAGATAATGTACTGCCCACTGTGAAAAAATGAGCTGTTGTGGTGACAGAGACTGTGTCAGGTGAGGGATGGGCATTCAGCACAGAGGACAGCATAGGCAGCTGATGGGAATCATTCTTATATTTCATTGGTACACTCTCCAGTAGTATCACTAACAAAGATAAGCTATCTCAAAGAAGAAGCTACGTATGAAAAAGCATGACAGCATGTAATGGGGGTTTCAGTCAGGAATATTTTATTTTTTAAAATCAATCCTTACTCTCATCATTCGCCCTGTTCCACTCGATTATTTTCTAGGATATTTTGTCTATTTTTTATTATATTTATTTTTTAAATGAAAGTTCATTAGGCAGTGGCATGTGTATAGTGATTTATTAATTTGCTTTATGGTAAATCCTAGAGTATATGGACGCAACAGAAAAAAGATTATAAGAACATAGAGAAAATAAAGTGGACGACAAGGACAGCATTGTGCAAGGAAACTCAAGTATGGGGAATGTTATTTCCTGCATCACCAGAATTGAGCAAAAAAACTTAGCTTCTGAAACTTAGCCCACAGCAGCTTCATGCTGCCCTGTATTTTACAGAGGACATAGCCCAGATTAGTTCACTTGCATCCATCAGTAATTATTCACATTTCTTTCTGATCTCCGTTGCTGGGTTTTGTCGTACTGAAGAGCAATGTATAATCACTTTCCCTTATTGTCTCCAGTAACACAGGCATGCTGTTGTAGTCTGAGCAGAACTGGTAATATTGCTGAAACCTTAAAATTTCTACTGGCAAGCGCCCTCAGTGGAAGCCCTGGTGCCACTACTGTGCAGGTCTGATGTGGTCTGATACATAACGACTGGTGTCCTCATGGGCATGGCAGTTCGGTTGCTGAGCTGATACACAGGCTTTACGCTGACGTGCTGAAAATAATGGCTTTTATCTCATAGGACTGGCAGAGCTGACACCATCAGATTTGCAACATTAAACACTGTTTCTCTTTCCTTTCCCCTTAATGTTTCTTTAAAATTTTCCTTTTGCAGACCTTATCTTTCTTGTTCCAGTCACTCTATAATTTCCTCCTCTGCTGAAAAAGTATAAGACACCTTCTTTGTTATGCTCTGAAGTGGCTCTTTAACATTCCCATGGAGGAAAGTGCCCAGGGTCTAATCTGTGACGACTCCTGCACTGGGAGAAACCGGCACAAAGGCTGAAGATGGGCACAGGGCACTCTTAAGACCTGATGGGCTAAGTCAGGGACATAAGATGTGCTCAGATTTTGTACAAGTCCCACGAATTTGGTTAAGTTTCAGTCTTCACATATTTAAAAACGCAAAAAGCATCACATCAAATCAGACTGAAATAACCTCTCTCTGACAATGGCCATTAGCAAATGCATAGAAAAAAATTGCAGGAAACAAGATACAGACAGCCTTATATTTTAGCAGCCTCTGGCCAGTTTAGGGAACTCTTACCCAGAGGTTGCATCTCTGTTCAACATTCATCAACAAATTTAACCTTCATGAATCTGTTCTTGAACCTATTAATTCAGACTACCACACTATTTTCTGACAATCTGTTTTACAATTTAATTCCTGCTGCGTGGAAAAGCACTGCATTTCACTTGTTTTGAAGCTTCTACCTGCTCATTTCCCTGAACACTTCCAGCTCTTCAGAAATACTTCACCCTGCACCGAACTTTGCGTCTGATAGATGGGAAGGTGTGATGTGGATCTGTAAATTACATACTTTTCTCACATACACCTAAGAATTCCATATGGATATTTATATTGACTAATTCCAGGTAATACTAATGTATGATTCTCAAATGCATTTCTCATAATTTTTAATGATTGTGATGTTGTAGTCACTGTTGCTGATGCACTTAAAAGAATAATAGTCTGTATTTCATTATAACAGCCTCTTCCCCCTGTCCCACTGTCTCATTACCTAGTTTTTATTCTCATCAATAATATTTTGGTTGTTTGCTTTCCAATAAATAGAGTGTACACAGTGACCATCTAAATGACAGTCATGTTCAACATTTTGCCCTGTGAGAGATTTTTGGACGGACAGCAGAGAAAGTGCTTAGAAAATTAGGTTCTGGTAGGAAATTAATACAGCAAACCAGGTGCTTAGTGATCCCCTCTACCACTGACATCGACTTCCATGGGCTGTGTTAGTAGCTCACTAATAACATAAAGTGCACTGTACAGTAGCTTTACCTTGCGTATATGCTGTTTGCACCTCTGCGGTCCAATGTATCACTGTTCTCAAGTCATATCTTGTTGTTGTTCTCGTTCCTGGGACAATAAGTAAAAAGTCTGATGAAAACTGGTGGGGGTTGTGACAAACTTTAATGATGCGGTCTGATGAATGCTTGGGTTTCTGCGGACATCATGGAAACACTGCAAGAATTTCTCTTAGGACAGGTTTGGGAAGAGGTCCACTATACTGAAAACGCTGAAACCATCTCATCCTTCTAAATCAACCGATTTCCCTTCTCTCAAGAGCCAGATCTAAAACAAATTGAAAAAACCCCTCCCAAAAAACATTGAAAATTCTGCCTCTAGGTAGAGACTTATCTCAAAACTTAAAACATGCAAGGTATTCCGTGAGCTCTAATCCATGGGTTTCTGGTTTTAGTTTCATGTTAGAAAATTTGCCACTGTCTGAAAAAGAATTGTTTCTCTTGTTCCCTAAGACAGCAGCCTTCCTGCATGAGTTTACACTGGCTTTGAACAGATGTACAAATTCTGCCCTTCCCTTTTATTCTACCTCTTCCTCTTCCTCTCCCTCTCGAACTGTCTGTAGAAAAGCCTATCAATCGGCATAATAAAACCAAAACAAAGCAATGCAAATAAACAATTAGCAAAAGCATGGCTGACCGTTATGAACAACAGTAGCCTGAGGTAGAAGAAACTAGAATCTCTTTAATGTTAGCAAGTCTCCAGTGACTGTTCTTGCTCCTTCATTCTGAAAAGCTCTGTTTCTTTTCCATAAAAGAGAAATTTCTGAATATTTCTTGATAGAGTCTGTTCAGGAAAGGAAGGCATTAATTACTCCTGTCCTGTGCAAAAAAAAATATCATTGCTTAGCTTTTGAGAACAGACAAGAACACAGGTTTCAGAAAGATGACTGGAAAAGGACTACATGCAAGCAAGATGTAATGTATCTGGCGTACTGCAACCTAAATTTCCAGCAAGAAGAGGGAAAAGATTGAGTTCTTTGAGTAGGACCATTTTAAAGGGATAACAAGATTATTTTTCAAGCAAGTTTTGTTTTCTGCTTGATTAGAAAAAAATCAAACATTTATTAAAATGAGAAAATGTCTGAACAGCTACAGATTATGATCAAAACCAGGTTAAGTTTACAAAAACGTACTGTGTTTAATTAAAAAGTAAGCACTCATTTTAGGTAGCAACGCTTTAATGCTGGTTTAGGATGCACAAAAATTTGTGTAGTTTTGTGTTTGTATATTAATCTTGTCTGTTTTAAGAATTACTCGCTTAATGACAAGAAAAAATGCCATACAGAATATCTCAACCACTTTCATCAAAGGATCAGCTGGCATGTACTTGGATCAGTTGCTTGAATTAGTAGAATGGTGTTTCTTCAGAGAAAATTATTTAAACAGATTTTATTGATAAACTATAACATTCCTTACTGTTACATTGCTGGCATAATCCTTCAATATCTGTCTTTTCTTCTCTCTGCCTAGAATAATTTTTGGTTAGTATAGCATATGTAGCTGAAAATTTCAGAAAATAAAAACCTACTTATTATTCTAATGCAAAATAATATAACTTATTAATTCAAGAACTAGATCTGAGATGTGCTGAACTCTTCAGTTCCTAACTAATTTCATGGATGTTGAGGACACTCAGTGGTAAATAAACACATAGAAGAATTTAAGCATCAGCTTCTCCCTTTGTTGTGAAAATATTTACATCTAGTACTTAGATCACTGAACTACCACTCAACAGCTACTTTAACCCCGGAAACACCCAAATTTAGACGTGCCTATTTTTCATTAGAAAATTTAATTTGAGCCTAAAATTGCGTTTCTGGGCATACTCAGAACAGTTGCATACTGTCTATTTGTATAGGACTGTTATTGAACAGTCATTGTAATCTTCAATATAGATGCTCTTCCGTGGGGATAAGACTGCTTGGCTTTCTTTAAGTGCACCTGCCAACTTTGTCCTTATGTAAGATATTCCTGGGGGCGGAAGTGGTGCCCTCTCATTTTCATGCAGCAGAGAGAATAATTTAACAGTTGAAGCACTTAGCAAGATTGTGAAAAAAAAATCTACATTCAGCTTCCTCTTCCCTGAGAAAGTTAAAGCCTGTCTCATCTTTTTTTTTTTCCTGGCGTATACTGTGACTGCCCTAGGCTCTCCTCTGTTGGTGCTGTGAAGGTTTCCAGTTAAAGTTTCCTTTGGAGGTAGAAGGTTTGGGTTCCAAACCTTGCTTAAAGGAACTCAATATAAAATATTAAAAAAGCTGCTGGAACAGTAACTGGACTCCTACTGGTCCCCTCTTACACGGAGAGCATTACTCGCCACATTAGAGTTGTGCTCTCAGTTGGGTTTCTGTCTTGCTCGGTGAATATTCAATTATTCTATGAAAAGTGGAACTGTAAGTAGTCCACCTGGAATACTGCTCTGGGGTTCATTTCCCAGGAAGCTCCTAAAAGATAGGTGCTGCCATACCTGTTTTCAGCTAATTTCAGGAAATCGATAGCTTTTAGCATTAGGGACTTAACAATCGTTGTGTTATGCCCTTCAGATTAAATCTACAAAGAAATCTTACAAAGAGAGGTAGGCTAATGTCAGGGGGATTGTTTGATTTGTCCTGTGGTTCGTATTTATTTAAGACCTAGGCAAAACATTTTTTTTCTTCTAGTACAAAGTTTGCAGTGCCACTTAATTTATATCTGCCACATCTCTGCTGACAATATTGGAGAGATGAAAAATTTTAGGTCTGGTTCTAGGTGTAACATTCCCATTTGAATTTGCATGCAATAGTCTTAAGGGGCCCAGTTACCATAGTAATGAATACACTATAAATGCATGTGTGTACGTGTGTCTGAAAGAGAGAGAGAGGGAGAGAATTGCAGACATTTGAATCTCTTGTGGAGATAGTCCCATAGTTACCTTTCACTGTTCTTCATGTTTTGTCCATTTTTCTAGTCATGTAAAAAACTTTCCCTCCTTACGAGTGCAGCAGTCACAGCAAACTGCTGCCACACAGGAAGATGTTGTGTCTGAAATACTTCACCCTAACCCACTGAAGTTCTGCAGCTCAAGTCCGTGACCTTGAACTTCAATGAGGGATTTCTGAAATATTGGAGTGGTGTGCTGGCAGTGTATTGCCTTGCTTATCAGCTGGAACATTACGTGGGTTTTCACCTCAAGTCACAGGGAGTCACAGCAATCGAGACTGGAGGCCACAGATGTGTAGATTTCTTGCTAAGTTCATTTCTCTCAGGATGACACATTGCATTTTGGCTCCCTGTAAGTGGAGGAATGCATTTGAAACAGGTTTTGACAGCTATTCCATTGTGCTAAGGATTAGAGCACTCTGGAAAGCTCCACCCCGCCTCCATGAATGCAAAGCAAACAAAATAATTTGAATTTTAACACTCTATATTGACAACAATAGTTTGTTCCATTTTACTACCTGTAGTAAAATAGCACATACACATGGATGCAAAAAAACCCTGCCAACAACAAAAGAAACAACATGAAGTAAATGCTTTTTGAGATTTTTGTTTTTCTCATCAAAATCAGTTTTAAAAACATACTTTTAAACAGCTAGCGAGGAACTCAGAGGGACAAGAGGCTGTTTACTCACAAAATTTAAGCCAGATCTGTCTGGGAATGATTTTGGCAGATAGACAAAAAGCAAGCAAATCTCCAAAAAAGATTAAAGACCGTCCAAGAAACTATACATCAGTGAATTTAACAAGGGTTGTGGGGAAAATTAAACTACTATAAGGAAGTGTGAAAGAACAGCTTGAAAATCAGTTTGATTAAGGATAACCAGCATAGATTCAGGCAGGGGAGGTCATGCTTAACTGACCTGCTGGAGTTTGAAGATATTACTGCCACTGCAGATAAGGGAAATTCAATGGATGTAGTCTACTTGCAAGCCTTTGACAAGTCACCACATCTGAGATTAATGGCTCAGAGAAATCATCATGAAGGCAAAGAAACTGTTGGATGGAAAACTTGTTTAAGTGTAGGCCACAAAGGGAAAAGCTGGACAGAGTTTCTGAGGAGTCAGTGTTAAGCCCTCTGTTGTTCATGATTATGTATGGCTGACTGTAAGTGGTGGGAAGAGAAGTTGTAGGTTATGCGGGAACTAAAAGCATAGCAAGAAGCACAGAGCAATGTGAACGTATTCAAAAGGTGTTGTATCCTCTGTATAACTTATCTGGCAAAAATAAACAGAAGTTGGCTAGGAAAATATAGAATAATTAATCTAGGAATACAAAACCAAATTTAAAAGTACTAAATAAAACAATCACCCTATATACTAAACAAGAAAACAAATTGGGAATTATTGAGGAAGTAAATTGACGCCCAGAGCAAAGCAGCATTTTTAAAGGTCGACAAGATGCAAAGATGTTTTAGAAGACAGAAAACGTATCAAAGAAAACAAAGAGTATTGTTAATGTATGCAAAACTGTAGTAAAAGCATCTCTAGGACACGGTCTACAATATTGCCAATAATCGTTCAGGGAAAATATTGTTGGGATTCATTGTAGGGAAACAAAGGATATAAGGTCTTAATAGCTGACCTGTGAAGAGAGTTGAAGAACCTCAAGTTTTTTTACTGTAAACTGGGAAAATATATGATGTTTTTTATTATAGCAGGACCCAGAGATCCTAGCAAAAATTAAGGTCCTACTGTGTTAGGCATGCTGATGGAAGACAGCATCTTCCTGTGCCAAGGAGCTTATAATAAAACAGCTTAACTATACAGACAAGGGGAAAAAAAGATGCAAAGGACACAGTACTTTATCCAAGAAGGTCTGTACCTGAATTGTGATCTAGGGTTCATATTTTATGAGTCCCAAGTCAATATTTTATATAGTGAGTTCCATTATTCCTTTATACGTGTAAGGGTTTTCCTTAATATGGGGCAGAAAACCTAGATGATTATCTTTTTTGTACATATGTATAAGCTTAGAAATAGAAAATTCTTAGTCTGCATTTATTCAGGTCTTAACCCAAGTCACTGATTCCACATATCTCTACTCAAATCTAATACAGATTAGATTAAATTCCTAAGGGATCTCCATATTCATTCTTAAATATCCAAATTCCAGAGCAAAAACTGCATATTATTTTTTAAGGGAAAATAATTATATACTATAAGTCCAGTAGGCGTTTGCTTTTATGGGAGAAAAATGAGGTAAACAAAAGTAACAAAAATCGACTGAAATGGCTATTTTTTTTATTAAGATAGACTACTTTTCTTCGTGACTTTCCTATGCTCTGAGGTCTGCTAAGAAAGAAAAATATTCTCTGAAGATCAGCATTTCCCCGTAGTTATGGGAAGTTTCTTTGCTGTATGACTCAGAGCTTTGAAGTTCACATATTCAATCTTTTCTATTATACATATATTCACTCTTGTAGCTAGGGCTATATCCAAAAAGGGACTTCACTGTTACAACACTAGAAGCCCTGGTGCTTAAATTCCAAACATCTGGTCCCAAAAAATGAAACTAGAGCTCTCTGTTAAGCTTTATGTCTTGTTGGGGAAAATCTAGGCATCTTGGAATAGAATTGTAAATAGGCATCGAGCCAAGTGTTTGTAGCAGAAGCTGTAATACCCCCTCTCCCTTTCTCCTCTAGGAGAGAAATATTTCACTCAGCCCTGCGAGAAGAAAATCATTCTTTCCTCCTCGATTCCAAGTTCCTAGCTATCCTCTTCCTAAACCATAAGACAAGCCATTGTCATTTTAATTTTAAAATCCAATAACACAAATAGTCTTATCTGGCTTTCATGCTCTTCAGTGCAATACAGTTACGGATGTAGCACCCTCATTGCTTCAGCACCTACGTCTCTCAGGACAGAGGGAACAGAACAGAAAGAGACTGCCTCTGGTATCACTTTACTAGCCAAAATAGAGACAGGCAGTGTTAGTGCCTCCTTATAACATACATTCAGTGAATATGCCTGCATACCAAACTGCATGAAAAACTCAGTCCAAGGTTGACCGTTCTGTGCTCAGATGGCACATAGTCTCCTGTCTGGTGGTGACTGTATATCCTACTCCTAAACCTTCATGTGGCTCAGGGTCATGTAAAATACTCCTGATCTGCTAGTCCAAGCAAGTTTTAGTCAGAGTAGACTTTGCAATGGAAACACGAGTCAATGAAAACATGTGTGGCCTTAGTTCGGTAACAGTTCTGAACCGACTCATTCACTATAGTATTTGTAGTTACTGTTGAGGAATTGACTGTGCGTGTGGGTAGATGTGGTCTGAAGACAACACACTCCAAGGAACTTTGGTCAAGGGTGTGTTCTGTGTCTGTCTCCTCATGTCAATCCTCATCAGGTAGGGACAGGGAACTCAGCCTTCCTTTAGGGCTTGTTTCATGTAGATGAAAACAATTCAAGACTGATGTGGAGGATTTAGGAGAGAATAATGTTATCCTACTGATCTGGTGGGGTTTCATGGAAAGTTTTGGGCTCTAAAACATCCTGTAAGGACTTTTTCACATTTTACGTGTGGAAGTCTTTGGAAAAAACTCAAGCATCTTAGAGCTTAGGTGTTTCCAGGTGGAGGCAAAAATAGTTTTCCACGTACTGTGTTGTGGACCTCTGCTCCAGTTAAGCCCTAACCTTGTTTTCAGCAAGGAAGGTGCTACATTGCTGGTTCAGGAGTGCAGGACAAGGCTCCCAGCGCCATAGTCATGCAACACGCTGAGCCCAGTGGCGAGGCTGGTGGCCAGGGATGCTGGCAGAGGGGCTGGGAGGCCAGTGGGCGGGCTGGCAGCTGGGAAGGCTGGTGGGGAGGCTGGCTCCTTTTCTCGCTCTCTGTTACGAGATGCAGAGTGAGAGGGAGGCCTGCAGATGTGACTGCTGTCAAAAACAAGGGCCTGGTTCTTATTAGTCCATTTTGCTTTTGACTTTACTATAGATAAGACTGGAGTTTTTGAAACGATGTTTCTCAGGCGTGAAGAAGTGCATTTTAAATTTTCTGATTAGATAATGAGTAGTCTTTTTCTGAACCAAAAAGAAATCCAGGTTAACATCTTGCAGAACAGTTTTTATGGAACACTGACAGCAAAAGCTGTTTCTTGAAAAGAAGAAAATGAGTACATTTACTTGATGCAGGGTGTTATAGCTGAGTACAGAAGAGGCATACTATTTTCTATTTACCATTTTTTCTCTGTGTATTTATTCTGTTAACACTGAAGTCAAGCAAAACATTTTTTTTCTTTATAAATGTCTTGAAAATACCACCTGTGGTAGATAACTTATTAATCATTTGCTGCTTAAAACACGCAAGTTTAGAGGTCTGCCTTAGCTATTTATATAAAAACCCGCCAATGATTTTCAGGTCATGCTCCTAAACCATATTTATTTAAAAAAGAAAGTTGATAAACTGTTTACTGTGGCAAGATGTCATAAATTTAAAATAAGATTTAAAGTGAAGAGATAGATTGATTGTGTGACAGCCTTCCTTGTTTTTCCCAGTTAAAATTCTTTCAGAAATAAGCAGCTGAAATACTTTTAAAACCCTAAGATCTTTATTAATTCACTTTACCTAGCAAAGTTTTTAAGCTTTTGTAACTCATAAAAGCAAAGATATCACCACAGATTTGTCAAAGGTCCAGAAGGTAAAAAAAAACTTACAGTAGTTCTGCATGCCAGGATTTCTATAATTTTCAAAACGTGATTAATCATCGACAAAAATTTACTGTGTGTTTTGTGTGGCCTGCTCCATATATAAAGTATGATTTTAGAAATTACTTCGGAATTGTTTCAACTGTTCCTATTGCTGGAAACAATTCCAACAGTTTCGGACACATTGTATTCATATAAAATGTGTAGCTTTTTAGTTTGAGAATGAAAAAGATCAACCCTAAAATCTTGAAGTGGAGCTATTGCTTGCTTTCAGAAAATACTTCTGTGACCCTGTCTGTTTTCCCTGATTGATATTATTAGGGTAACAGGACTCCACTGGATATTATTTGACACACTGGGACAGATATCAACAATCAGAAAGTACAAAAGGTGAGATTCTAGAGAGACAAGTCTGATTATACAACTTGTTACTTTTTCATATACATTTAAAAGTTCACTTACTGGATAACAAAGCAAAAAAACCTTTTGACCACTCTCTACAGAGAACAGCAACAGTCTCCTGTGGATCTCAGTGGACAGTGAAGTAAATTTTTTAAAGGTAGGATTTAATGGTTGTAAAATGTTAATCCGTTGGGGTGGTTTAGGAATCAAAATCTTATTTTCAAAGTGATTTGGACATTTAGAGTAAGTCCCGTTAAAGGATTCAGGTGCTACAATGAGTAGAATCAAAAGACTCCATACACTTGTGTAGGGAGCGTTAGATGCCTGAGAACAGAGCCCCAAACAGCAGCAGACTGAATGGGCAGCATCCAACAGACAGCAATTAGAGAATATTTTGGTCCCTCAGGACATCAGAGAATCACACATCCTTTTTTAAAAGTCAGCCACAGAAAACTCCTCTGAATTAGGGTGCCCAAATGTTTTCTTTACAGAAAACCAGTCAAGGTCACTTTTTAAAGGACTGGTGCGAGAAGAGGAGGGAGCAATACCGTGATCTCTACACATTGATGACTAGTTGCAGCATACTCCAAATGTCAGGGGGTTTTGCCACATAGGAGATTTGTATCTATACTTCTTATTCACTCAGAAGTTCTTCTAACCATTAATCTCAGGGACATGGGTTCTGCTTCTGCCAAAACATTTCCACCGTGCAGAAAAGAGTTCAGGATACCTCGGGTCAGTGAGGCGTATCTAGATTCAGGAAGTTTGGGAACTCATGTGGTAAGGACCATTTTTGTTTTAACAAACAATTATGGCTCTAAATAAAAAAAAATATTGGCAGAAGGACTAATTCTTGCATTTTCCCATTCCTAAATAAATGTCCAGATTACCAGATTATAGTTTCATTTGTCATGCTCTTTTCCAGCAGTGGACTGTTGATGTATGCCGTACAGGATTAGACAATTTCAAAAGGAGAGGCTGCGAACAGACATTGTGTTTATGATACCACTAAGATGAGGAGATGTGAATTTGAACACCTCTGTCAAAGGGCTAACGTCCTAGCTGAACACCAGCAATGTCTACGTAAAATATGGCATAAAGGGAGAAGCTGCCTTATTATGTGAACAGTCTGATCTGTTGAAATGCTCTAACGCTAATCAGATCAGATCTTTCACATAACGTAGATGTAGAAAGATCTTCTTTCCATATTCTTGTTTATTAGGCTTTAAGATGGTCAGTATGAAAATATTTTTGAATTTGCCCAGTAGCAGACCAATACGTACCTGGGGTACTCTCCTGCAGAAAACATGGTGCCTAGAGGTGAGGTTGCAGCAGAGTAATCCTTTGCCCTTGTGCTAACGATTAAATCCCTTTCTGGAGCTGCTTTTTTCATACTCTAATAACTTCTACTAGATCTTTAAAACTTTTATTTCTTTTGATGCTTCATTTACTAAATACTATTTCTTTTACCACTCTGCTTTGTTGTTTGTTCTGTTTTTATAAAACTTCAGCATAAGTAGTTACTAAATCAAAATACGACTTCTTACCTCTGTTTTTGTGGGTGTTAATATCGCAAATTAATGGTTGTAATGGAGAATAATCAGGTCGGTTGACCTCAGTGAATGAGTGTCTTATATTAACAATGGCCTGCTTGATATACATCAGGCTGAGTTAAAAGTTTTGATGAGTTCTACCTCTTCTGCATTATCTTACTTTTGAGTATAAGTATTCTAGGAATGTAAATTGCTCAGGCTATCTTTAAATTTTTAATAAAAACTTTCTAGTTTGTAAAGTAAAGTTGATAGTATGGTTTTGCAACGTGAATAGTCATAGCACTCAGAGAAACTGTCCATTAGCTAAGCTGGGGTGACTGGATATCTTAGTTCACCCCAAATAAGAGCTGAAGTCATAAATCAATACAGATCAGCTTCTCTAAGACTGAGAGTACACACAGGACAGCAATAACTTGGCTCATGTGGGAGTGATATGTAACTTAAGTGTTCACTTCTCAGGTTGCACAATGATCAGGGCATTGTACTTATCCCCTCATCTTGTGCTAAGTGCCATCCATATTTAGTAACAGTATTATTAACAACAGCAATGTATCATTATTGCACGTGCAGTAATTTAGCTTTTTGTATTTGATTTCTTTGCTGAAGTTATTTAAATGCAGACAGGCAGATTTCTGTGGGCGCACTGCAATAGTGCATGTTGCTTTTGTGCAGCCTTATGAGAGCCCTGGCATGGGATGTCATGCTCTTATGGCGTGACAGCAGAGGAATAAAAAGCCTAAGCAAAAATGTAAGATGGCAGCTTCTAAAGCACAGTGAGCTATCATATGATTTTAGCAGGAATATATTTAAAAATCCTTTCACAAATTCAAGCTTTTTTTTTTTTTTCTTTCTCCACATTATGATTCTTGGCACCAGTTGCTACACTACCTTATACTGGAAAGAAAACAGTGTCACTGCACTGACTTAAGTTGTCTGGAGCACAGCCTTTCTTCTGTGAGGAAAATCATTGATGCTTTCTTTCCAGTTTCCTCCCTCCAGCTGAAGAAACAATGGCCTTGAGGAGCATGACTCTGATCTGCACCGTGAAGATCTGTACACTTACTGCTAATTACTGTATTGCTAATTCCTGACCATACTAGCCTTGCCAAAAGTGAATTACAGTCTTTTGAGTACATTAATATCTTTAAGCTAGCCCTCCAGCTTGCAGGGCCAGTAGAAATGGTAGAGATAGTAACTTACCGTACACTCGAAGTGCACAGTGCTATCTTATTGCCTTGTATGCTTCTCTTCTATTAACCCTTCAATCACTCTGATAAGTAAATTTGAACTGAGGGAGGGAGATGATTTTGACAGTTTTGCATAGAACAATGATGTAGAAAATCTAAGACTGTCAGAAAGAAAAGCAGCACATAGTAATGATGCTCTAGCTTTATAGTGTCTCTTAAAAGAAATAAGAGATGATTTTTCGTTCATTGTTCTGACTACATTACCAGGCTGCTGTTGATTTTTCTGCACTTGTAATACATACAATAGTTGTTACCCTAACTGTTGTTATTGCACTCGAGTTTATGCTAGGTGGACTCTTTGGAAGTAGCTCTTTAACTGAAGAATTGCTTCATTGTGATTTTATTTTATATTCTTTTTAGCAGCGCTGATCATAAGGAATTCAGTTAGTATTCATTGTAATAGCACTGATCATAAAGAATTCATTTGCTATTCATATGGTTGTCGCAGGTGTTTCCATAGGACTTACACTAACTGCAATTTTAGGATCCTTTAATGGATACTTACACAAAGATTGGTTTTGAAAGGATCTCCTACCACTTCCCAGCTGACTGATTTAGCTTTGGCTATAGGGAAGTCAAGCTCAAAATATGTTGAGGGTTGTACACCAAGCTCTTTGAGAATAATAGGTTTCATTTTACATGACATTTTCTAGTACCCGGATTCTGAATCCTGTATGTTTAGCAACTGATCAACCCTAGAGCTTCGTGGCAGAGAGATCCATTTTCAGACATAGTCTTCACACTTTTGCTGAGACTCAAGAGCTACAAATATTTTTGGCATCACTTGCAATGACAGAACAAGGTACTTACTTACAAGAAAATGTGAGGCTAAATTGTGCAAAGAGGAAAAAAGGTATATTTCTGACTAATGGTGATTCGGAATGTAATAAAATTGTGTAGATTAAACACATTTATAATCAGACTATTAACAAAAAGATTCACAACTGCATTAATAAGTCATATTTCATTATCCTAACACAAAAGATACCTGCTATGAGACATTAATATGTGTAATAAAGCTTTGTGCATATGTATTATGAACAGCAGTGCTTTTAATTTTAAAAGTGAATCCATATGGGTTATTTGACATGTAAAATATTAACTTTTATAGCAAGAATGCAAATGAGAGTTTGAGCACTAATTATAGCTGCAGATCCCACTCAGGAATGAGGCTCTGTGTGACTAATGATTTTGGCAAAATGAAGGAACGGCCAGCTTCTCTCAAGAGGCAGCATATCTTAGCTCCCTCTCCTCTCTCTGTAACCCTTCAAAATTCTCAGCGTGTCTCAATACAGTACCTAATGTGTATGCCACTTCCAGCGACTGGCTTTGAAAGACAGGCCACCAGCTCCCTGTTTTTATAGCTGATTTTATATAGCCGTCTCCAGAAAGGAGGAAAGGTTATTTTGTATTTATCCAGAACCATGTAATTGTAGGAGATCTTCTATGAAACATTATTTTCATTTGCTGTTCCAAATATTTTATTTCTATTTCTTCCATTAATGAGACAAAAGTGTTCGGTTTTGGTGTAGGATGGTGTCATTGCTCTACTATGATTTTTTTACAATATGTTTCCTCCATCATTTTTTTCCACAGAAGAATAGGATGTTCTTTTTTAAAAAATAAATCTAGCTTTTGTCATTACTACTTGCTTTCCCTGTGCAATCCTCTGACAAACATGTATCCAGCTGAGATGACTCTGATGACTCCTACCCAAGCCTGTCATTGTTATTCCTGAAATGGCCAGAGGGGCCACTAGAAAGCAAAATTGAACTGTTAATTCTTGTCAAAGAAGTAATAAGGCTTTTTAACAGTATGTACCGGAGAGAAAACTGTTCTTACCTGAGCTACTTGCTGCTTTTCTGTATGCACAAGTGCCAGGCTGTACTCAACTGAAATAACCTCTAATGTGTTTATCTTTTTCTCAATTTTATTATCCTCTATTGCAGAAAAGTTTAGATTAAGCATGCCTAAGAAATACGCGGTTAGAAATAGGATGACAAAACAATTACTGAATATTACCATAGGTGTTTTAAACTATCATATAATTATCTTTTAATAATAACACACACATCCAGTTAAAACTAGAAAATTGTGAATATTGGGATTTATCACCAATCTGTAGCAAAGGGAAGTAGTTTTACTAAAATTTAACAAAGGAAATTTTAATCCAAGTTTTCCTGATCTCATAATAAATTCTCTTTGTTTCAATGTTGCTAGCCAATGTCTCTAAAGTTAAGCAATGTCTTATGCAAACATCTAGGATAGCAGGATCGCAGATGTTCATAAAAGGGCACAACTGTGGATATAATGCAAATTTCAAAGGATGTTGAATTTGTAGTAGTCCTGCTTAATCAGATATAAGTGAGGAAGTGTCATAGCTACGTGAGTGACTCCTTCAGTATTTCTGAGGTGCTGACTTTACCTGTGAGGATGGGACATGAGAAGAGGAAAGTCAAAATACGTCGTCTTAATTCAGTCACTCTGGTAAAGGTCAGGAGCTTTTGAAATGTGAACCTTATTTCTAAGAAGTGTCTTGCCGCACATTATTGGAAACATTCTTGCAATGTGTAAAACAACTGGCATGAGGAGTTTTTCATAAGCAAATTACTGAATCACCTTCCAGGTTGCCTTAATAAATCACTGCAAGGCTTATTAGTCTAATTTTCTAGACTTCATCAAGGTGCGTCTACTACAGCTGCACAAATACACATGGCAATTTCACTACCAATAATGGTTTTGGCAAACAACTGAAGTCTGATTGGGTGTGTATAATTTGGCTAGATAATAAGATTTTTTGCTTCTAATATAATTTTCCCAATTTACCTAATTTCTATGTTTTTCTTCTTGCATTGAGCATCTTAATAAGAATAGGGAATGGATTGTTTCATTGAAATAAAATTCAGTGCATCTAAAAGATGAGTCAGTTCATTTACGTGTTATCAAAGTCAGCAGATTACCTTTTGCTGTATTATTGTTCCTGCCCTGAGGTGAGATAATCCTAACTCCACTGCAACAGATGGTCCAGCTCTTCTTCCTTTTCCTTTCACTGACGATAAGGTTAGGAACAGGTGAAAGGCATTTAAGCAGATTTTTTTTTCCCTTTCCCTCAAATAATTAAGTTTTTATATATTGCTAAGCATATGGCAAGGCTGGCAGTGATATTCGATAGTCAGTAGTCAATAGCCAATAGCCAACAGTCAATAATAGAAACATACCAAAGTAATATTCAGTAGTATTCGATGTTTGTGCATTACATGATGATATGAAAAGCTGAAAAATAGTTTTTAAGTGGGTTGGTGGTTTAAGCTCTCTGCAGCCTTGCCGTTCTGTAAAATGTTCCACTATTTATCAGCTGAAAGTTGATGTGAGCTCTAAGGGCAAGATTTTTGGAGGTTTTGAATGCCTGTGTTTGAGTCACATTGTGTTAAGCTCTCTAAAACATCCCAGATGCTTAAGCATTACTCAGGACTTGCTGACAGGTGAGAAACTTCAAACTGTCTCAAGTTGTACATCTAAAAGCAAGACATTTGAAATCACAAATCACTGAGTCAGTTTTCCGAAAACTATTCAGGGCCTTTAGAATAGTGGCCTTAAGTCAGATCAAATAATTTCTTAGAAAAAAGGTCTCAAATAAGTATGTAAATTAATTAAAATGTAATTAGTACCATTTCAAAGTGTATATTGATTTGGGCCAGACTATTTTATGTGGCTAGGTATTTAAAGGAAGTAAATGTCTAATCACTGTTTGAGATTGGTATTTGTTCAATTGCTTGGAGACATCTTCATCTCCAAACTGAGTTTGCTATCTAATATCAAGCGGCAAGTTTGCACTTACAATTGTTTTGTCAATATGAGTTCAATTCCTAGGGACTAAGATCTGCAAACTGATTTTGAGTATGCATATCAAATCTAGTGTAAATGTCCTCTCTGAAAAACTGTGCAAGATAAGCAAGCGTGTCGTTTAAACATGAACACACATTAGTTAGTATTTATGTGAAGGTCAATATGAATTGCAAAATTCATTACTATAGTGAAATATTATTAAATTGATATTCAGGGCTTGAATTATAAGAATGTGTAGATTGGAGATATCTGACATTGTTTCACAAGTGAGAAATGCATTTTTCCTCAGAATGGAGCAAGCAAGTACACTGAACTTTGATACCATTAAACCTTGCAATATTCTGTAATCTATAAATAGTTAAAGTGTATGCTTCAATCTGTAGGTTTCATCTGCTCACTTGCAGTGGGTCAAGTAATTTAGAAACATAACCCACAGAAATTTAACTCAGAGACCTACTTTCCAGTGGGAGACCTCTTCTGTTTTATAAACAGGCACTTCAGTTACTGTATGATAGAGCCTGACACTGCCAGAAAACCTGTTTATTTGCTTCTAACGAGAAAGCATACAAACACACATAGGCAATGCTAAATAGACGCATACACAGCAGCACAATATAAGCATATACACAGCAACATGAATGGTTTCTGTAAAACTTTTGCTTTTACCTCAAATCACTCCCTCTCATTTCGGTTTCTACCAGTAGCAGTGCTGTTGTTGGCTGTAGTAATTCTATACATAGAAATCGTAAGCTATGATGCCGTATAGCCCCTTCTCTTCCTTGTCCTTTTTAAGCATCTTTCAGAATTAAACACAAAAATCTTTACTAACCAAACTCTAGTAACTCTTGGAGATTGCTCTTTTCCATACCTGCAGGCCTCAAAAGTTGCGTCAATCACTTCTCTTGACTTTTCCCACTTTCTCTTGAGTGTGAGTCTACTTTTCAATAGTTTGAGTGTTGCGCTAAAGATCTGTGTATTGGTACTGCAGCTTTACTTTTGATCTTTCTCTTCTTTCCTCCAGCGGTTACATATTCACAGGAAGGTTGTAAATATGCCTTCTCATTTGTGGGTGGTATCAGCATGCCTATGTATTTCTGATAGGGTATTGTCAGAATGCCAGATCTTTGCCCGGCTATGAGTTGAATTGGCATTTTCTTAGGAGCCTGAGTGATATGAATAAAATGAAGTACATTACAGCCGTCCTCATCTTAATACAGAGGAATAATCAGCAAAACTTGCAGCAGGTCTCAGCATGTGATATATCTGATCAAAATTGAGTATCACATGCTGAGATGTGAGACAGGCTGCATCTTCTTATTAGTAATAAGCTTAGCTTCAAACTGAATCAAGGACTATCTGATCTTGCCTTTAGAGAAAGCAGAAGAGGGAGTCAGGAGACTAGGACATCATTCTCCATCCAGTCACAGACTTCTTGTCTATGAAGTCCTGTTGGGCAGCTTGTTGAGATTTGTAGAACTGAGACTTACATCTCAGATTTTGGATGGCCTATTTGAGATTTCGGTGTCCTGACTTCCAGAGGCACAGGGCACCATTTCAGCAAGAAAATACCAAAGTCTGAAAACAAAGCTTAGCTGGCTCACGCCGGACATCTGTGAATGGAAGCAGCAAAATAGTGGCCATTTAAAGCAAAGATAAAGCAAAGCCTTATTCATCAGTTTTCTCATCTATAGAAAAAGAAAATGAAGATATGCTTGTGTTCTCTGCAAGCATGTGGTTAAATCATATTCCTCTATGTTTATTTTATTACTTGTGTCAATAGTGCGATGGAAGATTTATAGCCATTTAAAACTTGGGGTGGCATCCACTAGTAACAGTTACGTGAAGGGTGTTGCTACTTTTGCAGTATTTCTTTTACACCTATTTTTGTGATCACTTACATGAGTCAAGTAGATGATAAAAGGAAACACTGAACAACAACAGAGCAAAACAGTGATGTTGGTAAAGGTAGGTAAGCCCTACCGATTATCTCCAAGGAAAATACATGCCTCAACAATGTTGACAAGCATGACTTTTCTTCATACCAGAAGACCTAAAATCACGGACAGGAAAAAACACAGGAGATGTAAAGTGACTAACAATGACTTTGACAGCCAAGTAACAGTTTAGAAAGTTCAGTCCCAAAACAGAAAACAAGAGAAAAGAATTTGAAGGCATGTTAATAAAGTGTTATCTGCCACGTGAGAAATGCAGGTAATGTATCTATAAATAAACAACCTTTAATTTGTCTATATAGCAGTATTTTTCCTCAAAGACAGCAAAGGTTCTGACACTTCAACAGATGGAAGGGGCTTGGCTAGCAACAGACATTCAGGCTCCCCAAATGAGAACAGGATTTTGCTGTTTATTATGTTTCTTAGAAATGATGTTCAGAACAATGTAATCTGGAAGTATTTTGAAGTGACTCTTTCACAGCTGTGTTAGCTGATAGCATAGGATAGATGGTGCAACACAGTCCAGCGTACAAGGAGCTTACTTCTTTCACAACTTTATTAGCTAAGGGCTTTGAAAAGCAACAGTAATGATCATATAAATCGGTGCAATCTAGTAGAACAGGTAAACAAAATGGGAGAGGCTTTCTGCTCCTGGCTAGGTCCCACCTTTGAGCTGCTGTGGCAGAGGAGGGAGAAGGAAGGAGAAGGGAGAAATCTTCCTAGAAAAAAATCTTTCTTCAGCACCTGCTTCTATTGAGCTTCATGCTGGGTAAGCTAATTGCCGTGCCTAGCATTGCCTATCAACTTCTCTCAGGTGCTTGTGCAAAGAAAGGGGCAGGCCAACTTCCAGATTTTTGGTGTCAAAATTGTGCTCACGAACTGAGTCATCAGCTGCTTGCTTTGTTAACTCACTCTCATGTAGCAGTTAAAAGAAAATCCTTACTACAACACCTACTGCAAGTAGCTAAAACAAAAGGATAAGTTGTCAAGCTGATAAAGTACTGCCACCCTAATTAGACAAGTAAGTTGGTAGACCTCTGAAAGACGCGATACATCATGAATAGAGATACTTAAAATTAGGTTATATCTAATTACTTTTTAATTTCTATTTGCATTTTAATGAAGATTGAACTTAATGAGATAAATAGCAGAGAGTTTTCTGTATCAAAAATACTCTTGAATTCTCTATGTGTCAAGGATTAGATTTTCAGAGGTTTGGGGTACCTAAAGTAAGTGTTTTAAAAAAATCACTAGACATTTATCTACCTTGTGTCTTCCCTTTGAATCTAGAAGGAATGTGAAAGATCCTAATCTGCTTGCGTCCTTCTGGGTCTAAATGCCTTCAGGAAATTATCCAGTGGGATTTCTAGAAATGCTGAATGCAGGCAATAGGGTAGAAAATCAATGGGAAACATGAAACATTTCAAAGACCAGATCCTCCGTATATGAATGTTGTCAGTATTATGTAACATTGCATACTGCATGAGAAAAGACTGATAATTTTTTTCTTTTTTCAAAATGGCAAGAATTCTAAATGTCTATTGTTGCTGGAATTCTTATCTTAGCAGAACAGCTCTATATAACAAACTTTACATATTTTAAATGGCTCAGAACTAATGAACTTCATTAAGATGTATAATTTTGATTAAAGCATGATTAATTGTCTTTATTATTTAGCGTGCAGCGAACAGATGAATGTACTATATGGTGACTAGAACATTGCTGAAGGAACAGTGTAGCATAGATACATTTTTACAAGTTAACATATGTTGACGTACATTTTGTTCATGTTCAGTTGGACGCTGACCCTTGGTTCTTTTGGGAACGTGCTTGTGTTGCACCTTCTTTTTCCTGTTATAGATTTCTAACAACATGCTCATTGTATATTAATAATCCTTTAAAAGCTCATTGTACCTTAATCATCCTTTAAAATAGGACATGTTCTACTACAGGCTGCTCCCTGGCACGGTCAGGATGCCTGCACTGTAATGGATTTGTACGAAGTCTCCCATTTGGCTGATCTGATAAAACCTACCTATACACTGTTCAAAAGTCATTCAAGCACTGAGCGTACTGCAGACAACTGGTGCCTTTCAGTGTCAGCTTCTCAGGTATCAAACAGTGTCCTGGTTTGGGCTAGGACAGAACCCATTTTCTTTTAGTAACTTTACTTTTTAGTTAAGTCTCTTCTGAGAAGCTGCACTCTGAAATTAACTGCATGTTTTTGCAGACAGTGTCTGCTTCTAGCAGTGATAAGGCTCGGTGTTTATAGTTAGTGCTGGAACATCAGAAGGAATGGTATGCAGTAAGGCTCTTGCTTATACCTGTGCCTATGGAAACCAAGGCGGATGCTTGCTTCTGCCAACTTTCTTATGCGCCGGAAATGAGAGAGCGGAAAAGGGGTCATACCTGTGACCTTCCGGTGGGGAGAAGCGGGTCGGACAGGTGACCCAAACCTGACCAAATAGAGTGTTTCATCCCGTACACGTCGTGCTCAGTATAAAGCTGAGGGATCGTGAGAGTCACTCTTTCTTCTTCTATATCTGACGTCCGAGGAGGACTCTGTCCGATTCTTCTGCCTTCGATCCCGATCCGTGCGTTCCTGAATCCAGCTCCTGCCTGCTGCTGCTGAGTACAGTCCGAGAATTTTCTGGGGCCTGTCCTGCAGTGTCTGGGTGATGTGATCGTCATCGAGGGAAGCTTGATTTTGGTTTTATATGTATTTGTATATATTTCATTATTGTTTTTCCTATTATTATAATACATTATTATTGTAGTTTTAACTTTTCCAACCCATAAGTCTCTTTCCTTTTTCTCTTTCCCTCCTTCTTTTGGGGAGGGAGGGGATTAACAAAGAGCATCTGTTGTAGGTTTCATTGCCAGCCCAGCTTTAAACTGTGACAAACAGCTTTAGAGGGAGGTGGACTACAATAGGCCAGACTCTACAGCTTCGCTGCAACAAGACAAGGAAACAGCTTTTCAGTCATTCGGTAGTCACTACCTACAATGAGCAAAAGAGCAATTGTTTTTAGTCACTAATTAAAACATTTAGTACAGCACTATACTGAAAAATCTGAGTACCTTCAGTACTGATCCTGCCCTCATTTCACAGATGCTAATTTAATTCCCGTTACTTCTGTAGCATTAGGTATTTCCCTGGCAGAGCTGTTGGCTAGTCTCTTCAAGCACAGAGATATTGCTTATTGTTAAAAAGCAACCCAAACCAGACACAACAAGAAATGTTCTGTGCCAGCTCTTTTAACATAGCTAATCCAAAAGGAGGTAAACTGAAAGGTGAGAGCTGATCCTCTACATAAATTCTGAAGGTAAATATAACTTAAGACATTAAGCCTCATTAAAATTTAGCAAAAAAAGGTCTGACAAAGGGTCTGTCCTCATAAGCAAAAGTAGTTAATTGAAGTGTTTGAATAAATGCTACTTAAATCTTGCCATGCATATAAATTCTAAAACAATTAGATTATCCTGTATTAAAATCTAACCTGTAGTTATGTAAACTTGTAGTCTCCTAACCTAAATAAAATCACAAGCGGCATTTATCTACTTAGAGTTCCTGGAGTGACTCACCTGTAGAACAGACTTTTCCTATATTTCAGGAAGGTGGAAGGATTACAAATATAAATTAATTATCCTCTCCTTTCTGTTCTGCGTAGCAGACATTCAGTCAGTGAGATAAAATAGCAGACTTCCTGTAACTCTTCAACATAGTTCCGATGTTTACTGATTTCCTAAAGCGTAACTGGGTCTGCTTAGTGAATGACAAAATTAACTTCCAAACAAATCTTCCCAAAGCAGCCGTTTTTTTTAAAATGGATATTCTCAGGATGCATTTTAACACAGTTATAAATCTCATTGTTGGATTAATATGACAATTATCAATATTAATAGCCAGTTGTTTTGTTATAAATGGGTTTCTTGCATTAAATAAATGGCTTTTCTTATGCTCCTAAGTTAATTAGAACATAGGGTATGGCTGTATCTGTTTTTTAATTTTGTTCAATATTTATTGGTTAATTATGCTAATGAAGTGTTATTATTTTGTTTTCTTTTGTCTGGGTGTTTTGAGAATGAAGTGATCGCTGAGACTTGTTTTTGTTTATTCCAGCTCCAGTATTGCATAACATTGCCAATGTGCTTTGCCTGTCAATAGGGCTCCTCATACTGCATTTGCGGAGATCATGCATTATAGCTGCAAAGGTGAAATCTCTCCTTATTTTGGTGATGATATTGACTTGATTTTTCAAAGCAGTTTACCTTTCAGTGACACTGCATTGATTTAGCATATCTTACAGAAAAACACCCCCAAGAAAACAACAGAGAAAGAGGGACAATGTCTTCTTTGGCACAAAAAAAAAAAGTACTTCTTAACTGGACTACTTTAAAAAATATAATCAATGTACGAGTCAGATGGGTAGACCGGCACCTTAACGTTTGCTAAACATATACTAGGCATATTTGTCAGCTTTTGTAGACTGCAGACAGTTAAATCCTGTTTACATGAGCTTCTGCATTAACTGAAACCTTAAGTGCCTATGCACAAGCTTACTAAACCAGCTTATAAGACTTTATGCTGATATTGTAATATTTCAAGCTTAATATTGGAGCAAGTTCTCACTGGAGCAGTGCTGTTCTGGCTCAGCTGAGCTATGCATATCACTCGAAAGAAATATCCAGTTGTTCAGCCTCCTAGGAGACATCTAAGTAGATGGCTTAGTAAACTTGATCTAATCAAAACAAAGGTATTCTAGTCAGTCAAATATAAAATTACCCGTCGGGAACATGGAAAGAAAACTATAGTTACTGAATGGAGAACTGACAGTCAATAGTTACTTTGTGTCTCTGGTTCCAATTTTTTTATATGCCTTTACAAAGACTGGGTGAAGTCAGAGTGAAGATTGCTCCGTTCTTTGAGGAGCTACTGGGCACAATCAGGGAAAGAGACTTGTAGGGTTCGATAGGTGCAAGGGAGACTGCTTGGAGTTGGGAGACTGTAACTCAAAGAAGAACTGAGAAACTGTGGTGAGGGACAGAGAGCAGATACCAGGTCTCCAAGACGATGAAAGACATTTCCTGCAACTCATAGATGAGTCAGGTGCAATTTGGAAGGTCAGTGAGTTGAGTAAAACTAAGCCTGGATGCCAGGACCAGTCAGCAAAGGAGCAGAGCAGGAGAGCTATTTATAAACTCCCTTTACAGTTATTCTACTTTGAGTTTCCTCTGCATAAAAAGTGAGGAATTCTAGTTTATGTTATTTTAAAGCCTGACTTTTTTCAGTTTAAAAGACTTGTGGTCTTCTTTGGTGAGTTTGCTGTAGGAAAAGGTCTAGTAAGATACACCTCAAAGCATTTGCTAATTCTGGATCTCATTGAATGGACAGTTAACTGAAGAACAGTGCCTGAAATCTGATCCAAAGACAAATGAGCTCCCAGTACACAAGTGCCATCAACCACAACTATAGAGTTGGTTTGCTCAGGGGTAGCAAATTGGAATAGGGAAATCATTTTCCCACATGTGGTATTGAAGAGGAACAGTAGTGGAATAATAAATACACTTTGGACATTCATTAAAAAAAAAAAAGATAAGATAGAATCAGTAGAATGTAATAGAAAAATAGAAACAAAACTTTTCTGAAGAAAATGGCCATGTCGCAGACTTAATGACCTTTGCCTATGTACTGTCATAAAGAATTAGTGATGTCTTCTGTGGCATCATATGCCATGCTAAGTGGCTCTTTAGTCTAAAAGAGAAAGGCATGATGAGAACCAATGTCTGAAAGCTGAAGCCAAGAAAAAAAAACAATTTAAAAAATAGGAGCATTTTTTTAACTCTATGGTGATTAATCATGGGAACAAACTACCTACATAATTATTTGAGTCCCCATTTCCTGTATTTCATATCAAAAATAGTGTCTTTCTGAAAAATAAGATTTGGAAAACCCAAGATCTTAAATAATAACTGAACTCATGCTATTTGATTTATTAGGGAAAAAAAAGAGTAGAATGAATTAAAGTATAACAATGATACATAGGAGGACAGAATCTCATAGTCCTGACTGCTTCCAAAAGCTAGAATCTTTAGGAATCCAATTACTATAAAACATAAAGTGCTACCCTTGATACCCAGATTGTCTCGGAGCCTTTATAGATATTCAAGGTCAAGAGGATACAAATACCTCTTTATATGTTGTCTTATAGTTTATAGACATACATTCAGTATCTTCACATGAAAGAAAGAAGCTTTGTATCATTATTAGCACATTTTCCTGTAAACTCAAGCCCTACATATAGGCTACAGGCAAAGCAGGAAACGTAAAGGTCTTAACTGCAGCAGTAACCACGTTAACCCCTGATAGACAAAATTCCCTGTATCCACAAGTCTTAATGGTCCCGCCCATAGTCTCCTCTGGTGAATAAAAAAATTACACTATGCACAAGCGTAATATGGAAGAAATTGTTTTGATTTGCATCCACATACTGTCCTTCTGTATGCTTCATTATCAGGGAGTGGAGACTTTCATCTTCTCAGGAATCTCCACAGAGCAGTGAGAGACATGGTGCTGTACATGTTGCACACAAATTATTCTTAATGAGTAGCTTCCTGTATTAGCACTTACATTGAATAAGTATGTAAGCAAAATTACTGAATCAATACTACAAGTAGAAAGCATCAGTGTTTTTATTTTGTCTTTCCTCTTTACTTGTGATTAACAAGAACTTAAAGGTTAGATTAATTTTCCATTGTTTTACTTTGCATTTAACTTTGTATGGGATAGGTTAACAGAGGATCTTATCTTAAAATGAGACATTCCAAGAAGGCTTGGAAGTAGAATACATCACAAAGCTTGTAGATAGGTTAATGCAAATAACTGGAATTTGAAATCTCTGCTTGCGAATCTGCCAGTCATTTTCTACAAATGAACGTAAAGCCTCAGTCTTGCTCTGAAGTTTCACTAGCAGAGTTACATTTCCAACTCTTTCCATATGAATTTTAGTTTATGAAGTTTAGTGCTGTGCTGAGTGGGGTTCTTCAGAAAATGCTTTTAATTATTATATGTGAAATAGCCTGTTTCCACACCAATGCACTTGGAAAGGTATGTATACTTGTTAATAGAGCCGTGTTGCTCTCTGATTAAAGTAGTTAAATGCACCTTCTAGGATTATTTATCACTTAACAACTTGCACAACACTGGGCAAAGATGCTGAAAAAGCCTTTCTCCTGAATTGAATGTTCTCATCTCACAAGCTCTCCAAATACAGAACTTCAAAGATAGAATGAAAATGTTCTGTGAAGAATGATGACAGAATCATCTCATAAAGTTTAAAAATCTTAGTCATGTAGTATCTCAGTGCATTCCACAAGCGAATACAAGTGTTTTTCAAAGAAAACATAGGCTCAGGACTTTTGTTTAAGGAGTAAGACTGGACAAGGGGATATAGATAACTGTGCAGCTTTCTATTTTTCAAAGCCATGCTATCACAAGAGAAGAGTCTGAATGTGGAAATATGAAAATGAGCATCTGTTGTTATGAGAAATGTCAGACATAGAAGTTTAAAATATCTGATTTATCTAGATTTTTCTCCTTTCCTCTTGAAGAAAAAAAATGAAGATAATAGCTAGCTCCTCACCTAGTATCTCTAAGATTTCAAATTTTATAGACTGTCTGCCTTCAGGGCTTGAGGAGTCTTTGTGTTAAGAATCCACCTGATAATAATGTTTCACTGGGAATATAATAATTCTCTTTTGCTAGAGGCAACTGGCAAAGAAACTTCCTAAGTCAACTAAAAAGTCTCTTTTTTATTAGCTGGAATTTACTTTTAGTTCTTCATCTTTCACTTTCTGCCTCTGATTAGCTGCAGGAACTGAAAAGCAGTATGTGCATGAAAGTTCACAATAAAATATGCCAAATCTTTTTTCTCCACTTAGAGATTCCATTCTACTAAAAGATTCCTGTCCACACTTCTCAGGAAATATGGAAAATGTAAGGCGGGTAGGGTTTTTTCCACTCAACCAGGACAGAATGATAGGGGCTAGAAATGCCAATAATTTGTCTTCTTTGATACCGCGAATCATGATTTTGGGAAAGTGATATGATCTTTTCTGCTCCTCATGATTATGAAAATAAATGAAATCAATAGTGCATAGTCTCTGATGAAAGATACCTTCTCTTTTCTTTCTATGTACATGTCATTACATATATGGATGCTACAGATTATGGACTCACACGCTGCTAAGAAGTAGGACACGCACAACATGTCATATCCATATCACTTATTCCCACTTAGTTACCATATGATCTAAGTATTTACATTTTCAGCATGACTTGATCACTTCTAATAAACAGGAATGCTCATTAAATGTGTTACAGGTAACACATGGGAAAAGAGACACAGATAACTATCTAACCACAAGGATGCCTGTAAAAGTGTTCCCAGCTGTCGGTGTTGTGAGGTATGCTCCCACCCAGCACATTACAAGGGAAGAGTTCCCAGTGAGGGGGTGGGACAGCTGCTGCTCCGCGTCCTCCAGTTCTGTGCAGGCATAAACTCATGTTTCATGGGAGAGCAGCAGCATCAATCAGCAGCTTTGATTATAATGAGTAATGGAAAAGCAGGCCCTGGCAGAAGAATTTTGAAGATATCATTAGCCCCACAGTGGTAGATTTGGGCCTTTGCCCAAGAGTACAAATCAGTATCAGAGGAGGAAATTTAATCTGGTTTTGCATTTCTTACATAACATCCTAATAATTGTAATATCTTTCTTCTCTTAAAAAAAAGGCAACAACAAAACCAAAAAAACCCCATGTTGTTTCCAACATCTAGAATTAACAGACCGTTCGCAGTAACTACTAATCAGCTTCAACTGAATATTAAATCCAGGTTTTAGCACCAGGTTGTGTCCATAACTTCAGCCTTCCCTCTCCTCTGCCCTGCTCTACTTCACTGAAATTCAGAGCGGTGCTCATCAGGCCAGAAGCTGGGATTCAGACCTAAGCTTAAAACATAATAGTAAGTTTAGCCATTTCTTACTCAAAGGTAGCCCATTACTTTTTCTTGAGAAAGAGATGACAGATAGGAAATAAAGATCATCTTTATGTTAAAAGATAGTTACAGATTAAAACCTAAGAAGGTTTTTTTAAAATTAAGAGAATGAATAAGAAACTAGTATGTCGAGACAGTAATACCCACCATGATTTACCAAATAAATCTTAAATGCAAAAAAATGTTCTAATGTAAAAGCATCAGAACATCAGAGTCACCTCAAAGATCAAATTTAACAGTTGCATCCTTGAGAACTTTTCAGCTTATTCGCACTTATTTCAGGGATTTTTGATAATACTTATATTTCTCAGACACCTGTTTTACAATTGTAGACCACTTATTCTTGCTAATGTGTGTGTTGGCTCCATACCACCTCAACTGGCCTAATTTGTCTATTCTTAAAAATACAAAGAGTTTCTTTATGATAACTACTTGAAATTATACTGCCTTTATGATAATTTATTAAAGATTGGTTTTCTTTCAAAAATGTTTGATAAAATATAACCATGGTCTTACCCAGAAGGAACTAAACTTCTTTGTTTTGTTTGTGTGTACACTTGTACTTAAAGGTCTGTGTAAGTCAAGCAATGAGAACGTGATCCTGTGAAAAGTCTGAAACATATAACCAGCATCATATCTTCTTCTGACTGTGAAAGTGGAAGGAGCAATGATTTATAGAATGATTTATTTACATATGTGAACACATGCACTTGTGAACATGCTTTTTTGGTATCCCGATGCTGCTTTGCACAGCATAAATTACTTATAATAAATTGCAAAATTAGCTCTAGAAAAAGCACAAAATATGTCTCCGAATTCACATGAATTATGCCAATAATAATGATAATACTCTAGATGTATATAATGGCTATGACTCATAAGGACTGAGACTGTGTTTTAATGCATGTTTTTGAGGCACTCATCAAAGTTGGTTCTACTCCTGAAGGGAGCCTGTGGGTGCCACTGTAATAAGAATTCAACCCTAAATGCGAACATGCAATTTTTTTTACTCTCACTCTCCTGTCGTCTTGCCAGGGGAGAGCTGTTTTACTTGCAGCTCGGGCTGCTTGTAAGATGAAGACTGATCAGGAAACATGCTACTTCAGCACATCCATTAGGCACTGCAGTCCTGTCTTCTCTTCAGAGCAGTCCTGTCGTGGTGGCTTTGGATGAACAGTTGTAAGTCTGCTGAGTCTCCCATCTCCTCGCCCAACCAGCAAATCTTCCATGCTTTGTATCCAAACACTGGTAAAAACTGCAACTACAAAGTCACAACTGTAAATGTACGTAGAGTAAAAATACATATTACTGACATTTAATACAGAGGTAAAATCAAGATTCAAATTACATTAAATCAAATAATTTGCTTCAGTTACATATTGGGAAAACAAGATCAACATTTTCCAGAACTCTGTTAGGAGAAGCAAAGAGTTATCTCCCTTAAGTGAGGTCACCAAAGTCCCAGATACATCTCCATCACTTCTTGCTCTCAGCTCTCAGCTGCTTTGAAGAACAAATAGAGTGTTTGGAAAAAACCAGGCTGCCAACTGTAGGAATTGTTTCCAGGCTCTTTTCCAGAAAGGGTGATGTTCCCTTCCACAGCCTCTTCCTTATGTTAGCCTGGGAGGTTCTGATTAAAGAAACATACTTTGAATGGGAGATAAGGAACAACATTTGCCCACATCTCCTCGACTGTCAACCTTTGTCATTCAAGGATTATCAGCAGCTGAACTCCAGACGCTTTCCTTTCCCCCCTGCTACTTTTTGATTCTGCGTTATAATTCATCCGAGTCTGTTGCTTTGTCAACTTTTAATCATTCTAATTACCTAATTATCTACTCTAATGAAATGATAAAGCCTTTAACAGTTCAGTCTTCCTTCTCCCTGAAAGAAATTCTACCTCATCGTCTGGGATGTTACCTTCTTTAAATACGAAGACAGAGAAATTATTTGGGGGCTGGGCATCAATGCTAGTTTTGCCCATTTAAACACTCTTTCCTTGCTCATTGTTTGCTTTTTATAATTGTAGTTACTCTTTAGCCTTTGTTTACAGATCAATGTTTTTGCTAAACTTCCTTAACAATAAATGGCAGCAGGGACATAGGAAACAAACATTGCATAAAATCTAGAAACACTCCCCGAAGTAGGGAAAAAATTCAGATTTTACCAACGCCATAGGTTCATAGCAGTGAACTACAAATTCATGTTGCATTTTGACTCACTCAAGTATACTTTCTTTCTGCAAGATCAATTCAGCATGAGAAGTATGGAATGAGGCATCAATCTATGAAATTATATTATGTGGGTTTCATTTACCTTAGGCCAAGGAAAGAAGTGAATTTGGGTTTCTTCACTGTCAATAAATGCTCCAGATTTGCAGCTGCTTTATTTTATAGCTCCTTTTTTGTCCTTTAGCTGTGTTTCAAAAGAAGGAGTATTTGGGGAAAATGACTATAGGTGCATGAGTATACATTCAGGAGAAGATCTTGCAGGAGAAATTCTGTATGGGTTAAGACAGCTGACTGCAGTGACAGGGGAGCTGAGCTCTACAGTCAATTCCTATTGTTTTGTTTCCCAGTTGACTGCCTCGGGGTAGCTGCTCACTGAACAGGCTACATGATTCCTGTCCAGCACACTGCCTGGTTTGAATCCCCTTCTGAATTTCCCAAGTGCCATGTGCTGTCATATTCCCCAGTGAATGTTTTTGCATGTCCTTTCTCTTGTCTCTAAGTGGTCTGACAGGAGAGGGTCCGGTGCTATAGCTAGCACAAGTTTTTTCCCAGTTTGCCTGCTGAAAGGTACATCTTACCTATTGAACACATGAAATCAGAGAAAGTGCCTCACTTCCACATTAGCAAATCACCAGAGACATAAGCACTCACTGTCTTGGAGGAAGACTGGAAGCGGTGAGGGGCACAGGATAGGATTCAGTTCCTCCATCACTTAAAATTGCGTTAGTAGAAAAAAATCCCCCAAAGCAGTATTTGAACACAGAGTAAAAGCGTAAGAGAATTCAGAGAAAAATCTGAGAGAAGGAGGATAGGCAAGGGAAAGAAGGAAACTAGAGGACAAGGCACTTAGGCTATGAGGAGGTATTAGCCTAGGAGAAGAGTGGGAAAAAACCCACTATGCATGAGGCATGTGGAAGGGGAAAAAAAAAAAAAGAGTTCTGCCTTTTAGAAAAGGAGGGTCAGGACACGAGAAAAAGCATTCAAAAGAGCATGAAGGGGGTTAAGAAGAAAGAAGGAGTGACAGGAGATGAGGAAAAGGGGGAACTGAGAAAACTTTTAGGCAAATATAACAGTAATTTTATATGCTTCAGTATTTCCCTAGGAGGAATGATACAGGCATAACTTAAGCTTGTTATAGGTGCAATTCCATTCAAGTCAGGTCTTTTCTGTTATTCCAGATTTGAATTCTGTACCTGAGTGGGCTTACAGACAGTAGGAGACATCCTATTCGTACAGTATCCTTACACATTTCATTCACGGGGCACGGGACTTCATGTAACTTTTCCATTCTTAGGATTTAATTTATATAACTTTATAAATACACTCTCTTGTGTCCATAGCTTGTCTGCTATTACAAATTCTTTTCTTCTTTAAGAGAACCAGGATTCTAATTTCCCCTTGTAGTAAGTATGCTGCCACTCTGCCGTGGAAGGCTTCTGGCAGAGGAAGGCTTCCATGTCTCCACCCATGCAGGAATTATTCCGATTTCTGGAGTGTTGAATCAGCACGCTCACACGTGAGCATCAGCCCTCTGGCATGCACAAACCTCTGTCCTTTAGGTCAGAAGCCTCAGAATCAGAAGGATCCCATTGGCTTCCGCCTCACCTATCTAGCCTTTCTTACAGGAGTAGCTTTTCAGCTGGAATTTATTACGTCTGGGAACAATTCCTGGTAAACTAATCTTTTGCTTTAAAAGCTTCATATAATGGAACGTGGTTTAGATGTCCCTGAATTCAGCTGAATGGGAGAGAACATCATTTTAGAGGACTGTCACACAGCTATTTTGAACACATTTATTTCTGTTTCCTGTAGTTAGTGATCCGAATCTATCTGATCTTTAAATTCTATAAACTGACACACTTCCTTTGAAATATTTTGTTGTGAAATATATGGAACTAAGATTTCTACAATTTAAGGATCTGCCCTTGTTTTCAGTATATCACTAAAAATCCCCTGGAATTGTCAGAAATAAGAGATAGTCACAGCAGGTCTACTCTCCTTCCCCGTTAAAATTTTAATTTGTTATTAAAAATTGAAATTCACAGCAAATTAGATGAAGATAAATATTTGTATTTTGAAATCATTTGCTGGATGCTTTCGGGCTTACAATAGTGGCACTTCATGTAGACCCACCTCTCTGTTGGATTTCCGAAAAATGTTTTCTTGAACATATTGTGATCTCCCCTGCGCCATGTATTAGAAAAGATACGGTTGAGAGCTCTGGCCCACAGAAAAGAATGGCAACTGAGATTCAGATATTTCCGTTTTGACTGAAATAATATTTTCAGAAACCAAATATTTTAGGTGCCTTCTGAATGAGAATTCAAAATTATAGTGACAACTTTATGTTGTTTGAGAGTTCTTTGAGTCTTGTTTGAGAAGAAATCTAGTTTGTAATAGAAAAGAAATCTTTTCAGCAGGTCTTACAAAATCTTCCTTTAGGCTCTGTTTTGGGTGAAGAATGGTCCAAATATGACATGTCCGCTCAGATTTGAGTAAGACGGATGGAGTCTCATATAGACACCTCAGCGTTTTTATAAATTCAATAATAATAATTAATAATAATAATAATCCAGAATAAAAATAATATCGCTAATACCCACAAAAGGTAGCTGTACTGCTCCAGTATTCTCCATTGCCAAGGACATGCAAACCAGCAGATTATACATAAATAATTCAAAAATTGTGAATTTTGCAGATGGTCTTTGAATAATTTCAAAATATCCTTTTATATAGGGGAAGCTATGCAGCTGTTTACAGAATGAAGGTGGCGTATTGGAAATCAGATCAAAAAGTGCTAGGTGTGAGAGCTGACTAAGCATGTAGATACGCTTTCCTGCAAGGAAATGTCTGTAAAGTGTATGAGATGGAGTGTATGAGATGTACGAGGGGTGACTGAGGTTCACTAGATGTTCATGTGAAGTGCTACTTCAGCACCTTTGGATCCATCAAGACATCATCAGCATAGGCTGAAAGATGTGACACGGACAGATATATGCCGTTCTGGAGCAGCAACTGTAAATCAGGTATCATGTCCTAAAATTACATCAGATGCCTATGTTTAGGTGTTCAAAACACACCCTAGAAATCTTGCCCCTCACTAACTCCATGGAGGGAGCCGGGATATTTGCATTCCTTGCAGTAAGAGTAATGTAACAAATAACATTGCTAGTTGCTGCCACTGCCTGCATTATTAAATTTTCTGACTTAACAAGAGTTCATTCAGTCTCGGTTGCATTTTTTCCAGAGTCTGAGGCAATTAAACACCCAAATCCAAACAAAGTTAAAAGGGAAAAATAAATTTAGAGAAAATCATGTCCAGAACAGTCTAAAGTGGCATCTGGAGAGCTTTTAAGCATGAACATGTATCTTAAAAGGTTAAATCATCCAAACAAAGAACAGGGAAGGTTGTAACCTTAGGCTGTTTGTGTGGGTTTGGGGAGTCCTAGATACAGGTTTTCCTTCCTAGAACTGTGTCTGTATTTTGCTGTCATTGCACAGATACAAACATGCCTAGGAAATTAAGAGAGGTTCTGGATTCTGTTCTTGGCATCAGGCACTGAAACACATCATTATGATGTAAATTCTGCATTTGGATGGCAAGTTCCTTTGAAAGTCCCAAACTCCTGCCATAAAGGTAATTCTGATTTATTTTTATTCACATCATTAGATGTGGAAGATAATATGTTTATTTTCATTCTCATTCATATACATCTCAAAGGGGAAGAAATTGTGGGATTAAGATTATCCCATCAGGAAAAGCAATCATACATGTAATAGCCAGCCATGATTGACCACACAGCATGATGGCTCTATAAAGAAAGAGAAAAAATAAAAGAATTTCAGCCAGTTGGGAAGCTGTCCCAGATACTGATGAAAAGATAATAATTAATGATAGGATTTTTATTCATTTATTTATTTAGAGACAGATGCATTACTAATTTTAACCTCAAAAGGACATTTCATCCATGCAAATGGTACAGATTTTTGGATGGTACTTTTCGGATATCTCTGTAAGAAATGCGGACCTTGCTATTGGCATTTACTTTTGTCATGGTTTGAACCCAAGGATCCTTTCAGTCTAAAGGAAGTCTTCGCATTCCCAGTTTCTACCGAGCTGAAAATATGAGATCTGTGGGTCGTATTTTGATATCCTGTAAGCATATTTGCCTCAATAACTATTCGACACTTAGAGCAAAAGATAAAATTTTGGCCTAGATGATTTCAGTGGGATCAGGGTTTCCCACAAGCATTTTACAGTCTGGGTTTGAAAAAGTCCTCACGTACATCAAATCTAAAACTTTCCTAGAATCCCTTTTGTGCTCTATATGACTTTGCTTTTGTTAATGAAAAGAGGATAGCAATGCAGCTTAATGCCAATATTTAGCCAGTATTTGAATTGCTTTCGTGACACTATTGATTTATTCTCCCTCTAACATATCACCAAAGAATGTAAAAGGCTGCCCCCCGAAGCCACTGATGGCTATGTTGATTGTCTTTGGATGGAGTCCTGCAAGGAGTACCACACTTTCCCGTTAGAAACATTTTGACACCCTGTTATCTTCCTGAGTTGATCAGACACCTGCTGCTACCCCACCTGCCACCTTGGCAACGAGAAATGGCTGTCTGCCTCGTTTTCCTACGTTTTTTTTTCCCCTTTCTCGCTGTGTAAGTATCAACAGGTGGGATCAATTGTGAGGAAGGATGTTGTGCCAATGCTTCATTGCTGGCATGGAGACAGGAGATCCCATAGAGGAGATAGCACGTGCGGGTTGAAGAAAGCTGCTCTGCAGAAGTTGGTGCTGTCTGGCACCCATGCCTTACTAGAGGGGTCCAACCAACTTTGGAGCAGGCAGGGTGCCATCCTAACAGATGGACAGAAGGGGTAGCCAAGACACCAGGTAGTTATGCAGCAAGTGTGTTGCTGAGGATTTGATTGTCAGCCAGCAATGTTTAAATGACTGTTTGTCTTGAATTTATACACATTTGTTTAAAGAAATGCATGAAAAGTAATCTAGAGCTGTGTTGTATGAACTTAAGAAAAAAAGAAAAAGAGCTTCTGAAGCTGAGCAGAAAGGTAGCTTGTAGCCATAGCTGTATTCCACTGATGGTATATTCAAATGCTTTTGTTTGCAGTGACAAGTTTCTCTAGAGCCTGCTTTGTAATAGGAACTGTCCCCTAATAATAAGTATTGACACTTTTCTTGCACTGTAGGTGGCAGAAATACGCAAACTTCAAAATGTTTTAAAGGTCAATCCAGTATTCTAACTATTAATCAGAATGTTTTTCTGTTCCTGGTAGAGCTTTTAAATATCCTTATATTTCAGTGTAGTTAAGCGCACTTTTCAGGCAGAACCAAGAAGCGCGGATATGCAGGATATAAAGAGCACTTTTAAAATCCATTGACCATGCTAGCATCTTAAAAAAAAGAAAAAGTTTCTTCTCAAATTCTGTGTGAAGGCTTGAATCAGTACTTAAATTATCTGCATCAGTCTACCTCTTAAGCAGCCACCTTTTGTTTTGAGAGCATACTGAGAGCAATCATGGCTGTTTGCAGCTAACCTCCTCATTCCAAGCAACTAAATAGCAACTTTAACACAAATGTTTCAATTAATTGCTGGCATCTCAATGGGACAGATTGCCAAGACTTTATGGATGAGATCCAGCCTTGATACTGTATAGGATATCAGACTTATGTTAGCCTTGCAGTCAGTCAGGTGACTTAAATACTTCTTCATGTGAGAAGTAGACAAAACCCTCATTGCACCCTGTGTAGCTCTAAATATGAAAAATTGTCTTCCTGTCTGATGAGCTGTTTTATTAGGTGATAGCAAGAACTGAAAGGCAAATGTCCACGCCAGGCAAAAGGAACAGTAGGACTGAGCGCAATCTCAGCAAGTTTGCCTATGACATCAAGCTGTGTCATGCAGTTGACACACTGGAGGGAAGGGAAGCTATCCAGAGAGACCTTGACAAGCTGAAGAGGTGGACCTGTACGAACCACATGAAGTTCAGTAAGGCCAGCTGCAAAGTCCTGCACATGGGTTGGGGCAAACCCAAGCACAGATACAGCCTGAGTGGAGAATGGATCGAGAGCAGCCCTGAAGAGAAGGACTTGAGGGTGTTGGTTGATGAGAAGCTCAACATGAGCCGGCAATATGCACTTGCAGCCCAGAAGGCCAACTATATCCTGGGCTGCGTCAAAACAGGTGTGACCAACAGGTCGAGGGAGATGATTCTCCCCCTCCACTCCACTCTTGTGAGACTCTGCCTGGAGTGCTGTGCTCAGCTCTGGGGCACCCAACATAACCTGGACAGGCTGGAGAGTTGGGCGGAGAGGAATCGCATGAAGTTCAACAAGGGCAAGTGTAGGGTCTTGCACCTGGGGAGGAACAACCTCATGTGCCAGTACAGGCTGGGGG
>VZSC01002183.1:320895-357692 GCA_013398225.1 Steatornis caripensis | reverse complement strand
TTGGGGTTGTTCAGCCTGGAAAAGAGAAGGCTCTGGAGAGACCTTACAGCAGCCTTCCAGTACCAAAGAGGCCTACAAGAGAGCTGGAGAGGGACTTTTTACAAGGTCATGTAGTGATCAGATGAGGGGTAATGGTTTTAAACTGAAAGAGGGTAGATTTAAATTAGATATTAGGAAGAAATTGTTCACGATGAGGGTGGCGAGACACTGGAACAGGGTGCCCAGAGAAGGTGCGGATGCCCCCTACCCCTGGAAGTGCTCAAGGACAGGTTGGATGGGGCTTTGAGCAACCTGGTCTGGTGGAAGGTGTACCTGCCCATGGCAGCGGGATTGGGACTAGGTGATCTTTAGGGTCCTTTCCAACCCAAACCATTGTGTGATTCTACGATTATCACATTTTTATCTTTTTCCATCCTAGCATTAGTGGACATAACAGTTGCAATACTGTTATAACCATATGGATTAAAGACAGGGCCTTAGGTGAAGCCTGTAAAGACAAGGTAACTCATTGGACAATCCTCATATCGTATTGGTTTAAAAACAAGCTGCTACACAGACAGAAGAAAATGATGGCATTCATGCCAGCCCTACCAAACCTTTATTGCTTTCTCCACTGCTGCAGCTCATTGTTGTATTTAGTGTCTGATCACAGGATCTGCCATGGCAGACAAAATGAAAGGGAGAAAAATAAGATTGCATTTCAGCAATTCCTCCTGAACTTGTAAGCTCTTAAAAATGTGAAGTTTGGCAGGAGTAGCTAAGAGAAGATGTATTACTTCTTCTAACACCATACTGTTCAATTATTTTGCATCTTTCAAGAGGTATGTTGTGTGTTTTATAGGAAGCAAAGAAAAACAGTTTACTGGAGAGTAAAGGACAAATAGGTTATGCTGATTAATCTTTGACTGAGATTGATTCAGTAAGGTGAGAAAGCGACTTTGAAAATCCTCCTGCTTTTTTTTTTTCCTGATGTTTTTTCTAGATCTTGTATACATTGTGTCAGAATAAAAGCCTGAACACGAGTTCCACAATGGGAAAACCTCTGTGGCATTTTGTGATGTCCCCTTAAAAGAGGATTCACTTTGAAAATGCTTTTTAGGAAATTAGAGGTCAGGTTTCTCTCCACACTCAGACTGACATACACTAGCCAGTGGTGTAACACACTCATAAATACACTTCAGCTAGGCAACTGTAATGTGTTTACTACAGGCAGTAGTAAATCAGATCTTGGTAATTTTATTCTCAGCATAATTAAATGTTTTGTCCTTTCTTTAATTTTTTTATTACTAACACATTTATTAAAAGTATATAATTCAGCAAGGGCTAATGGATCGGAATATATGTAGGAGCAGTAGATATATGTGTGCCTGGAGAAGAATTCTTCAGTGTTTGCAGTCCAGAAATCCAAACATGAAAATCCAACAACTGAACAGTCCCAAGACTATTTCCAGGCTCCTCCAAAGTGCTTAGTGAAGGCAAGTATGACCTTAGAGACCATTGCAGTAGCTGGTCTTTGGAAGCTCTGGAAATAACCTCAGTTTTACAGAGATAAAGGCTATGTAGTTTTTTGTTACCAGATTTATCACTGTGCAGAACTGTCTTAATGAAGAACCAGAATTAATTTACCACCTAATTTGTTATTTGTTATTTGATTGCATGCTATTACCATCAGAAGTGTTTGTGATGGTAGTCGGTCAGGAATTAAATTTAAACAAACTATATGCCCTACGGAAATTTTCTTGTTGATGTACAGATCAGCAGCTAACAGAAACAACTAATTATGTTCAAAAGTAAAAGGAGGTAAATACATTTCAATTTTTGCTTCTCTAACAGTGAATTTGCCAAGTCCAGCAGCAGTCTTGTGCAGAAGTGTTTCCACACACTTCTACCATGGACAGAATGATTACCTCTTTGTAACTAAAAATGTGACGATTTTCATAAAGCCACCTATCGTAACATCTCCACGTTGCCATCTTTTCATGGTCTGGAATATTGCCTAGATAGGGCTTCTTTCCAATCTCTTGACTTATTTCCTGTCCATAAAAAGCAACTGGGACAAAGCACTCTATTGATTATGAAGCTCAGAATAGAAAATACCGTATCATATAAGGTTATGTTATAATACAGTACGGTTGGTAACAATTTCTTTGAGAACATTGCTTTAACTCAACTGCAAGCTGTTCCATATAGCTCTGTTCAGGAGCATTTATAGTCTGTGGAATGAATCAGTTTCTAAATCATAGGTGACTGTGATTTCTGCTATTTGTATTTGTTGCAGCAGCAGTATTTTGAGGGGAGAAATCATTGCAAATTTGAAAGAGTCCTTTGATAAACATCAAAATTCAAGAACGAGAGCCATAGAAGTGCATTTAAGAGCTAAACAGGAAACAGTTGAAATTTTATCTGCAAGGTGTTCACTAAATGGAAATCAAAAAGGTCAGCTGCAATTCACTCTAGGGAATCAAGATTCACACGCTAAGTGATGCTGCAGGTGCTGTGTTGGACAGTGAAACATAATGTTTTTAATTAAATCATGGGTCTTCCTGAGGGAATATTGCATTAAAATCCAAGTGAATCTGACATAATGGCAAGATCTACGTTCCTGGTTCTTAGTCGAGTCATTACATTAGTCTGCCGATTAGATCAGGAGGGAGGCATTTCAAATTACAGCAGCAGTTTTACAGAGTAGATAATTATGGCAAGTTGTGAATGACAGAAATTACTGCGGCTAGGGTTTTTTTTTCTGTTTTTTCCCCCCCTTTTTCCCCCTATATGCCCCCTTATTTTCTTTTTTTTTCTATTTCTGTTTCTCTTCCATTATGTTTTTTTTTCTTTTGAGGGTTCCTAGCATCACAATGTTCTATAGCACTTTGATTACCAGTTGGTTCTTTTTGTTACTTTATTAAGCAAACTGTCAGTCATAATTTGTCTGTGGCTGTTGCTGACATTTATAGTTAAACTACAATAATTCTTGTTATATTTATGCTTCTAGTCTCCAACTATCTGGATTCTTTCACTGTTGTAATATGTAGCTTCAAAGTAGTGGCCACAGAAGTTGCCTGTGGAGGAATTCCGTTGGATGTGAGAACATATATACTGTTGAATACTGATTTTTGTGTAATTACACTAGGACAAACAACATGTTATGCTACTGTGATGATTACTTTTGACTTGACAGAAGTATAATTGAAAATTAAATGTAAGGGATTTAGTTTTAAATTGTTTTCATTAATGCATAATAGAGTACCATATTTTTCCCAAAGTTTAAAGTCTGCTTGTAAGTCAGACTAAGGTAATTAGGGTTGTTAATAGACACCTGCACTGTTTATTTTTACACCGTCTCCTCTAGAAATGCAAGCCTGGCTTGCAAGATTATTTTCTTTTATATGTCTATTAACTAATGCTGAATTAGAGCTGATTTGAGTTGGACTATATATAACAGCCTCACCTAATTACTTCATCTGGATCATTTCTACTGTGGGTTCAGACGTATTCATTATGACTTGGTTCTCAGGGCTGTGGAAATAATAATACTTCTCTGCAGCCAGACTTAAATAAAAGAGTACGGGGATCAGTTCAGTTTGAATTGCATTTATTTTTAAAAATTCTTACTAATATCATAAAGCATGTTTCAGTCAACATAAAACATTTCCTTTGATCTAAAATGAAATTTTTGATAGAAAAACCTCTTCAAGGTGAAACAAAGTCTCGACTTAGTGGTCTGTCCAATAGCTCAGAAGATAAACATCCACCAAGGATGTAGTATAGTCAGGTTTGATTCTTTTTTCTGTTAGGAAGGCTAAAGTCCATGTTTTCAAGGGGTAGCACACCACCACTGGAAGACACGGTGGTCACCGTCATGTTTTGATTTTTTTTTATAGAGAAACCGTATGGTGCATGTATTAGGAACTGACATGACAGAGTCAACAGCAGAATCATTTTCATTTTCACTTCCCGAGCCAGTGACTAACCAAATACTGTTCACAAGGGAATGAAGAAGCTTGACTGTATATCTTATCGATTAGGGTATCCTAATTAATAACAGGATTCAAACTCTACCTTCAAATGGAAAAAGAGTAGATTTGAAGTGTGATTTCTTTCAGATAGGTGCCCTCATCAACAGAATGCTCTAAGATGCAGTTTCCTCAGCTGTTCTTTTTGAAACTGTTTTGCTCTTTAGAAAATACTTGGACTTGTTTGCCTAGATATAGGGGGCATGAGAAGTTCACATGACAAAAGCAAGTGTTTCTTAACTACATAGGTAGTAAAGCTGTCAAATCCATTGGCAAAATAGAGTGGGAACCCCACTTCTTGCTTTGCACAAAAGAGGTCAGGAGTACTTGAGAGGAGAGCTCCACTGGCAACTATTAAATGAACAAATTATATCCAACTCAGGAAATCCCCTATCCTGAAAATAACTGGGGGTTCAGGAGAGCATTAGGGGAGGATGTCCATATACTTAGTCTTTTGTTACTCTTTCCTATGCGTTTGCCTCTATCCGCTGTTGTGACAGAAGATTGGCCAGATGGACATTTGACCTGAAGTGTACAGCAGCTGTTATGTTCTTGAGACTGCAAAAAAGAAAGAATTACATACATAAAATGGACTAATGCTAACATAAATGATAGAGTACTTTTTTCACCCATTAATATTCTGTAGCTTTGTGGGAAAGACATCCTTCTAGAACATGTATGCAATAAAAATGGGATTTTCTGTGTCCCTAATGTAGAGGCATCATCACCAGTGTTATGACTCCAATCTCCCAACATTTGTTCCAACTTGACACTGTTTTGCATGGGATTGCTTCGTGCTTGTCTTTTCTCTTTCCTAGCTGGTTTTGGTTTTCCTGTCTTAATAGCCTACCTTATATGTAGTTGATTGCAGAAATCATCTTATTGCTGTGTTCTTTCCAGGAGAAAATGTTATGTACTGTTATACTAAAAGTTAGATTTTACTAAATGTATTACTATTTAAAATTGAAAAGAATTAAATAATTTATCAAAACAGTTGATAATAACTTCATTTTGAAAGACCAGATAGTGTAATGAAAACTGAAAAAATCATCTAAAAGGAGCCAGGGACATTAAAATCGTGAAAGTAAAAATAGAATGTTAAAATTCATATGGGGAAAATGCAGTTTTACACAAGACAAATAGACAGAAGGAAAGAAAAATCTAAACACAGTAATGTCAAAGGAGTCATTCAGGAGACAGTGAGCAGAAAATCAGAAACGATTTTGCAAGGCCACACTGTGGCAAAAAGAAATTGAATGCCATTTTGCTATCCATACACCGACATATGAGGTAGCATTGATAGAAAATAATAGTCTCCCCAGAACAGGGAAAGATGAAGGACCAGTGCAGAGGAGGAAAGTTGTTCTACTGCTAGTTTGATTCCTGGACTTCTTGTCTCAGCTGCTATGATGATTTTAAACCACTGGCCATTGAAACTGCTTGCTTTTCTCTACCTTTGCTAGAGTAAATCTTTATTGTCAGCCAGTTTTATGCACTAGATCTCAAGCAGAAATAATTCTCAGGGGTCTTTGAGGCAAACTTCAGGGGAGAATTACCAAGATACTCTTGCTGAAAGGGGTATGAAGAACTAGAAAGAATAAAAAGGTTGGTGGCCACTCTTCATGTAAGTATATACATTATCTGGGTTTTTCTGTAGCCTATTGAAGATAACAACAAATACCAGTTGAATTTGGTAATGTATTTATTGGCTGATAGTATAAAAAGAATTACATATATATGTCTTGCAAACAGATCACCATACTATTCAAAAATAGATTCTATTATCTATATTGATTTATGTAACTCCTTACTCTATTATTAGCCCTGACTGATATAACTCTTCATTAGTTATGGATTTACATTTTATTCAGTGCTCCTCTGCCAGCAAACGAGTGCCAAGAAGCAAAGAAAATGTCACGGTGAAGTTGTTTGGTTTTAGTTTGGTTTTTTTTTTTTTTTAATTTTCCACATTTTGGAATACTTTCCGTCTGTTTCACAGTTCCATGAATAAAGCTCAATTATATAGTCTGAATGTCACTCGCACGGGAAAAGTGCCAGCATCAAAGACTGAAGTGGTGATGAAGTAATAAAATAAGAACTACATGAACCACAAATAAGTGGTTGGATTTGAAACAGCTCTTGCCCTGGATGGCCAGTGCAGGTCATTTTGGCTATCTGTCCAGTTACAAAAATGAAACAGACAGAGAAATGAGAGCACATAAAGAACCAAATCTATTCAGCTTAGACCATAAACACTTTGGAGACCAGCTGCAGACATGGTAGAGCTATAAAGGGCTTTCGGGAACAATGAAAGTCTTGTATGCTCCAGCTTACTGACCAAAAATGTTCAGAACCAGTTCTATTTACAGTAGCAAGCTCTCAACCTACTTCATTAAAAATTGGAATGATATTCCAACCCTATCCTTTCATGGAATTTGGTCAGATTAAAAGTCCTGGAATGTATAAGATACTGAGTTTATTCAGTCAGAACTTGGATTGTTTCTATATAGACCTTACTCGGGTAAAATCTGTAGAACATGACATATAGAAAAAAAGCCAACTCTAATGACATGGTAAACTAATCCAATATTATTTTTTGTAAAAGTGTTCACAGATTTTTCAGAAATAAACCCAAGTTTGTTGTATAGAATTTGTATAGAATTCTATACAAGTTTGTATAGAATACAGTTTGTATTTGTTAGTATTATGATGTTCAAAGAAATATCATTGTAAACCACTTACAATGCAACTTCTAAAAAAAGCACTGTGTAGATAGCTGATTTCAAGTATGTACCTTGGGGCAAGATTTCACACATGAGTTTGCCATTTAAGTTAATAAAAGTCTTCACTGTGGATGTCCAAAAAAAATGTGCACTTGTTACGATACTCATGGCATGTATTAATGCGGCCGTAACAAAAGGACAAAGGTGGTTTGATTTAGTATTTTCTTTGTGGGTAAATATGATACTGTACTACAAGACTCCTCTCCAGTTTGTAATAATTGCTTCTGCTTTATGCTAGTTCAGTAGTACAAAGAAATAACATGCTAACTTGTAATATAGACTAAAAATAAAATGCCAAAAAAGAAAAGAAGTTGCTTAAATCTNTGTATTAATGCGGCCGTAACAAAAGGACAAAGGTGGTTTGATTTAGTATTTTCTTTGTGGGTAAATATGATACTGTACTACAAGACTCCTCTCCAGTTTGTAATAATTGCTTCTGCTTTATGCTAGTTCAGTAGTACAAAGAAATAACATGCTAACTTGTAATAGATATAGACTAAAAATAAAATGTCAAAAAAGAAAAGAAGTTGCTTAAATCTTGAAACAGTATTAGACATAGTAGAATAATTTGATTTTAAACATTTTTTGAAATCCCAGAACATTATGTTCTTGATGTAAGGGTGGTTTTTTTAACCACAATAAGTAGGTTGTAGGTTTTGCGTTGGAGATACCATATGGAAAGCACTAATTTAATGGGAAATGATAAGCTGTGAATTGGATTCATGATTCATGAGTCACAATGCACAATAACACATGCCAGTAATTTACTAAAATACAGTATGCATGTATGTATATTCATTTACGCATGTGCATATATACCAACTCTTTGTTACCTAATTGTTGTTACAATTTTGACAGAAATGTATTCCTTTTTTTGTGTGAGAAACAGCATTCACACTCATCAGGACAACTGGCCAGATATTCTTTTTGGTGCTCACAAGGAACAGTTGCGAATGTAATATTTATAATGGAGAGTATGCATAATCTGTATCTACACTTGTTCATTGTGTAGATTATAAATGCTTCCTAAGTACAGCCATTGGGACATATTTTTAGGAAGAGTCTTACAAGCAGAGATGTCAGAAGGCGGATCTGAGATAAAAGAGTTTTCTGCTGATATTTCTTCATAAACTGAAATAAACATACCTCATTTAGAAAGCTACAGCAAAGTATGCCAGTGCAGCCATTTGATGGTATCGATTAACATTGATGCATGCTTTATGATGAACTGTTATATGCTTTATCTACAAGTAAAGAACAACAATATTGTGTTTAGTTTGTCCTAAGTGAATGATTTACTATAATCAAAGTCCTTATTTTAGTCTTCTGGAAAATGAAGTGTAGACATTAACAAGCTAAGGAGGGGCTTTTTGTTTTCTAGGAAGAAGTAACTTATTGCTGAAGGGGCCTCTCTGTGACTGAGATCCAAGGTATACTGATAACTGATAATATTTGTGAGAGATGGAGGCTCTTCAGTGAAGATGAATCACTAATAAAACCCAATTAGCTGCTTAGATGATTCCTCTTAGTCATCACTCAGAGAATGGAAATCATGAGAACGGAGACAGCATCACAACTGGGTCTACTGCAATGGCAAGAGATAAAATGGCTGGATCTTTGTTGAAGTCATGAAGGACAGTAACATGAGTGAGTCAATTCTAGTAAAGGCTCTCTTTAATGAACCTATGCAGAGCTGAAATCAATGGGTGATAATACCTTAGAAAAAAATCAAATTATTAAATGGTCATATAAGTGATGCTGTGGTGAGTGGGAAGAGCAAAGGGAGGGGTACCAGTATAGGGGTGACTTGCTAGCTAAAGGCAACAGCATCATGATTAGAGGCAGTACTGCAGCTAGCAACAGCAGCTAGGAGTAGCACCATGGTGAGGGGGGATGGTTCATCACTGGGTTTACGATTAGAGGTTGTGGCAGTTAGAAATTGTGCTCTCATCACATGTCACATTGTGACATCAAGGTATCTCTACATGCACAGCCATCATTTTATGATAAAAGATGTATGAGAATCTGTCTGCATGTGTGCTAGGGTAGTACTGAGTACTGAAAAAAAGCTGAGTTGTGTATTGGGAAGGTACAACCTGGAGAAATACCTTTCAATGTAGATAAACATAAAGTGATAGACAGTAGGAAAAAGCAAAGGGCAGCCAGCTTACAAAATGATGGTCTTTGAGCTGATGGTTACCATTCCGGAGCAAAATCTTAGAATTATGACAGACAGCTTAGCAAGCAGTACTAGAAAAGCAAATGAAAATCTAGCAGTTATTAGGCGAATAACAGAGAACAAAGCAGAATGAGAAGTTCTCACCCTCCTGTAGGCATCTGCTTACAGCCACTAATGGGAGTCAGGATGCTGAGCTAGATGGGCTCCTGGTCTGACCCAGCATGGTTGTTCTTCTGTTTTCATATGCTCACAGCTGGGCAAGAACACTGAATCAATGGTCTGATGCCTACTGTTATATGGGGCTGTGCTTTCTGATCAGATAAACACTAGCTTGATTGATTGCTGCTCTGTTTTCCCCAAATCAATGCTATGTCACTTTTCCCTTTAATACCTTTGGTTTTATCCATATACATACGGATTGGGCAAGAAAGGAACTGACTGTTCAGGGGATTACAGAGTTGTAGCTCCCCGGCTGACTGATGTCCACCACAAACTGGCCTGATATCTGCAAAATCTCAAGGAAGTGCTACAGAAATATTGAATTTTAGAGGTGTTTATCCGAGTACGTGTTAAGAGCTAGTGACTTTTCTTTCTAACAACTGAAATAGATAAGAATGTTATGAATGCCATTTATTTATTGTAAACCCAAACACAGCTCTTGGTCTTTTTAGCAGCTAACTTCCCTGAAACTCTGAATGTGCCTTTACTGAGAAATACATTTTAATAACGCAGGAGCACAGTGTCTAGACAGGAGACTTTCTAATTTTCTTTGGCATAAATGAGTACAGTATTCATAAAAATCTAGAATGAAAGGAAATACATTATGGCCTAAAACATTTAGAACGAATCTATCTACCTAGCTCGCAAAAGCTCAGCTAATAAATATGAACCGTTTCAATGAGAATCAATATTAATGATGATTGGCTTTGTCCAGATTTATGTTTGAAGTATAGTCACTTGTATGCACTCCTTGACATCTCAGAAGGAGTGAGTACAGGGTAAGTGGAGGAATTAATAGCATCTTACTTGGTCTCTACCTATTTTCATGAAACTTGCTGGAACTTACTATGTTTGATTCCCCTACCACTTTGTCAGATTTACTTAAATTTATGCAGTAGGCCCAAAGGTTACCAGGAAGAGAAGGGTGGATAGATTTCTACAGAATTTTGTATAAGCTTCTTTCCTTGAGGAAACCGGCCTAGACACCAGAGACATTTCCTTAGATTCCCTCATTCTGAATGACCTCCTGATGCAGAGATTATTCCTTAAAAATATCGCAGAGGTGTCAGGAATATCATAAGTACTTCTTTTCATATTCTTTCATTTGCACTCGTTAGATGGTATTTGACTTCATAAATAGAGAGCATGGTGGCATCAACTGTTAGTATAAGACACTGAGAACCTGCCTCAATGAAAAGAGAAACATGACTCTCTGCAGCTGTCTACATCATATAAATAAAAATGAGATTTCAGGGGTGAAACACTTGAACTGCTGATGTAACTGGCAAAATTCCTGGAGATTTTTAATAGGGCCAGGATTTCACCATAGGAGTGTTGGCTCTCTTTAGTTTACAAATAAATCACAAAGCATTCCCATTCATGTTTGTTTTGGCTGCTCCTTAGTATTTATGAACAGATTAGGATAGAAATTTTCTGTACTTGTTGCCTGCAAAGTGCCTGTGAGTTTTTTATTTCACTAATTCATTGTCCATTTTTTATGGTGTGTGACTGGCCATCTTTTCTTCACAGGATAATTGTTTCTTCTTAACAGGAGACAAATAATTGATGAATAGCAAATAATGCACTTCTGATAGGAATCTGTAGCTCTGTATTAATTAACAAGACTTAAATAATTAATCAGAAAAATTTGACAAGGAAAAAAATAAGATTCCATGAAAAGCAGCAGTTTTAATTTGAGCTTTTTATTCTCAGATCTTATTTATTCACAAAACTTATTTTCTTTACCTGATTACTTCTGAAAATAAATATGCAATACTCTACCTCTGTTGTATTTTATTACATCTGTTGGTCTGCAGCTTTCCATTGTACTGCTCAAATCTCGTATTTTTCTCATCTTTATGGGCTTGTGCACATTTACTGTTATTGCTTTATGTACTTGTAATGTCTATGGACTCCCATTATATACGATCTCAATTTATCATTATCATTTGCTGCTTGAAGTGTGATATATTATTGTAAATGTGGAAGATAAAAGTCTCCACAGGAAAGCTATATCTTTTCTATGAATTGAACTTCTGTGTTGCTTATAAGGTTCAGATCATGCCTTTTTGATAATTCTGTATTTAATAAATGTCTGGAGGTAACATTTTAATTTTACATGCCACTGGCATTTTCTGGGAGCCAGATGGTGAGACAGATTAAGAAAAATAAGATTTGATTTTCAAAGAATGGTAGATAAGTAAAAATAACATCTGACTGCCAGTGATGTCTCTTCAGATAGTTACACACATTATCCCCTGGCTGCGCTGAAGACACTGGGTGTAGAGTCCTTGGGGAGACCCTCCAGTGGTTCAAGGCAGCGGTTTTGCTACATGTCACCTCCCTCCCTGTGCTTCCGTTGACAGCCACAGCTCATTTCATACCTCTGGCTGGTTTCAGTCCTTTTCCAATTATGTCTGAAGGAACTATGTTTGAACAGTAGGTGAGGGAGAAGGGAAAACGATGAGACCGAGTCCTCTCACGCCAGCCAGCAAAGCTGGGCGTGCGCCTGCCGCCAAGCCACCTCCTCACATACAGCCTCCGGATGGCAGGTTCCCTCTTCCAGCATCTCCAGCAGCGGCCTGCCCGTCGGCGGCCGCTGATGAAAGCCTGGAACTGTGCACGTGGCTTTTCTGCAGAGAGCATGAAGTAAAATATGCCTGCTGTTGAGGGGGGGAAGCAGATTAATTAATTAAAAAACCCAAGAAGTTGGAATGAATATAAATTTTAGCAAACACGACCTTAACTATTTTTGAAGCTTGTGAGCTGCATGGCACCATCTATGGGGTGAGAAAAAGAGTAGTGGTTTTTGTGGTTGCAGCGCGGGGAGTTAGGATGCCATCCCTCAACTCCTCTGCTGGCTGCAGTCAGTGAGTTTAAGCTTCTTGTCAATCCGTCTGTAAAATAAAGACAGCGACATGACGCCGTCACTGAGGGGAGAGTACGACGGCTATGTTCGGTCTCATCTGTGAGCTCCGGGCAGCAGAGAGCTGAAGCCGCAGCCGGGCCACGCTGGGCCGCGGCCCGCGGCAAGGCGGGCCTGCAGTGGCACCTCAGTCCCGCCAGGGGCCTCCTCGCAGCCGGCCGCCCCGCAGGTCGCCGCGGGCAGGGCTCGGCCCTCGAGTCGCCGCCGTGAGGCCCCTGAGGCGGCCGAGAGCGAAGCGGGCCCAGGCGGGTTGTTGCAGAGCAGCCTCAACGCGGGGGTCTCGGCCGTTTCCCTGGCGCCGCGTCCAACGGCTCGTCCTCTCCAGGTCAGCGTCCCCCGTCGGCCTCCCTTGGTTGCTTGTTGTGTAACTTAGGCTTTCTCTTTATTGAGATATTATGTGCAAATGGGCCAGTGTTCCTACAACAGCCGGGGAGGGCCGGGTCGTTAGTCCCCGTTTACCTCCCAGCAGGTGTTGGTACCGTGTCTGTGGTGGGGCGCAGGGGTGCTTTCACCCAGGGATGATGGAGCCCATTGCCACCAGTGGTGAAAGCCCCCCTTGCACCCGGGGTGGGCATGGGCCATTTGGGACCAGGCCCGCTGGCACAAGCCCCGGGAAGAGAAACCCCACAGCTCTTGTTCCACAGTGGGTGCTGGAGGAGAGGGTCACCTCCCCCCAAAACCCAGGAGAGCCACCGCTGGTCAGGATGCCATCGTAGCTCTGCATCACTTCTGTTCAAAATGCCTCCACTGACTGCTGAGTCCCTGTTGTCTCCGACTTCTTCGAGCCTGTCAGTTAGCCAGTTCTGCGTCCATTAAACACATGCCTTGCTGATATCAGATAGTGCTGGTATTTTACTCTGAGTGTCATGTAGTGCTAAGCCTTGCAAGTGTTTATTACATCTACACCGTTACTTTTACCAGCAAAGCCTGTCATCTCATCAAAGAATTTTCGACAAGACCTGTTTCCAGGAAACTACAGCAGTTATGCATCTAGGCACTTTTGAAAACATGCCAGGTATCTATGTGAATCTTTGTGCAGCACATATCTATAAAATCTGGCTTTCAGTCTCCTATTATAGCAGAGTTTCAGATCTATGAGGAGTATTTTTGTCTTTTTATTGCTGATCGTGAAGACCTCTAAGAATCCAGTACTTGAAAAACAAAATGAAACTATGATTTATGTACATCAGCATCATCCTCTAATCACTATTTTTAATTACAGATAACCTGCTGGAAGACTTTGTATGTTAGACATTTATTGCATTCTATTTTTATAGTATAAAAGACTGCTGAGGTGATTAAAAAAACCCCACAAACCCCATCAAAACCCCATGAAAACCCCAGCCTTATATCATCTTTAGCAAGTCTTTTGGAACTGCCTAAAATTGCTTGCTATGTGGGTTGGCTCTGAACAAATCAAAAGGAAGCATTAATTCTAAAATACATGTTTAAAACAGTAGCTAAGAGAAGTGTATAGTACCTGAAGTTTATGAAGTTCACGATGTAGGTCAGACTGGATTAAACCATTATCTTCAAGATATTTAACCACATGAATAACTAGAACTTGGTACTTAATTAATATTTAGTAACCCTTTAAGTCATGCTTAACTTCTTGTAACTCCTGGAATATTTCTTTAATTCGCATTCAGAGACTGATGTGTTACAATTCAGTGTGTTTGCAAAATGTATTTTTCAGTCTTGCTAGGCCAGACCGAAAGAAAATGCTGGCATCTAAGTTCAGAAATGCGAACTTGAAACCCACTGTTCAGCCAGCACCTGATCTTCAAGGTCTCTAAAAGCTACAGATTCCTCACCTTTTCAAAGTGTTTCAGGAGCCTCAGCGCAGCTGCAGAGGTGTCTGATCAGTTTGGCAGTGTGGCAGGAAGGCTGTTTGAGACCCAGAAAACATGGGTGGGGGTGTCCATTTAAGAACATGAGAAACTTGCTGCACAGCCACCAGGCAATATTCAAAGACAACTGCACTTTCAACTATAGTCCTTTCTTCTAAAATGAAGCGTTCCTATCCTGTAGACTTCTGTGTAATATCTTTATATAAACAGAACTGGAGGATGTAAGAGGTGTTTTCCTCCACAGCCTAAAGTGCTTCAAACTCAGATTTCTCAGCTTCTAGGACAGAAAAAAGAGGCAAGAAGGAGCAAGACCGGACAGCCTGAAGGTTAGGACACTCACTGAACGCTGGGTCTCATCCTACCTGCCGTCATTCCTCATGAAGATTATATTAAACAGTCATTGCAGAAAAAGAAGAAATGGACCTTGAAACAGGATTGGAACCAATAGTAACCTCACTTCCCCTCTGGATGTGTCTGAAAAGAGATGGGTGAGCACTGTGAAAGAAAGGATCTCTGCCTCATCTGGCAGGCCTGCATTTCCTATCAGGGAACAAAGTACCTAAATGTTACAACTGTTCTGCGTGAACAAAAAAACCCAGTCTCCTGTGCATTTCATGCACGTACACGCCTGCTTTTTTGTTAACCAAATAGCGCACTTTGTAATAGTATTTTCCTGAGAATCAGTTCTATTTCAGTCCCTAGGACTTTAAAAATGATGAAAAATGTTTCTTGTCATTGAAGCCTCTTATAGTGAAAAGAATTCTTACCGGGCTTTGTAGGTAACAGGTTCCCCATTGTAGCACTAAATGTGCTTATTTTGTGCGTGGCTTTCCCCTGCAACACATGCCATCTCTCCTGTTACAGCTCACAGTCCTTGCCAAGCATATTTATAAACTTTATACCCATATACCTCCTGGGGATTTCATCATGCAGGACTTAGAATATTTTGAACATAAATTTAGCATAACCTAGAGCTCTAGCTTTTTCTATTGAGATGCTGCACCAGCTGATTTGAAAGAATGTGATTGATAAGAGGCGTTTGCAGCTACTAAAATGAAGTGGTTGTAAATCTGACTTTTCATTGCTGCTTTCCATTTTTGTTGCCTAAGATCTCCTTTGGAAAAGTCACATTTTACCAAATAAAGTCACTTCATTAAATTTTTTTACACAGCTTCTAGGTGTATTTAAACCATATGGGTACTGTGGATAAAAGATGTCAGTTTTGCAGCCGATTAGTTTTAATGCCTGCAAGTACAACTACTTTTTAATTTCCTTTATACATTTCAGAGTCTGAGAATTCCCGTAAGTTAGACAAATCTACTTTAATCAATAGATACCAAACAGCATAAAAAATCATTACCACCTGCTGCTATTCCATCAGTTTCATTTCCTTCCTTAGGAGACTTGAGTGTCCAGCCTGTAGATTTTCACCTTTGAGTTCAGCCCGTATCTAAAGGTTTCTAAACAGTTCTGATGACACAACTTTCATTTTAGTTTTCACCTTTTTCTTGTTTCCCTATTTGTTCTCTGTAATAGCTCAAAATACCCCTTCTGCCTGACAAAGCATTTGTAAAATTTTATCTTTCTCATTATGCACTGAGTTTGGACTCTCTTCTTCCTTTAGTTTGCTGGAAGCAGCCTATCTTCTTCAGAAAGCTGTTCCTAGAAATCACTTCTTCTAGGTTACCTTATGTTGGTGATTTACATCCTTTGGCAACTCACTGCCTGTGTCAGTCGTGACCATATTGCAAGAGAAATGACTAAATATCCACATAAGATGTGAAAAGGAAGCATCTGATATGGCAACGGTAGAACTTGACGAGTAGTTTTTCGTTTTTCACTTTTTATCTCCTTTTCTTCCAGTGTCTGTCATCATTTGTTTATCATTAGTTGGCTAATTTAAGACTTAATTGTGCTTGAACGAAGATTTTGGACAGAGGAGAGCTGTGAGTGTTAACGTGATTCAGGGAGAATCAATACATCCTGCATTTCTGTGCTGTATGCTCTCAAAGCTTCCTTTTTTAGAAAACATACTGACCTGCCTGTGATGTTCTCTAATTCTGCTGGAAGAAGTGGCAATGACTATTGCTTTAAATCATTCCCACCCATTAGTCTTCATTTGAAGGAGTGGGAGATGCATATTGATAGTTATAATCACTTCTGTGGCACAAGGGAGGCAGAGTTGTAAAAAGTAAGCACTTTTGTAATGCTGATCGAGAGAGGAGAAAAGAGTTTCACTGTGTCCTCTGGTCAAGCTCTCTTACGCCCACAAAAGAAAATTACTGCTATCTGTCACTTAAATTTTGAATGGACGCTGAGATCACAGGTGAGGAACAGTTAATGTGGCTGAAGGTTGGTGGAATAAGGGTGCTTTTGAACCCATACTATACAATGCATATTGTTATCTTTGCTTAGGTACACATATTTAATATCTGGGTACTAACTTGATGAACATTTGTAACATATGCTACGTAGCCTGTGTAAAAAAGAAGCAAATCCTCATTTTTTTTCTCCTTTAATAGAATTATCTGCAAAAGAAATTAGAAATTTCATAACCTTTTCACCTCTTTGGTGTATGCACAGGAAAAAAATGATAGGGAACAGTCATTTTGATGGAAATACATACAGCTAATTTCTTCTAAAGAGACGTATATGGTATGTACAGTATATGCTATCTGATGATGTTCTAATTTTGTTGAAATATATTTAAACTAAAAATAAACCCCCCCTTACATATACCTGATTAACAGTGGAACAAATGGTTTTGCTACACATGCATGGGTTACTGTTTAAAGGTTGGCCTTTTTGTGCAACTGGAGGGCAATAGTTCTCATTAGCTTTAGAAAGCAGAGCAACCCATTTTAAACATAATAAGCATCTCTTCCAGATAGAAATGCTTGCTCCTGGAATAAAAATGAATATTAGGATATTAGCGTACTGGCAGGCTAAATATCTGAAAGGAAAATCCATCCAGCTCAAAATAACCAGCAAGATTTCTTTAAATTATCAGGAAAGAAGAAATTGCCTTATTTGGGTGGAATAGATATTGAAAAAAGCTGACTGAATCCTATGGCTGCATGGACTGTATTTTGATTTACATTTAAGACTCTGTTGGATCTTCACTGAATGCTTTCACATCAGTTCTCAAGGACCAGAAAGATAACATACAGAATCTCTTTTTTATTAAGATGTACTGCTTAGAAGTAAGTTAGAAAGGCCTGAAAGGAAGACTATATCTGTGTGCAACCGTTAATTGTGAGAGGGAGAAGGTGAAAGAAACAAAACAAAGATATATTTTTTGAAGATGTTAAATCAGTAGTGTGCAAAAGGGGCGATTAGTAGTATTTTTCTAAGAGCAATTTAGATTAAATTGCTGCTGTATGCTATTTTTGTGGCATGCCTGAGCTGTCTCTAAAGCAGTTTTAAGAAAGCATATATTCTGTTAGCCTGCATTTTTGAAACCAAGGTAGAAAAAGGAAAACGTCTGTAGCCTGTTGCAGGCTCTAAACATTCATGTGCTATTAATAGATTAAGTGGGCAGGAATCTCCTACCCACTGCAGTTTTTCTCTGTTTTATTGTTTCCAGTTGTTGTTAATTTATATTTTATGACATTCCATCATATATGGTCCCAATAACAGGAAAATAGGATTTATTTTTCTTTTTAGACAGAATTAGTGTTGGTTTATGTGGTAAACATCTCAGCAAAATTGTGCTCTCGTCCTCGTGCTCTAGGTCTCATCACATTCAGTACCATTCTGTTGAGCGTTATCTTCGTTAGTTTGAACTCTGGCTTACTCTAGCTTTTCTTTTGCTACAGTGAAAGCTCTGTGCTCAGACTGCGTGAGGTTCTTAAAGATGGTTCATGCCTCTGGCCTTCCATGTGCCTATCTAGAGCTGGAGCTAGCTGATTTGAGTATCTATGCCACCATATTCAGAATATTATACAAAGACACTAAGACTTAAAGTTGTATCTTCTGTGCGGACAGGCAGTGGTAATGGTCTTCTATACTAAATTTGCCTCCACTAGTCCCTGTTACTGCTTTATGATGTTACATCAGCAGTGCTGCTTATACCAATGAATACTTCCTGTTTTCAAAGGCTAGAGACTTTGCATTTGATGGTCTCCTTGTGTACCTCTCCATTCTGATTCACCAAAAGGATTTTGCAAGTTATTGGTAGAATCCCAGTTACCTGGTTTCTTTCTTCCTTTTCAGAAATTTGATTGGCATGATGACCACCCATCAAAAGCTGTCTCATGTTGAAATACCTTCCATGCTATGAATTCTTAAAGCTACCGTACTGTCAGCGCTGCTCAAATCTAGTCTGGCAATATTCTTATCAATCGAGATCATTGATTGCATAAGAAATGACCAGTGTTTGAGACAGCATAGTACAAGGCGGAGTTGTTCTCAGTATAATGTCAGTGTTTCCTTGACTGGGACAGGTTAGGCTAAATTCAAATTATTAGCACCTCTGTGGTGCCAAATATGTTGGAAAAGTAGTGGCTTCAGGCTAGACCCTCAAAAACTAGAGAAACTTAAATGGGACTATTAACAAGACAATTGCAGGGCTACAAGTATACCTGGAAATCTACCAAACCTTAAGCCCTTTCAGTTTTCAAAACAAAGACCACAGACATCTGCCTTTCAGAAGATGTTTCAAGCTGTAGCTTGGGAAGCACCAACACGCAGGAGATGGTGTGTTTTTTACAGGTTGCTACTGGCACCACTGCCCACGTTAGCTCATTATGAGCTTGGACATGACTGACCCTGCAAATTACATTTGTGATCCTGGGTGCCCTGTGCAGATCTACAGATCTGCTGCTTGGACTGGATGTTCGAGTTTCGTTATGAGTTCAGTCATTGATTTCCTTTATGCCTTAAGGAAAGATTTTGATTCCTTTTAAACAGTTTTAAGTAGTGGAGGAGGGAAAGCACAGCTTTGTTTCCTTTTCTTGATAAACTTCACGAGGCAAGTAATGGTGGAGGAATGAGACAATGTTAGTGACAAATAATGGTCTAACTTTGGTATCTGAGAGCTCTGCAGTAAAGAAAACCTGCCCATATGCACTGGGGGTGGAGAGAGAAGGTTTTATAACAGATTTAAAATTAGAAAACAAAATGGCCTGATTAACAGCAGTAGGAAGAGTTCTGCAGAGGATGAGGGGAGAAATTAACGGATGACATTCAAAGGCAGCTGTGAAGTATGAGAAGCTGCAGCACGCGGAGGTAGTCAAATCTAGCAGTAGAGAGAGTTCTGAATGATCTGTAAAACTGGAATAAATCAGACAGTCTGGGTGGGGGGCTCTTTCAAGTGGTGGATCATCTCTAAAAGGTGGATCACTTCTGCTTAGACAGATTTAGGTAAACCAGTAGATTCCATCCTGAGCTACAGCAATGTTTTTGTACTAGAAGCGGGTGTTATGTAGGGGATGCATACAAATATATTTCAAGCAGACAGAGATGATTTTAGCATGCACTGGGCTTTTTTGGAAACAGAGTGACACACCCCACCCACCCCCTCCCCATTTTATACTTCAGAAAGGAAATGTAATTCAGCTATTGCTATCTCCATCTGAGAATGCATCTTCCCCTTATCTTGAAAGAAGGGAAGGGCAGAGACCTGTGACGAATGTGCTTTCTAATGGGTACATTCTGTACACGTGGTGCAGGGAGTCTAGAGAGGCTGTGTTACAGAGCTGCATTAAAGAAACTTGATTCCTTAGTCAGGATCCTTATGGAGGCTTTCCCCAAGACAACTTTCCCATAGATGATCCTGGATGTGGACTGGGCTCTTTCCTCTCCTTGGCCTGGACCTGCCCTCACTGTCAACAGCGCAAGGAGGCAACATAGGATGTCCGTCTCCAAGACAGGTTGTGAGAGGGAAGTTGCAGGTGATTATGAGCCGAGCCGGAACAGAATGTACACAGACACACTACAAAGGCCTCTCCATTTCTAAATAATGGTCTTCAGTGGGTAGATCCCCTACTGATAAATCCCATCTTTACAGCAGAACTGTAGGAAGAATAGTACTTTTCTGTGGTAGACCGCAGTCTGGCTTCTAGTGAGCTCTTCTGATATATGTGGTTGAATGGATTCTGCCTCTCTGAAGATAAGCTCTCTCTGCTAATGACAGGAAAAATCATACAGTTTTTTTCATGGAGGTATGACTGAGTAAAACAAACTAGATCACTGACTAGAGAATACTGAAGACTACTATGAAATTATATCTGCTTTCCTCTAAGACAACTATATCTAATATCTAAGTATGGACCCATTCTGATCAATTTTCTTGGTCATGAGCATATTCCTCCTTGATAACTGGTATTATTACTTTCTGATTCATAAAGAAATAGCCATTACAATTAGTCTGGCTATGTAATTAAAATTATATTAAGCCAGCCATTTCTTCCTCACCTTAGAATCTTCTATTCCTTTCCTTTCCCTCTTTTCTCCCTGGTAACATCTGAGTTTCATATATGAATGCTGATACAACTTAATGAAGAATTTAGAAGCTCTGTTTGCCCCCAAGTTACCTGAAGAAACAATTCAATTATGCTGATTCATGAAGGAAGATGGACTTAATTTCAACCACGACTGGTAAATAATTGATCTTAAGGCTGAACGAAAGCACTGATAGATTTTACACGGTTTATGTAGTTTTGCTTTTCTTCTGCTTTAACCTGTGTTAAAACAAAATACGAGAGACACGATGTTGTTGTGGGGAATGAAGACAAGAAATAGGTACTTCCTTGTGATTTTTTTTCATGGAAGGTGCTCTTAATTGCTGTTCATTAACTCCATCCTTTATTCAAATGCATTTAGAAAGTTCGCTTGTTCTGTGTTGCATTTGTACCACTTTTGCACCTCTATTTTATGAAGAATCAATACAGTATTAGTGCTTTCCTTTGAGTATCCCAACGTGTTCAGTTTATATTTTGACTGTAATTTTTTGTTTTGACCTTTCCTTTATCAGATATCCTCAAAGTTCAACTCATGATCAAAGATTCAGTTGTATGTATTAAGTCATTGTTGAGCCTATATCACCTTCTGATTTAATTTATTACTTGATGATCAGAGAAATTCTTATGTGGCTTAATTACTTCTTCAGTACTGTGAAAAGGTTTCATTATTTAAATGAAATCCTGGTTTAATGCCAGTAACTTGTATAAGAATGCTCACATTTCATGTTGAACATATATATTATTAATTTCCTTTATTTTTAGACATTGAACATTTTATACAATGACTGTAATTACTTTGTGTATTAATATCATTCCATACCTTTGGCAAAGATGCTTTTTGTTGTGCACATTTAACTTCGGCTTGTCAGCTGTCACCTCAGGTTTTGTATTTTTGTTTTATATTTTGTTCAAATATTGTCTGTCTGCATTAATATGCTGCTGTCAGCAAACCACATCTTTGAGCATTTTGTAGGGTATTTTGAAGATTTTTTTATTACCAGTAGTAGAAAACAACTCATAGTTACTTTTTAGAAGCAGGCTGATAGTGAGTCATTTTAAAAAGTGTGACTTGTTCAGATAGCCTGTCAGTCTTTGTATTTTTCAGAAGAATTATTTTTATTACTACAGTTTCTTTTTAATTTTGTAGTTTTCCATGTTAAAAGGGTACAGAGGAGTTTGGCAGCAAAACATGTCATGCCGTATGCCGTGTTCAACTCAACTGATTTTTTTTACTAGTTTAAGTCATCGTTTTTAGGCCTTCTGGCTCAGGTTTTCTGAAATTTCTGTGGTATGTGGTCCTTTGTTTCTTGAATTTTAGTGCTTGAACCAATTAGATCTGAGCAAAACTTTCTCAAAACATTAGAGATGGGCCGGGAGTGTAAACCAGTGCTGTAACTCACTGGGAGAGTATTGCAGCTGTTGTCTTTCACTGTCTTAGTTTCTATAATACATGTGAATGTCAACATCCTTTAAATAAAAGACATTTGCTTTGCTTAGTATTGAATAATTTTTTCACTGAAAACTTAACGGCACCTGAGGGAATAAACTGATATGATCTATTATCTACATCTACTTAGAACTCGGTGAAAACCGAAGGGCACGTGTGTAACCTCATAATGTGTTTCAGTATAAGGAGTACGTAGCGTGTACATATATAATTTGCTTAGCCATTGTGATGAAGACAACACGGTGTTTGGAGGAAGCTTTATTACATAATATGCATCTTTATAATTTGATAATAATTTTTCTGCAGATTATTAATCAATGCTGTAAGACGTCAGTACTCCAGTACGCCAGAGTAGTAATGACCTCCACGCATTGATCCTCTAAACATCAATTTCTCGTATTTGCTGTAAATGCTGGTTTTAGATGATTGCATTTAGCACAGCTGTAAGCAACATGATCTGTAGTGATTCTGGCACTTCTTAGGAGGTAAATCCATACCTCAGTCATGGATGATGTGGAAGTTCTTTGTTCAGAAGCGATCCTCCCTGTGTTTGGTGACAGCTGTGCTATTGCCCACCTGCGGTACTTACTCAAAAGTCACCTTTGCTTGCCATGAGCCCGAGCTGAACTGAACTTGTTCTCTACTTTTTCCTTCCTACCTCATTTGTTTTCTGTTTCATGAAACCGCATAGGAAATATTTTATCGTCTTCAGGTGGCATTTCTGTAGCTCATACAGTATTAGATAAGCTAAGCCCTTAATCAAAGGTGACAGCAATGTCAAGAACGAATAGAGAAGTCTGCTGGAGAAACAAGCGTTTTGTTGTCGTAAGCCAGCTAGAGCAAAATCCCTCCGCCTTTGGACTAAGGTATGCATTTGGATCACCATCCGACGTTAATCCCTGAATGGGAAAGTTAAGTGTTCACGAGGCGGCGAACGAGGAGCGGGAAGGCGTTACCGCCAGCCCTCCGCCGGCTCCGGCCCTGCCCCTGCCGGCGCTCCCTGCCGGTTCCCCGGCCACGGGGGCCGCCGGCGCTGGCGAGCGGCGCCGGCTCCTGCCCGCCGTGGGCGGTAGATGGTGCTAGATGAGAAGTGAAGGTGCTGGCTCCGAACGCTTCCCCGGTCAGCAGCTGCAGCTCAGACTCAGGCTGAAACATTCGGCGGCTTCGGTGTTTGTTTCTTTACCTGTTGGAATCTTTGGGGTGGGAAAACTGAAAATAGAGTTCGGTGATTTCGGGGTGCTGATGGGTGAGAGGCAAAACGTCAGGCGTTTTCCAAACACTGTTTCTAAACAGCGTTGGAAGTTGCAGAGTACCACCCGGGCAAGGCCACCTTTCGCAGTGGGAGAGAAAGGAAGCTGCAGGCATTGCACAAAGCAGTAGTGCTTCAGAGCAGGTTTGTTTTAAAGAGCACTGTCAGCTCGTATGCCACCGATGTTGTTGCTGAGCGTGACTGAAATCCTTATGTCTTCAGAAACCTGTGTGATTAATTTAAAGAATAAGTGAAGGTAAGACCTCCCAGTTGACTGAGAAGAAAAGTTACATACATAAAGTTTGGATTCTAATTAGCCAGCTGTAGTGGAACATCACGAAATTTCCTTCTGCCTAAAAACTTGAGGATTAAATAATGTAGTAGAAATGTATGCCACGATGTATATTATTCACATTCTTTTGGGTTTACAAGTAAAATTCCTTCAAAACCAGTGATCGCAGTTTTTGTTCAGTGGCACAACTCCAGAAAAGAAAGAAATCATCTATATTAGTTTTATTACTGGGTTGCTGGTTTTGTTTCACTCTTCTCTCTTCATCCTCTCCAGAAGAGAAGCATTTGCTTGTTGCGGTGTCAGGGACATTTGCACATCCTTGGCAATAAAATTAGGGCTGAAATGTGAAATGCAAAACAATAGCTTAGTAAGTGGAGATTTCCTTACATGATTTTACTTATAAACACATTCATCATCTGTAAAATCAATCTTTTTACGGGCACTGAAGGATAAAATGAAAAGAAGCAACTTCTTCATGAAGTTAATTATTTCCCCAAGCTTTGTAGCTTTCTGATACTACCATACACAAAGCAATTATTCTGAATAGACAGTATTTAGTGAAAACAGGAGTACTGCTAACCTACTGTAGTACCTGCTTTAGAAAATACAAGACATACTGAAATAAGAGAAATCCTGTGTGTGTTTTCCTTGAGTAGGGTGTGTCACTGCAAGCAGAAGTAAACTGATAATATTGAACATGGGCAGAATATGCTTCAAAACCCTAAGGCTTGGAAATGGTGTGTGTTAGAATTCTGGAATGCAGCACTTTCTGCGTAATTTTTAATATAATAGCTGTTATCCTGTACTAAAACATGACAGCACTGACAGAACCAGGTGCCCTCTGACTTTGTGAGAATAAGGTCATGACCGGCTGCGGTTCTACACAGGAACCAGTTCTATAATGCCTAATATTTGTACATACTGTTTGAATGCATAGTTCTGTGCAAGCTGTGTTTCAGGGCCACATCTGAAAAAGATTTTGTAAGATTCTTGGCAGTGGAAAAGATGGGTTTCTAAAATTCAGCAAGGCAGCTTTGAAGTAGGATGTGCAAGAGGTGGCGCTGAGTTAAGATTTGCCTTTGTTAATGTGAAAAATGATAATGGGCAGAAAGAATCCTCAGGCTGTGATTTATGCTCTTCTTCTGGAAAGATTCTTGACCTTTTCCCCGTTTGAAGATCCTAAGAGGCTTCATAGTCTGCCCTGCTTTTGGGGTAGACTTATTCCAGCTTTCTGCTTGCTTCTCCAGCAATGTCTTGCAACATTGTCCCTGTTTACTTGGGAGAGCCACTGGGAAGATATATGTGCTTTAAGTGTATCAGAATTTGTGAGCAAAAAATCAAACACACCTGTGAAATTTTTTTTTCCAAGCATTTCCTGAAAGTCTTTTTTTCTCCTCTGATAAAACATTAAAATGACAAGTGCACTTGCATAGCCCTTCTCAAAATAAATTTTTTCTTAAATTACTGCAGCAGTCATTCCTCGGAAAAGGAAGCTATGCTTGTAAGGGGGAGAGGGAGGAAGGAATGCGAGTCATAGCCATAGAATTGTTATTCCTTAACATATTGACTTGTTATTACTTCAGTCTGCATTATGTGATGTTTTTGTGGGCAAGATACTAAGCTATTAGTGCTGCATAATGTCAAGTGTAATAGCATTACCTAACGGAAAGGTCCCTTACCAAACCGGGCCTTAAAAATTGATATATTACACGTAAAAAATTGTAGGGGAGGGAGGTGCATGAGGAAGAGGGAATATGACGTTTGCTTTACCTCCTGAGATAGACTGATTAGTTTATCTGATTCCTAGTATACTGTCTGAATGACAGGAAGCCTAAACTTGGCTACAGTCTGGATAAATAGAAATAATTTAATTAAAATGATAAAAGCTGTGGTTTTTATTTGTGGGGAGAAAAAAAAGCTGAAAATGAGTTTTCCCCAGATTTTGCCTTAGACTCAATAGTTGCAAACAAGACTGTTACCTTGAAGGTTTAAAACTAGAATATGAACAGACTTAAAAGACATATGATGGTATCTCACTCAATGCATTAATAATTCCTTGGAAAAATGTTGTAACACTACTTATGTTGTTCTTATGGTCTACTGTGAAGATAAATTGTTCCAATGAACTTTTTGTGGGTGGATTGAAGGTTTGTGCTAGTGAGGGTTTGCTAGTGTCGGATGATTTTGCTGGTTGATGTGCTTTAATTTTAATAGAGGCTGTATGGCTCATCTTTAATGTGTGAACTGAGTGGCAAATTCTGCAGGAAATGCTTGTAGAAAAGTGCAGATCAAATACCCTGTTTAATAAAACAATACTAAGAAATAACTGCAGCTACTAAGTGCCTTACCCATTGGCAGCTCTAGGTAGAACAGCGATCCTAACTTTGAATGGTGATTTTTTTAGCCAGGAAAAACTCTAGTGAGTTGTTTGTTTGTTTAATACTGAGCAGTCCTTAGAGCTACCTCTGTTCTGTGTTTCTTTTGAGTATACTGAGCACACTGATTAAGCTTTTATTCCTTATTGGTATTCCAGCGTCTGAATATCTTTAAAAGTGACCGTTGCAGAATGTACAATATTCACTCAGTAGGCTTAGCCTGAAGGACCAGCCACTTTCATTTCTCTTTGTAAGTGCTGGTGTTACATGAAAAACAGAGATCTGTTGATGTTGATGAACTCTGTCTGTATGCTGCCCTGAACACTTTGAAGCAAATGCAAAACAGCAGTGCTATGTCTCCCTATTTTCTTGCACTAGTCTACAATTTCATGTTCTTAGACTTGATAGAGTCACGGTGGAGAAACCATGATATACTATATGAAGTCCACAAAACCAGGATTTTCTTTGTGTTATTATTGGATGTTACTAAGAGACAGCCTGCCAAAGCAATTTGAAAATCTTGTCCATTTTTCTGCAAGGGAAAGTTTTCCCGCTTTGTTTCAGACAGAAACATTTGCTATAGTAAGGCTATCTGTTAAACTGCAGAATTCGGGAATACTTTCTGGGCGTGAATCCAAATGCATACCTTTGCTATTTGGGGCTGAGATGTAAGGCAGGATCATCTTATATACCCACGCTGGAACAGACCAAACCCTTTCGCTGAACAACTCTTAAACCAGGGCTGAGATTGTATATACAGCACTTACATTCAATTATTTTGATGTAGCCTAATATGATTTGTGTCTTGGAGCAAGCAAACACTAGCAGGTGCTACATCTGCATGAAGTATCCTGATGAAAGGTGATGTTGTACCTCTGAAACACTGATGAATTCTCTACGGTAGTTCTCTGAGCTAGTGCATTGTGCCTTTTGCTGGAGAGGAACAACGTCTCTGAAATGTTTCAAGTGTGTTCCTCATCCAAAGCAAATTCTGTTGTATCCCTTCTGCCACTGAGGTTCTGCTCTCTCTATTGCTAAAGATAAACCAGTAGCAAATTATGAGTCTGTGGATGTTCTCCTAAGATTGACTTTTGTCGTGGGTTTGCAGTAGAAGAAAGAAAAGGGCCAAGTTCCTCTGATTCCTCTTCCCATATCTAATTCTAGAATTGTCTCCCTCCTTTCCTTTATCTTTATCTTTTCAGTGTGGAAGAATGTCTTTCTCTCTGTTCTTTCGGTAACACTGTTGTTTTTGGTAATGAGACTGCCAGAGGAATCTGAACATGCTTTTAATCAGGTGCAATATTATTTTTATCCTCCTCTTGAAAGCTGATTCTGCATGAATTTTGCCTATATTCTTCCAGAAGTCATCAGCTTCTTCCAGAACATACTGACCTATTTATAAACCAATAAAACTCAAAATATGCTTACGACATCATGAAATGACTCAGACTATCCTTTTACTTTTCTCAGTTGTGTGTATAATTCTTCCATTCTAAGCATACAACTTTTGCATGTTGATCTTTCGGGTGACTATACACTTGAAAGATTCAGAGATGAGAAAAATCGACCTTGCTCAATCCATTGTGTTAGCAGAATAAATATGGTTTAGGTTTAAAATCAAGAGAGCCTCTCAGGATCCCTTGTACACATACATAGAAAAGAATTTGGGTCCTTTTATTGTTAGTCTTACTAAATCAGACTTCAGATCCAGCAAACCTGTAAATGACAGTTTAATGCAATAACATTAATCTGAAGTATATTCTAAGTTTGAGGTTTATTGTGCAATTCCACACTGGTTATGGGATTTCCTGATGGCGAATCATATATATATATATATATATGGAATATGGAAAAACAATATTTAATTGCAGCAAGCTCTTTTAATTTGTTTTTCCCCCCTCTTTTGTTTTAAACTAGATACCCCGAAAGGAATAAAGCAAAAAACTACACTTCAATCTTTAACATTTATGAAGACTGAATTTGAGATTTCAGTGGTTGTATAAAAGAAGTCTCAAATTTCAGTGGAAAGGCTGGTCCCTCTCATTCACACTTGTGATCTAATCTAGACATCTACATGGAGGAGAAAAATGACAATCTGCTTTCCTTTCTTGCAAACCTCTTAATATTGTGTATGAAAAGATAGTGAAGAGAGTCAAATATTTGATATTGGTCCAACAGTGTCACGTTACTCTGTGCAGTTAATGTGGGCAAAGGAAACATGCCTCTTATTTGGAACCTGGGATTGTTAGTCTCATTGAAATTATTACTTCAGTTACAGTCAGGCTAACACTCATAGGCAAAACGATCTAATTATTACCAAAAGAGTCTGATTAAAAATGCAAAATTTTTTTCTTTCCAAGAAAGGGGGCAAAAGGTTCAGCAGTGCATGAGACACTGTCTTCTTTCACTAGCTATTGGAAACTGTAAGTGCTGCTTTTCAAAACTCAGTAACTTTACTGTTTTGTCACTTACTAAAGATATATATCTGAATATATAAAAATAGCCCAAAGTACAACTTCCATTATATACCAACATCTTACATCCCAGGTTCTTCACCAGGAGGAGTATGATGCTGACAGTGGAGATTTCTTCGGCTTTGTTCTTGGGTGGGGTTGGATTATTTTTATGTTCTTACTAATGCCATCCACTTGCTTTTTCTTGCTACATTGGCCCACAAGTCTCGTTATATATGTTCAATGCTTGTTCTTTGTTGTTACCCCCAAAAAATTGTTTTGCTAGTTCCCAAGGTGCATTTACTTTAATAACCAGTAATTAGTGATTGATTATGTGTTTAAAGCCACCGTGTCCCTAGAGTCAACCTGTGCCTGTACTTTCAAGGTCTCTGCTATCATCCTGTGCTTATACTCTTAATATACAACTTTATCATTCTAGAGCCACAGATCATTCTACACAGAATAACTACTACTGCTTATTATTGGCTAAAGAAATATATCACATTTATAGTGTTTGTAGTCATTATACCACATGATTACACTAAAGCTAAAAGCAAATTAGGCAGTAGCCACCTGATCATTGTGTAATTAGCTGTTAAAGCTGAAGCAAGCTGAAACAAGAGAAATCGAGACAGTCTGAAGTGTCCTGAGACCTCCATTATTAAGCTAATGCAAATCTTTTTGCCTGTCACTAGAGATGGCAATACTCTATTTTTAGGGCTACAGTGGTCTGATATCTTGTTGTTACATAATATATTTAAGGATAGTCAGAAGTTATTTTAAAGTCATCATACTACTTTATTGCAATAACGTACTTCTTTTACACATACAGATCACGTTTCAAAAATTTATTATTCAGTCATCATGCTTTACTCCAAACTGAAACTTGGCATAGTAGTTTCCAAATCAGGATTAATTAGTATTAATATTGATATCCTCTCATTTTGGTTCATGTTTATTGGCACTTTTGAGTAAAACAGGCACAAGTTATGAACTTCTGGATTCAGAAGTAATAAGAATATTCCATATAAAAATGTAAGATGTTAGTATATAATGGGACTTGTACTTTGGGCAATTTTTATATATTCAGATACATATTTTTAGTAAATGATAAAACAGTAATTTACCAAGTTTTGAAAAACAGCACTTAGAGTTTATAATAGCCAGTGAGAAAAGGTAGTGCCTCATGCAGTCAGCCTTTTGCTCCCTTCCTTGGGAAAAAAATAACCTGTTCTTGAGTTATCAGAACATTGGCTTTGTTTAGTGAAATGGTTCACATGCTGCTTTGTTTAGGAAATAATTTTGGTTTGAGGTAAGAAAATACCTCAAAAATTGACTTAAAAAGAATTCTGTTCTCAAGTAGATTTTAATGAAATATTAGTAAAAGATTAAATGTGCAAGCCATGATGATGTTAGTATGTATTTACATGAGTAGGTGTCTTCAGAAAAATCAATAGAAGTGTTCTCCAGGGTGAGCTTCAATAGGTCAGATGTTTGAAATACTTTATGTTTCCTGCACATCACCTGCAGTTACATGTCCCATATGACACCCATGTACTGACACGTGCAGAAGATAAACTGACACAAGCATAAAGGAGACCTGTGAGTTTTCTGCTAGTAGGGACTGCAGAGCTGTGCCCTATGTCTAAAGATAATCAGATGTGCAATTACACCATTTTTTCAAGGAAAGTGGTACCCACATGACAATTATATCAAAGACATTGCTAAAAATTACCACAAATGCAAAAGGAGATTGAATTATGGTTGCTATGGAAACTGTAACATGCAGCTTCCTGACTTGATGCATGCAAAATTTCAGCCTTAATATCACACTGATACACATTTTTGCTTTTTTTTACACTTGAATAGGTGAAGATGGAGTTTGTGTATAATAACATTCATTCAAGTTATGCTTCTCTGGCATGCCATCTAGTACTTTTTGTTAGTTGCAGTGTACGTTAGAGGTTTACAGATGTTTACTCTTTAAATTCTGCAGAGAAATACTAAATTTTCTGAGCATATTTTTTTAAAAAAGAAGGAAGATGATTTACCTGAGAAGTATATTTTATAGAAGGGTCAGTGTATGTTCATGGACATACAGAAAAGTACCTCGTGTGGAAAACAAAGATCTCGGAATAAGCGCAGTAAAGAGAGTGAAATTTAGTTGCACAAATGCTTATAGGCCTTGAGTTAGGCCGATTATGAAGTGTTGTCACTGGGGTTTACATGCAGTCATGGTAAAGTGACATACTCTTCCCCAGTTCTATAGCTATACCACGTTAGCTAAGAAAACCTGTGTCATAACAGAACTTCCTTTGGCAACCAATGATTTGAGAATCTGGTTATTTCCCCATGCAGAAGAGCACAGTAGCATAGCCATAGCTGAGATCATAAGTTAGTTTTGAAACAGGCACCTCCAGAACCAGACTCCATTTAGGCGTGCCTGCGTGCAGTCAGCACAGGGTAATTTCCACTTCGTCAGCTGTGACACTGAGTTTTGTGCTGTTATGACTAGCTTCTGTTACTAGTATCTTATGCAGATAATTTAAAGCTTGTTTGGATCGTCTATGTAGCGCTGCATTAGCATGACATTCTAACATGCCCTGAAATATTAATGCATTAGAAGATAATAAAATGCTTAGGAACATGACACAATGCGAGATCAATGTAATTACTGTTTTGCAGGATCTCTGGGGCTTGCGCCTTCATGTTAGGAGAGCAGAACACCTTTTAGTGGCAAAAAAAGATGAAGTACATCTTGAGAGAACGATTGCAAACGTGGATGCAGTAGGGTGGGGAACCATAAAATTACATTTGTTATTGTGAGTGTATATGCAAGCACAGTACTGTCCCAAGACGAAGGTTGATAAATGATGCAAGCCTGGACTAGGGTTGTTTGAGCCAGCAATTCCCAATAGTGCTGTTCTGGTAGTAATGTTTTTGTTAGATATAGCATAGACAGAGCTCAGGCATTTTTAATCACTCCATATGACCTTGGTCTGAGCAATGTTGCACAACTGCTCAAGAATGTGTCTGAATATTGTTACAGAATTGGTCTTAGCAGATCTGGCTTTACTGGACCTTCTTTCGTTAGCAATTATGTGTCCAAATAAGTCTCGGGTCGGTTGTCCCTGCAAGTAGCAGCTGGCGTATAAAAGCTGTTTTAACACCTGTCAAAGTCACCAAAACTAACTGCACAAGGTTGTGAATATTCAGACTCTAACGATAGGAGGACACCAAAGCTGCACAGAGAAACCTCCGCTTTCACTTATATGAAATGTAAATGTGAAATATAATTTCATTAGCATATAGATTTTTATTTTTAGAGCAAACCTTGCAAAATAACACCCTTCTCTAATAGCAGTGAAACTGAATATTAGCACAGGATTTTTGGAAATTGAGATCTTAGATTTGGCTGATTGTTAGCGATATTTTGAAATTACTTTTATTCGTCTCTATTTCATCATACTGTAGATATATTTATGTAATGTCTCTCATTTCTGTATAGCTCTCAGTTTGCTGAAGTGAGTTCAGGATAATTGTGTTTTAGAATTTTTTTGAAGGGGTATCAGTATAGTGTGTATGAAGTATATTTAAATGCTAGCAGTTAGTCATCTGTGCAATTTCACTTTTCTACTGGGTTACAAGTGTGTATTAGAAAGTATGACATCCAGAATGATGGGGAGTTTTCAAAATTTTTGTTTCGATATTAGCTGTATACTGTTGATTAGTTGTATAGGTAATTCTTTTGAAATGCCTGAGTTTTGTTTTTATGCCAAAAAGAAAAAATAAGGATATTTACTCTGATATGCCTTTTGGTAAGGGAGAAAAAGGGTGAGTTATACGATTTCTTGAAATTTATTCCTGCCTATGTTCAAATTTTTTTCTGGTTTGTTTTTTCAGCAAACGTTTGAGTCTAAAGGTTGTTTTTTTTAAAAAAAAGCAAACCGGCACAGCTGGTAGATGTATTTGTGTGAAATACAAAATTCTAGAACTTTCATTACATTTAACCTAAATGACTGTTTTGAAATTTTTGCAGGTGAAGCTCTTCTAAACTATTTTTCAAGTGTCAGTCATCACCAGGTAACTGCAGTAATGGCATAAGTCACCAAATCATTCCTAAAACAGTGAGAGTTTAAAGTAAATAGCTTGCAAATAAGATTTAGGCTATTAGTTGATCAATTGTCTCTTTAATATTTTTAATAAGAAACAATTATAGTAGTAAGCTGGGTATGTCTGCTAATGAGTGTCAAGGAGATGATTTGATCCCTATTTTCAGTGGCTGACTGCATTTGTAGTCAGAAGGTGATGGTGTCACCTGTAACTTCAGCTAGCTCTAATTTACCCGTCTTGGCTCCTGATAGCAATGAAATTGCTGTGGTATAGGCTTAGTTGCCAAATAGATATATGTGATTACACATACTTCCAAAGCTAAATCTCACATCATTTTTTTGTCAAAACCAGTAAAGTCAGCAGCAACAAAGTTTTCTCTTAAATCTGTGAGAAATATGAGTCAAGCTTGTAGGTAAGAAAAATGTTTCAAGTATTTCCCTTTGCTGTGGAGTGAGAGGCAGGAAGGATGCTGCTGTTTCGTCGCAGCCGCTGAATACAGGCATCTGTCTCTGTTCCGTCTGATGTGAAATTGGTGNCAGCAGGAGGATAATGAGAAATGGAAAACATCAGTCTTCATTGTTTTAGCATATTCCCAAACGTGTGTATTGGTTCACTGGGAGATAAAAAGGAGATGGATATTACATTGCATTTAATTCACTTCTAAATCTGCCCAGGCCCAACTGTGAAATCTAATTTCCGACATACTTTTCAAAAGTTTCTACAATTAGCAATTCCCTTCCCTTCCCTTCCCTTCCCTTCCCTTCCCTTCCCTTCCCTTCCCTTCCCGAGACTCTTCAACATCAGTAAAATGAAGGGATATTTATGGAGAACTAGTTTAACAGCAACGCTTAAAATTAGAGATTTGTTAATTTCTTTTTCCTAGTTTTAATAAGATAGGCAAAAATACAAAGCACCATGTAGGATCTACACTGTGTCTCAGAATCTCATCAGGCAGTAATCCTATCCCTGCAGCTCCACTGGATCTGAACAGCCTGTTTGCAGGCATCACCAGATGCTCAGCTATTGCTAAGAGATGGAGACACAGCTTCTAGGCCTCTTGGAAGTTTTGTGCCTTGTTCATCTCCTCCTTTCCCCTTACAAAAATACTTTATCTCCTCCCTAGGATCTGTGTTAGTTTTCCTGTCTATTTGCAGCAAGGGCTGTAAAGCACTTGTGCAGCTGTTCGCTTCCACTGAGTCTTGTCTTCTCTTTTCATCTGAAGATTAGGATTATTTGTGTTATGGTTTTCAGAAATGCACAAGTAATTTATAGTTAAGTACTGTATAGTTACTATCTTAAAAGAATTATTTTAGTGTTGAGTGGCAAGGAGAAAGATGTTCTTATCCCTGATTACCACAATTCCCCTTCCCCACAAGCTAGATGAAGCATCTCTGCTTTTGTGCTGTATTGGTACTAGAGAAGGGACTAAAAAGTGATTGAGGAATTTTGTCATCATTTGAATCACAGTGAAACAAAACCATCACAATGACTTTCTGATTGTCTCCTGTGTACTCTTTTGTATAGGTTATGCAAGGAGGAATTATAACTGACATGGCAGTACACGTTTCCTGCTGTATAGTAGCTCTGCCTGTTCTGCTAATACTCTCGTGAGAAACAGTGTCTAGTTCTGGGGCCTCATTTGTTCCCCGCAGTTTGAGATATGTGTTCTTGAAAAAGGAGAGGTTGGAGAAACACCAGGTTACTTTTTAAACTGATTTCACAAAAGCTCAATTAAATGGTGGTTTGATCTTATGCAGCACAAATATTATTTGCCTGGCAGAAGTAACAGTGGGACTTCAGGTTGAGTAGCAATTTCCTGCAGAGGTTTGGACATGTTTCCTAGGCATGTCTACTGTAAAAGATTTGAGCTTTCACTTGCATCCTTACAAAAGACATATATATGCATTTAACTGAAAACTGTAGCTGTAAATGCCTAAAGGTGTCTCTTAAAGTGCTGAAATTGATATCTAACTCCTATTGGCTATAGGGTGAAACTCCTAACAGGCAGTTATAGGCTATATTACGCTTAAAGAAGCACAGATAGGTCTCATCCTCCTTTTAAATCCAGTCGTGGGTGTTTGTTCCAAGTGCCTATTCAAGTCAAAGTGTGATTTTTACTATTGCTATGAGAAGTGGAGGTCTCTTGAAAATGAGCCCTCAAATTAATTGTTTAGAAATATAATGGCTACTGTGTATCACAATATTGGGAAGACTGCTGTGAGCTGGTGGCATGTTCAGGATGTGCAGGCACACCTACGAAGTTTGAAGAGAAGCAAGCTGATTATAAAGAGTTTCCTATGCATTGTTTTCAGCTTTTGTTAAATTCATATTTCAGTCCCCATACAACTCTTCTGTTGATGTCATAAACTGAACAGTTTAGTGTGACATAATTCTAGCCTCTTGGAATTAGTGGTGGCAGTTAGATTACTATTATTGATAGTGCCTGCAGGCAGGGAACCATTAAGGTGTCATAAACTTAGCAACCTCCTATGACATAATACTAATCTTTTAAATTTAGTTGTTACAGTTAGGTTGCATCCCAAGGGTCCCTACTTTAGTGCCTAGTGTGTGCCTGAGCATAGGATGCAACTTTTCTGAGAACTGCTAAACTTCGTATTTCTTACAACATTTGATTAACAGTTACAGCAGCACATACAGCAGAAGTATTTTCCATTTGCCGTTTTTAAGCAGAAGATGACAGGTAATATGAGAACATATTTTCGAAAGCTTTCATACTATAATTAAGAATGGATGAGTGATAAATGGATAAACCAGGAATCAAATCAAACAGAAGAAAGTCAGGGCTTTGAAAAAAGCTCAGCTAAAACTTTTTCAACAACAATCGGCTTACAGATGATTGTGACTGTTTTCTTACAGCTATCTCCACATTTTGGCATTTAATAGCTACAGACAAACTTAAATAGGAGGCTAAATTCTAAATACATAGGACAACAATTTTAACTTGCGTAATAGTTTTACATTTTAAGACTGATGAATGGGAATGGAAAGGTTTTAAGATAGGCACACACCATGGTCAGAGTATATGTAATTTTGACAAATTCTTGTTTACCATTGATATTCTGTGCACCATGGGAGCAGTAAGTCAGGACTATTGGCATGTGTGTGAAAGCTCATTCACCAAAGGACGTGCTTTTGATGTGTTAGCTAGCTAAAATTGGAGTGAGGAGTTTGGCAGAATGCTTCAAAGGGACAGGAATGTTAAACTTCTTTTCAAATAACATCACAAATTCCTTTGAATCCTTGAGGTATAAAATGTTTTAAACCTTTAGTCCTGGAGAATGTCTCCACAGCAAGTCAACCGTTGGTTTTCAGCATCTGAAAATGCTACTGCTTGCTGTAGTATAGGCTTTAATTCAGCTTGCATGTATGTAAAATGCCCCTGCTGATTTTGAACAGGTTTGGAAAACATTTATCTGAGAGTTTTTAGGGTGCGTGGATTCTGTATAGTAACATACTTAGCTAAAGAGATAAAGAAACCAGACACCATGGTGACATTCCTCTCTTTGAGAGCAACCAAAATGGTTTGTATCTGAGTTTGTAATTGGGACTTACAAATAGAAACAGGCAAGTAACAAGACTATGGTAAGGTAAACCAAGGCAGACAGTGTATCATCAAAACCAGCCTGTTCAGATAACTAGGCTGTAAAAATAGGAATCAAGCAGAAAGTGCATATAGAGTATGATTTTCTAAGGAACATTGTATAAAACCTGAAAGTCGTGGTTAAGTCAAGTGAGACACAAACACCCACTTGCAGCTAGTACTGTGAGGACACTGGAAGGATGCAGAACCAGCCGACCAGAAAACCAGCAGGTATCAAACCCAACAAGTAAACCACTCAGTGGACAGCATTAGAGATACTAGCCAGTCTAGTGGGAGTGGTCGTGAGGCAAACTGTTTAAAATAACCATGAGAAATAGGTGTTGCTTTTCAGTGACTCTTCTGAGGAGGCTAAGAATAGCCAGAACTAAAGAAATTACGTATTAAGAAATAATAGGATGTTGACTACATACCTTGTTTGCTTATTTCCTCTTCTTCAGTAGCAAGAAACAAAAATCAAGGAAATAAAATATCTCCTACTGTGTTGTTCACCTGCTGCCTATTGGTGTTGCTCTCCTGCCGTCTTCTCCATCTGCTTTAAATTCATTTCTGAAATGTGTCCTCCTTAAAAATAAGTTCTTATTAATTTCATAAGGAACAAATTAAGAAATAGCAAACACAGAGACATTTTGTTGTATTACAAGCAATTAGAACACAATGGGGAGAGGAGCAGGGAAGAAAAACATTATACCAATTATGATTATTCTAAAAAAAACCTGCCAGATCTTGAGAGTCATATAAAATTTTTAATTTGTCTTTTCCTGAGAAAACTGCCATTCTAATTAATGAAAATTTTCATTAGTGGTGGCTTAAGG
>VZSC01002183.1:287066-319654 GCA_013398225.1 Steatornis caripensis | reverse complement strand
TAATTTTACTTACTTGGTATTTGTACATAATTAGAGATAAATTAGACTTGCCTGGCTAGAGTAGTGCTCTACTTTCTGGACAAGTGACTATCAACAGATGAATTTTTATAAAGGTCCACTAGACTTGTGGGGAAGAGTCTTACACATTGCAGAAAAAGATTATTTCTTTCTTTTATTTTCCTTTCTAAGGAAATATCCATGAGCCCTAGAATATGTTAAAATTTTGATAATCACTTTTATTAACAGTATGAAAATGTATTTTTGGAGTTGCTTATGCTGTCAGGTAACAAAGGATACTTTGAAGAATTTACAAATTAAAAACTCTGGTTTATCTTCTATGTCTATTGTAAATTTAGAAGACTGAAGAAAGCATTTCAATAATCCATACACCATACCAGAATAATGTTTGTTTAAATTCAGTCTTTCAAGAACGATTTGGGTCTTCTAAAAGTCTGCTAGCAACACTGTTCTTGCTTTTACTGTAAGTATTTGAGTAGACCAAAAGAAGCCAAACAGTTCTGAGCAGTTAACAGAAATTCCTACAGGGCAAGATGTGAGTTTGTGGATGCCTGAAGATTTTGGGCTGGCAAATGTGAACAAGTGTTAGGTTGGGCTCAGATCATAACCTTGAGCTGAGATGACCTGTCATTCTGATAAAATGTTCTGCTTTGAATATGCTGCTGTAATGTAAATGTCATGGTTTGCAGTGCTACTTCTGCCTGTAAAGCTCATACTCCAAGCTCTGAAACAGTGATTTTATTACATGACTGCAAGGGAAAAAGCAGGTTACTTGAAATCCTGTCTCCTCTTTGTTTTACAGTCTCATACTATGTACTCCAATAAAATACAAGACATGCTGGTTATTGACTACCTTGATTCATAGGTAGAGAATTACATGTCATGGAATAGTATCATTGCCTGTTTAAAAAAATGCCATCATAACAAATGGTTTAGCATTTGTATTTGGATCTCCTAATTTTCAGAGTCTCTCTGCCAGGAGCCTTCTTTTTGTGCTTCCTTTCTGGAGTGAATGTAGTGAGCAAAAGCTCTGGCACTGTTGCTCGACGCTGTTAGGCTTATGCGTGTACCACTGGCACAGAGCACAACTTACTGAGAAAAAATTGGCTTCAATATTTTTTTGTCTCCAATGTATAATTCTTACTTTGTGTAGTTCATTGCATCTTTTACAGGCTACCAAAAAATATACATGTATTCAACAAAATTAAATAGAATAAATTAAAATTGGAGAAAGCTTTCAGGTTTTTAGTGCAGATTTTCTGTAATTCTGCAGAGAGTTAATATGTACTGTCCCACTGAAAACGGAGGAACGTACATGACTGCTGCGTTGTTAATCTTTCACAGAATTGTAGATTAATCTAGATTGGAAAGGGCAGCTTGAGGTCACGTGAGCCAAGGACCTACTCAAAACATGACCTCAAACCGTTGTGGCTCAACACATTGTGCCACTGAGTTTTGAGTCGCTCTAAGGGATGCAGATTCCACAAACTCTTCAGGCAACTTGCTTCAATGTTCGACAAATGTCATGATGGAAAAAATGTTTCCTAGTACCTACCTGGAATTTTCCGTGTTTCAGTGTCTGTTTCCTTCCATGCTGTCAGGGTGCACCTCCGTAAAAGCCTGGCTCTGCCTTCTGTAGGCTCTCCCATTAGGTAGGTGAAGACAGAGAGAAACCGTGTCTCTCGCAGCACTGTGTGATGTTGATTCGGCATTCAAGCTATTAGAGAAAATAAGTTATTTAAGATAACTCAGATGGGAATGTGTGAAATGTTACAGTTTCTAAAGAGAAGGAAACGCTTGGGCTCTTTTTCATTTAACAATCTAAGGACATATGTAAATGACACACAGGATGAAATTCTGTCATCGGCAATTGCCCTATGTAAGTTCTAATTCCGGTCCAACTTAAATGGGATAGAACAGTCACCAAACCAAATAATATTGATGCTTTAACTGCAACATAAATGACGTGGAATTTGCACAGACTGTTCAATGAATTGGAAGTACATTCAGATGGAATTTGCCTCCCTTTGCTTGATGATACTTGTGTAAGTTGATGGCAATCACTGTGATTCCATTCATAATCACAGGTAGAAACAGGCATCTCCAGAGATGTCTACGAAAGGTCAGACCAATTGCTTTCTGGAGGTGCCTATGTCTGTATTGACTGTATGTAGGCTGAGGTTACCAGCTGAAGGTTACCTGAAATTAGATGTGGTCAATCGCTCTCATACGAATTTTTGAAAACACTTGATTGTACATTTTCAGTACTCATCTATTGGAGGAACAGAAATTTTGTATTTTTGGGGCAGATTACTCTTGCTTTGCACTTAGGGTTTTAATTTACCCAGTCTTCAAAATTAGGGCACTATTCTGCTAAGAAGTGCCCCACCATAGAGCTCTGCTTATTATGTAGTTATTTAGAGCAGAATATTCAGCATGTTCCACTCAGATTTATGTGATCCTTGATAAATTCTTAGTTATGTCACTGGTCTATAAATATGCATTTGCATCTAACAACATTTACTAATAGTCTGTCTTCCTGATTTAGGAATATATTGATACATTATTGATAAATAAATTATTTTCCCATCATACAATCGTACATCTCTTCATTTTCTGTTGTTTGTAGCCCTACAACACCTGTCTAACAAACAAGGCAATGCACTATATAGGTTCAAGGATCCACTGCAGGATCTGGGAGCAGGTACTATTTTTGATTTTACATGACAGGAAATGCAAGACAATTTCGTGTTTCTTTCTTTCTGTTTATTAAAAGAAGCTCATTTGCAAACAGTGTGCTTATCTATTTTATATTTAATACTGTCTAAGTCTTGCTTCCAGGTGTTGCATGGGTTTTAAAATGGCTTGATTTATGGCTTAAGACTATGTTTTGGCATAGCAACTGCAAACACCGGATAATTGCAATGGTGTGTAAACTACCACAGTTTCACTATACTAGAAGACAAAATATTGATATATGCTGTGTAAGTGTACTGAAGACTTTGGATGGGAATGTCAGTGCTCTACATTAAAAAGTTACTAGCAGAAATGCATTTATGTAGCAATGATCTTAGAAAAATATTTCGAACATTTTTACTGACCTAATAACTTTGGCCATGGATTACTTGCACATTCTTTAAAATACAGGGCCGCCTTTAAACACAGTCATATTTATATTCCGGCACACCAACATACAATAAAGAAAGTGAAGCATAGTATCTTCCAGTAAAATCAGAACAGTAATTTTGAGTATGCACGATTTGTTATTGCCAAATATCAGTGTAGCCAATTAAATCTCTAAATCTCTGATACTGTTTTACAATGCCACAGACTCTTTGCCTAGGTATTTGGAAATTTACATTCCATTGTCGAATAAACTCTCAAATCAGAAAAAAAAAATCTTGTCAGGATGTTGTGGTTTCTTGGGAGAGGTTTTGGCTACTGGATGACTTGCTTCGCTTTCCTGAATCACACTAGGACCTTTTTTCCAGATTTTTCTCTGTACATTTGAAAACTAAAATGGGTACTGAGCTTGTCCATATGACTGGGAACCCCTGTAGGTGAGTGAGAGAAAGGAGCACTGAGTGAGATGCTTTAGTCTGTGTGTAGGCTGGTACTAGCACTGAGTGAGATGCTTTAGTCTGTGTGTAGTCTGGTACTAGCACTTCTCACTGCTAGGTACATTTTAGGTGGATTTGCCTGTGTGAGTTGAGTTGTACGTGATTAGGCAAAAAACAAGAGAAAAAAAACAGAAAAAGGTTGGAACTGGAACTAGGTTCCATGTCAGACTGGGAATTTGCTAAATTCCTTTCTAGTGGGTGAAATCATGATATGTATTATGAAGAAATGTAAGAATAAAGGTATAACTAGGAATTGACTGGCTGGATCACTCTAAAGTCTCAGCTCTAGGGTGATACTGCTGATGTGACACCAGCCAGTCGAAAAATGTTCAGATTTTTAAGAGCTTGATTGTAGGCATTTGCTTCTGATTGCTAGTCCATTTCTGAATTTGTTTAGTCTTGTATCATGAACAGTTGATTCTGAAATCTCTCAGTGTTCCTCTTTGTTTTCAAATTTTTACACAGAATTACTCAGGAGATTGGACCTAAGATGTATTACTAACTTTGTGCCTATTGTACTGTTGAATTTATTAATACCTATGCTGTGTGCAGTTATTAGCATGACTAATGTACAAGTTTTAATGTAGACCATATGAGTGACTAAGATTTCCTCTATGGATAGTATCACTGGATCTTTAGTAACCCTGCAGAGCAGATTGAACTTCATTTGGGGGTTGGACTAGATGATCTCTAGAGGTCCCTTCCAACCCCTACCATTCTATGATGATATGATAACTTCATTTTTAAATACTAGTCTAATTATCCCTACAGAGAGTAAATTACATGGTATTTATTTGACTACTTTGAAAGTCTAAGATCTGAGGCTGCTTTGCAGTGATTTGAAATCTCTGTTTCCAGGGAGTTGAGTTGTTTCAAACCAGATGCTTAACCACTAAATTGCATTTCTATCTCAACTTCTCACCTAGATAGGAATATCCGTAATGACTATATTGAGACAAATGGTGATTATTGTTGTACAGAAGATAGGTGCTATTAATATGGCACTATCTCACCAATGATAGTTAAAACCAGAAAAATACCTCCATTTTAGTCAATGAATGGACCAGGTGTTTAAAAAAATAACTCATTCAGTGTTTTCACAATGAGGATTTCTGAACTCCTGCATATATAACATGACATGGAATGTTTGGTAAGATGAAACTCAAGCAACAGTAGAGCAAGACTCACCTACTTTAAATAGCGAAGTATACAGCTGTTCCCATAAAGTGATATTGGTAATTCCTTTGGCTATTGAGCAAGGAATCCATGACATCGAGGGTGTAAGTGTCCCAGCATTTGTCAACATCTACATTGTTAACATCGAGATAGATCTGTGCTAGTAAAACAAAGATTAGTGGCATAACCAAAGGGAGTCTCCTGTCTCATTCACAGTTTTGAGTGTTGGGAAGTATTTTGGGGCTATTACTCACTGAAGCTGGCATCAACTAGTAGAGACAGAATGGATTTTTTTTCTTTTGAATTACACTATAGAGAAATGGCAGCTGTATTCCTCAAAGCTCGCATTCTTCTAATCCGTCCTTAGGAGGAAATCAATATGGATTCTCTCAGAGGCTTTCAAGGCTGTCTCCCATGTCAGGTGGAAAAGAACAAGAAGAAACAACTTCTTTCAAGAAGCTACAGATGTCAAGAAACTTCAACAGGCTATGGACCTGTCTTCTTTCTTATTAGGCTTACTATTTTCAAAGAAGTAAAAAAAAGAAAAAAATCCATTCTCAAAGGTGCTTAGCTCATCATTATGACTCACCTTCAGAAACTCTTTGCCTTCCCACCTGATCTTCAGTCAGCAAGCTAGATAAATCAATAACCGAAGCAATGCCCTCCTGCTTCCCTTCACTTTTAAAACACTCTGAATGGTATGAATTTTGTGTTATTGCCAAGAAGTCACAAAGCAGCCTCTCTATTCGTGTACAGCAAAGAAAGCTCAAAGGTTTCTGAGTTGTTAATAATCAAGCCCTAAAAATAAAAACGCCAGATGTTTTAAAATATGAAAAGTGAATGACAGAATTTATAGCAATTGAGTAATCATTTGCAACTCTGAAATAATTTTCTAACTCAACATTCCTGACCTAATAATGAATAGTATTGTAATTTCTCCCTTAACTCTTCAGGTCAAATAAATTCTGAGGTTTAGTCTTTCATTTTTTTTTTAGAGGAATCCAGTCTCAGAGGCCCAGAACATTAAAATCTTAAACACTTAGTGATCCTTCAGGGAAAACCTTGACATGTGTACTGGGTTGATCCTGGCTGGATGCCAGGTGAACACCAAAGCCATTTACCACTCCTCTTCCTGAGCTGTACAGGGGAAAAAAAACATAACAAAGGGCTCGTGGGGTAAGATAGGGACGGGAGAGATCACTCAGCAATTACCGTCATGGGGAAAACTGACTCGACCTGGGGCAAATAATTGAATTTATTACCAATCAAATCAGGGTAGGATAATGAGAAATAAAAACTAAATCTTAAAACACCTTTCCCCCACCCATCCCTTCTTCCTGGGCTCATCTTTAGTCCTCATTTTCTCTCCCTCCTCCTCGAGTGGTGCAGGGGGACAGGGATTTGGGGTTGTGGTCAGTTCATCACACGTTGTCTCTGCCGCTCCTCCCTCCTCAGGGGAAGGGCTCCTCACACACTTCCCCTGCTCCAGCGTGGGGTCGCTCCCAGGGCAGACAGTCCTTCATGAACTTCTCCAGTGCGAGTCCTTCCCACGGGGTGACGTCCTTCATGAACTGCTCCAGCGTGGGTCCCCTGCAGGGTCACAAGCCCTGCCAGGAAACCTTCTTCAGCACGGGCTTCCCATGGGGTCACAGCCTCCTTCAGGCACATTGACCTGCTCCAGCGTGGGGTCCTCCATGGGCTGCAGGTGTGTATCTACTCCCCCATTAACCTCCATGGGCTGCAGGGGCACAGCCTGCCTCACCGTGGCCTTCACCACGGGCTGCAGGGCAATCCCTGCTCAGGTGTCTGGAGCACCTCCGCTCCCTCATTGGCATCTGCCCAGTCATTGCTCTCACATATTCTCGCTTCTCTCTCTGGCTTGTGTAGCAACATTTACCCCTTCTGAAATACATTATCCCAGAGGTGCTGCCACTGTGGCTGATGGGCTCGGCCTTGGCCAGTGGCGAGTCCATCTTGGAGCCGTCTGACATTAGCTCTGTCAGACATAGGGGAAGCTTCTAGCAGCTCCTCATAGAAGCCACCCTGGTAGTCCTGCTGCTACCAAAACCATGCCACGCAAACCCAACACAACATGCAATCTAATTAAAGGTAATTCTGTTCTTCTCTTTTTCCTTTTCTGCATAAAAGCTCTGGTTGCCTTTCTAATGTCCTTCTAAAAGAAGAAAGTGGAAAGACAAGATAAGAAAGGAGTGGTGTAGAAGGGGAAATGAACTGGAAGTACACAATAGCTAGTAAGAGCTATTCTGCAATGTTATGTCTTCTGTATATTTTTATACGAAAACTCAGAGACCCTTGAAAAGGAAAAGCTTTCATTGTTAAGGAGTTAATATACTATTCAAGAGACATGCCTGTCTTGCTTTCCGTTTGAAAAAAAAAAATTGTTGCAACTTCTGAATGCACTTTTCACTGCTTTTATATAACTGGCTTTTATCTAAGTACAGTGCTGTGACTTTCAGTAGAATGGTCGTTATTGTAAAGAACTGAAGTCAGTTTGAGGTCCAGTTCTGAGAAAGAACAAGACTAAAACACCAAAGCAAAATATGGTACTTCATACTTTGGCTTACCAGACAGCTTAGCCTAGGAGGGCTGGCCCTCACTAGGTAAGATCCATAAATGAATTTTCAGGATTTCAGCAATGAACCATACTGTATCTAAAGTAAGGATTCAGTCCTGCCTCCAGCATTAAAGTTAGGTAGTAATGTTGTTGGTCGTGTCTGGTAAAACAAAGCAACAGTGCTGAAAAGGTTTTTCTGCCCCTGAGAGTTGTGTTATTTTTACCTCTTAACTTCGTGTTAGGTGTTTGAAAACATGTTGAGACGTGTCATTGCTTTATGTTTTCTTCAGGGTGGGTTTTTAATTTAAAATTACTCATGCATAAGGTTAAGCAACTTGGAAGGGGATAATTTTGCTCCCAAATGTATCTTAAATTTTGATCTTATTCACAGTTGGAAAAATGATCCCTGATTCTGGAAAACACTGCTTTTGTGTGTGCCTACTGGGAAGCAATTTTTTTTTACCGGGCAATTTCTGAAAATTTATAATCTGTCTTGCTTTTGGAAAGCGGTTGAAAATCTGTCACAGATCTGAAGCACAGCTGTGCTTCAAAATTTTGATTCTGGAGGAGAGACTATGTAACAGGGTAAAAGCTCTTCATGATACCTTGCCTTATGAAGGAGATGCTTTTCAGAATTCTCACTGTGATATTAAATAAAGACCAGCAGGTAAACTAGTAGTGGTTACAGAATTAAAATAGAGACATTAAGTCTCCATGCTTTCAAGGTAGTCTTGAAGTTCACACCAGAATTTGCTTTTCATAAATCCTTGTGTTTCACATGACTTTTGTGGCATACTAGGATGCTACTATATAGTGGTATTGCTTTGTTACACTGACATTTGCTTTGATAAACTTCTGTGTGTCAGTGAGATCAGGAATTAGTAGCAATATTAGGACCACCTTGTCATTAACAGACAACATACAAAGGAGATCAAGCTGAGTATCCAGATTGTCCATTAATTTAGCAAAAATTTGCCAAATACGGTAGCTGAAGGAAGAACTGTGGATGTTTCTTTCCATGTTGTAGCAGATAATGTAAAGTGATTATTTTGCATATTCTTTTTGAACATACAACTATAACAAAACAACAGCTAACTGCACAGAAAGATGAAACAATAATTATCTGACAAAAAGAACCCAAAAGATGAAAAACCAAACTTGTTTTTCAAGTAAAGATGTTTCAGGAAAAGGGAAGAGACTGGTGCACTTCCATTTGCAATAACATGTCAAGAAAATAAGATTGGAAAAGGGGAACATGATGGTGAGGCAAAAAAGATGTGGCAAGAGTAGAATCGATCATCATGGCTCAAAAAAGTCATAATAAAAAGCATTACATAAATGCTTATTTTGTATTGTCATGAGAATCACTTATTGACACAAAATCTCTCACAGTTCTCTGCGACAGTAGAAAAACATTCCCAAAGAACATATTCAGATCCAAATTGTTTTTCATCCTTCAGGACAAGCTGCATGTTTCTCTTTATTTTATGTCCTCAACATCACAGAACACATGTATTAAAAAACAGTTCGAGCTAATAAAACCAAATCCAGAAGGCTAGGTTTTAACTTGTACCCCTTATCTTAATAAAAGAAGATGTAAATTCAGTGTGTACATTTATTTTTATTTCATGCTGAATCTTATTGAAATTTGAAATAGCTCTTTGACTGAAAATTCTGACCTTTTAAATCTTGCTTTCATTCTGAATCGAAACGAAACCAACATTAATAGACACATGAAAAACTACTGAGAAAAATATTTAATATTTAAAATTGAGATTCTTCTGAAAAATTACTTTGTGCTTTGTTAGAGAGAGCTTTGTAACCTGCACTAAGACTGAAGTGTTCTAGCTAGATCCTGCCTATAGTGATTTTAGGAAATCACTTTGGTATCTGCTATTTTACGATCTTCCGGTTACAACACAGCTCTTGATGCAGCGTGGTAGCATTTCACTGTGCTTGACGGCATTACAGTGCCTCATGTAGTGATTCCTCAGGTGGCTCCTAATCTGTCTGTTTTCTCGTGTGAAGTTCAGGTGCTTCAGTCCACTTGTAATCTGTCGTGAACAAATGCATCATTTAATTTTTATGTGGTTGTAGATTAGAGTCTTATTTTCAGTGGAACATAGAGCCTGCTAATCCTGTCAGCTAATCAAAGGCAGTTTGTCACCTGTCCAGATTTCTTTTTAAGGAAATAGGTCAGAGGTATTAAAATTTGAGTCCCTAGAATGTGTTTTGTAAGTGAACGACTGCTTTCAAAAAGTGGGAACCCTTACTCTTTATTGTTAGTCTCACTAAAATTCAGTGCTTCCTCATGCATTTGGGTAATTGACTTTTGATCATGTACTTTGAAAATGCTGATGTTGTCTAGAATACGGATGTATTTATAGTGTGCCTGCAAGACGTATTGATATTCATTGTAACGGCTCTGTGTGCCAGGGTGAAGGCACTTAAAGAGGATTATACTGAAAGCAAATGTTTTTATAATCTGCATAAAAGAATGTTTTGATAACTTTCATAAAATCTAAAAAATAAAGCTGAGCCAATATATTCGCTATATATTTGGTTCTCCATGTATTATTGGCTCCTTTTTAGGGTAGAGAGGCAGGATTCACCAGACTGAGCGCAGATCTTACTTTCTAAATCTTAGGCTCCCTTTAAAGCTACTAGAAAGAATAGGTACTACTTAAATAAACTTCACCTAATTTTTATCTTCAGAACAGCTCGGTTGCATTGTTTCTGTTTCTCTCCCTTGATACAAAAAAGAGTGTAGGATAACCAGCTTATATTTGGGGATTGACACTGGAGATCTCTGAAGTTAGTTCAGCTGAATTGCCCAAAGTTTCAAAATTTTGCCATGGCCTGCCATAAAGAAGGCGGCCTGTACCAGAGCCTAGGACGACTCTCTGATGGTGTAGAGACCCATACGGGTGAGATTTTCAGGTGATCGTTCAAGATGTGTGACTGTGACTGTAATCAGCCTGTGACTTGATCAGCCCACGGCTGGATTTTATGCAGACACGGGAGGAGGTCATGTATGTCTCCCATTGGTTTTGTAAGGGTGTAATACTCTTTTGTTTATGCCGTCTTTCTTGAATACATCCAGAGAATTTACTACAGGATTTTTGTTTGCTTTTTTTAAGGAACAGCAATTACTTTGAACACTAGGAAGTACTCCAAAATTGTACGTATTCAAACAAAATTTTTAACACCTGTTTCGGCACAGAAGCATGAATATGTTTTGCACAGTATGTTTCTTTTTATTGTCCCTTTCCGCTACTGTGAAAAACAGATCTGTTGTAAAAGTTACAGAGTGAATTTGATCTTTTTATGAGCTGGGATAGAAGAGGAATGCTTCTGTGCTAAGATGACATTCATTAATCTTGTGTGAGCAATAGGCACAAAATAATTGCTGCCTGAATTTAAAGAGAACATGAGGTTGTTGATTAGTCCCTGATTCCTAGACTGCTGAATGGGAATGTGATGAAATGACATAGTCTATCATTTTTTGTTAGTTAGCAAGTGAAGGAATTGACCCTCTTAAAGACATTCGCTGGGTGATATCATAGTCATGAAAAAATCTGCCATCCTACTAGTAATTTAACTATTACTAAAATATATTGACAGCACCTAATTTAATACCTTAAAAGGTATTGATCTTACTATAAGCAAAATTATGCAATTTTAAATATAGCTTAATGTCAGCTAATTAGTATTTTAGCATTTACCTTTGGCAAAAATCAGTGGATATAATTTATCTATTTAATTATTTAGTCAAAGCTATCATTTTGACCAAAATTGGAATCTCTTTAAACATTGGATAGAAAACCTACTCTCACCTAGTTTTCTAATGTAAAATTCTGAATATTTTCTGTAAAATGTAATTAGTCTCTTTTGTGTTCACAGAGAGCATCCTTAAAAGAATGAACAAACAACCAACAGTTCCTGGTCTTTTTCTGGAGGAAAATTTAAGTTCTAATGCAATTAGATTAATACTTTAAAAGAGTACTGAAATTACATGTAATTATCACTATAATTTTCACATTTGTTCTGTAAAATAGAAGTTATGTAACTCTAAATCTAAAGAAGGAGAAATGTGAGAATGTCCGTATTCATCAGAGGATCAAATCTTAGTGTGTATTTTTGGGCACTGCTTTCTTATTGTTTGAGAGGGGCTAGACCAGGCTCTGAACGACCTGGACTACTTTCAGCTGTGTTAGACTTGAGTTGCAATTGTTGGAATGTTTGTGATGGCTGTTTCTAGTGAAAATTGGTAAAGAAAAGTGCTGCTATTCCAAGCATTATACAAATAGTCATTTTAAGAATTAGTAGAGGAGCGCAGAAGAGTTACCTTATTACTAATCTTATGTCTGTTATAATTCACATGCAAGGAAATGGTTTTGCATTCGAGAGATGAAGGGGCGTTCTTTGACCTTGTCATGTTTTCTTTACATCATACCCATCACATATTACTATCATGCTAAAATTCCTCTAGTTTTTTTCACTGGGTTACCTGTACCTCTGTTTCCTAGGCAGCAGCTAATCCAGATCAACCGTTATGTGTGTATTAGCGTCCAATACTGTCATCTCTCACTCATTTTCTGTGTACGTACAAATGCTGAGCTTTTGGGTTGTACCTTGGTTTACACCAGTCTGTCAGTGGCTGGGAAAACTGCAACTCTAACAAATGTCCATGCTGCCTGAAGGAAATGGGTGTCTTCTTTAGCCGGCTGTTTTTCCCATTGACCCACCTGCTAAAACTGATCTCCTAGTCAGTGTACCTAAAAGAGGCAGAGAATGCTTCCCCATCCTTTGTCATTACTCCTTTTCTGTCAAACCATGACAAGTTTCTGAGGTGAATCACTGCTGACCCACTCCCTCCTTCCATCCCATCAAAACTAGCAGAATTGTCATTTTCTTCTCCTACCTGCCAGCCTGGGAATACTCCGATAGGAACCAGGGGCATAGGGCCCTTTTATCTGCCTCCTGACACAGTCATAAGCAAAAAAGGGAGAAAGGGGGAGGAAATCTCACTGTGGCTGTTTCCCAGCCACCTGAGACAAGGTGGGGAAGCTGGGACTGGAACTGAAGACAAACTTTGCAGGGTTAAGAAAAATTTTGAGATCTGCTGAGCACAGTGACCGCTGATGAGTAAATGGGTTAATGATAGTTTCTGCAAGGCAAGCAAAAGAGTTCTGTTCTCTATATTTACCATAGTGGGCAACAGACATTTTCTGATTATTGGACATTTACAGTATAATAAGGTATAAATGGAATAAAGCGTTTATTTTCTTTTGAACTTTGTGGTATATGGAACAATTGCTTGTTTTGGTTTGTTTGGGGTTTTTTTTGGGGGGGGGGGAAGGATTTCACGGTTTTGGTTTTGGTTTATTTTGTGGGGTTTTTTTTCCAAAGAGAAAGAGATCTGTCCTGCAATTTTTCATTTGTATGTTTGTTTGTTTGCTTTGAAATTTGTGGAGCTGATGATTCCCCCTAACTTCATTTAGCGTCTTCAGGACATACTAATATGTCATAATTGGTATCATGTCATGCTGATACGACATACCGTTTGCAGATACTGTAACTACTTCACAATATTGCTCGTTTTTAAAAACCTCGTTTTCAAAAAACCCCACATTGTTACACAATGTCTTCAACTTACATTTAATAGAAAGTGTCATCCTTTATAGTTTTAGCTACGAGCTTAAAAGATGAACCTTGGAAGCTTAAGTGAGGCTATTCAAAAAACCTGGAGTTATTTTGAATCCTGCAATTATTTCAAGCCAATTGTATGATTTTAGAAGCTTTAAGTCATTAGTCTTGAATGCCAAAGGCTGTAAATACTAATATTAAAGAATGATAGATCTGGTGAATGAAAATATTAATCCACATATGTGCTCCAGTCCTACTGAAATAATTTGAATTTAGCTTCCATAGGGATGAGATTTTCCTTGATATAATCAATGTAACAGAATCAAGATTCTAACTGATAAGAATTCCTACAGGTGAGCAGTGGAGAGTTCTTTATAGCTTAAATACTCATTGTGGTGATGCTTTCCTGTCCTATTAATTACATTGTGGACTCAGAACTGCGTTGTTGGCCTGTTGTCTGCTGTTGTTAATAATATTTGTATTTATGTACATGTTAACCTTCCTAACAGTAACAACTCTATCAGTTTTGTTTCTGAAAGTTCTAAGTGGCATGTTGTGTTTCTAACTCAGGCCTTGAAAGAGTTGCCTATAATTTAAAAGCCGTACTCATGCTCCTAGGAGCCCTTTTCTTTCATCTACATTTAAATACCCCAATGGAAAGAAAGCATTTAAAGATCGACATTATTCACCTAGCCATAACTGAAGTGTCATATTAATAAATATCAACTATCAAAGTAAGGAGGTTTTTTGTTAGTATTTGTAGCTGTTCTTACAAAATCTGGAATGTAATTTTTCTTATGGTTATATACTGGAAACTCATAATGGCTATAGAACTTTTCCTGCTACCATAAAGATCTTGCTGATACTGTATTTCATCTGTACGGTACATGAAGCATGGTTGTTTATGAAGACATTTCTAGCAGAGTTACAGCATAGAAAAAGACTTATTTTTGTCACAAATTGGATAATTTTGGAAATGAAAGTAAAAGAAGAAGAGAAGAACTCTTCACTGTTCAAAAAATGAAATGATTACTGTTCTAAGAATTCTTCTATTACGAGGTACTTTATAACTATGAGGTAAAACTTTGACCCTGCACTTGAAGCCAATATTCCTGATGTAGTCACTGCTACTTACTTATTGGTGCAGAGAGATCCCTGGTAAACTTATTTCCTACTCTGTTTGTTCTCAAGGTAGAAAATCGTGTTGTTACTCTACCTCATAGAGTGAAGTGCTGCAATTACAGCTAGTAACTGAAATACATCTTTATGAAATTAATCTCAGTTTTGCAAGCTCAGACGAATTATTTAAGCTCACAAGCTGAAGAGGAAAAAAATGCACTGTCATGATGGGAAAGGCTTTCAAAATGAATTTCTGTTCACTGGCAACTGGACTGAGACTTACTGCGTGAGCCGTTAAATTGTGATGAAATCTTCTTGTGTCTGTTACAGTAGACCAGCAGTTGTCTGCTGAGGAGGACTAACTTCTTTCTGCCTTCCATTCTTTTCCCACCTTCCAAGTCAAAACAAGTAAAACAGCCAAGTGTATTTTTGCTTCTTAAAAGACTGCTCTGTATTTGTCGTTGATGAGGTACTCATAGATGATACTCACGAAAGGGACTGTGTTTCTTACTACTTGCTGGAGGTGAGATATTTTTTCCTTGACACTCTTTGATGTGATTCTTAGCAAACATGAGCTTGGACAAGCTGCTTAGCATCTGTCTGTGTCTCAGTTCCTTCAACAATTAAAATGATAAGTAATGTTTGCTCATCACTGTGAACTTTTTTAAATTGAGAGAAAAAGCTCACCATGTAAAAAACTTCCCAGGGCTCTGACCGTGGAGTAAGTGTCTGCAGAGGGGAAGAGCCAGGACTGATTTTGGACTTTGAAAGGTGAATCTCTTCTTTGCTTACCTCGCCATGCTTGTTAGAAAAGCAGTAGGATTAATGTGTGGTATCTGTTCCAGATCTGACAGAACTTTACATGAAATCTTACTTACTCATCTGCTGCTTTGCAATGTGGAAATCTAAGGTATTAAAGCATCAGGAATCTTTCAGTGCTACAGCAGGCTGTTCATCAGAGATTTGGATGCTGATTCACAAGCTCCTCTAAGATAATTCGGAAAATCTGGCAAATGCACTTCCATTTGCCCATTCAGATGTAATCTGTCAATATTTATAATCAGAGTCTCAGCTGTTTAACTAAGGGACAGAAAGGAAAAATAAAAATATAAATCTGTAATAAAGTAATACACTGAGAAGTTTGAGACCTGTTCTTATCCTCTAGCAGAAAATGAAGGGGATAAAAGTAACAAAGAGGCTGGAGGGAGTGCCAGAATATTTTGGAAGGAGTAGGATTAACATTACAATACCTTCACGTTCATCAAGTTTCAGTGAACCAATTATGTGTGATTTCTCATGTAGGGTTTCAATACAGGGACACACCACCAAGAAACAGGCGTTTCCTTTGTTAAGTTTTATTCACTGTCTCTCGTAAGGTTAGCAATAATTTTCCATGTGGTTTAATACTGTTCTTCCTACCATGAAGGGTATCAAACATATCAGCTTCTTACAAATATTATCTCTTTGTGATTGTGTCATTTCCTGTATTGCTAAAAATGCTATACCTAGCTGGAATGAACTGCCATTGCATGGGAAAATGGGAGATTTGCTTCCGATAACATTGGTACTTAATGGCCAATGTAGATGTTCACTGTGAAGTCTTGGTTCTGATCATGCTGCATCCAGCACTCCTAAGTTGACTCATGAGAGAGGTGGATGTTAGAGATAAGTTAAAACAAGATCTTGCATGTAGTTAAAATTCAGTTCCTAATGTAGAGAGACATAAGCATGGCAGAAAATCCTGGGGGTAAGAGATTTGGCTTAAGCTGACGATGTCTAAGCATTAAGACAGTTGAATTAGAACTTCTAAATTACCTAAGTGCTGATGTGTCCCTGCAGAGACGGCTCTGAGTCATGTGTGCCGTGAGTGGAAAGTGGGAGGATGGCACTCGCGTGATGCAGTGTGTGACACAGCTTGGGGCTAACAAATGCTTTCAAGCCCGCTAGCTCACTGAAGGTAGTCTCCTCGAGAGTTAAAATAAAAAAAATCTGGCTATTTCTGAGCTCTGATTTTCTCTTGTTCTGTACTGAGAAAGCTAACTCATCTGAGTCAGACCCAGAAACAACCTTGTACTGTAGTTTAATGCTGCTTGCAGTAGGGAGAGAGCTGGTTAGGTGGGAACAAATGGTTGTACTGGTGTAGAGAGAAAAAAGAACAGATGATAGAAAAAGAAGAATCTGAGGAAAGAAATACTTGGAAAAAATTCTTCAGGACTATACCGTGACTTGGTTATTCCCTGTCCAGTTCTAACTTCATGTTTTAGAGAAGCTACAATACTAATACGTGAAAGTTCAGCAATTGATGATAAGATCATGGTTACCTTTTCTTATTATAACCTTTATTAAGTAATCTGTTCTTTATTACGAGTGCTGATTATAGAGAAGTATTTTTTTTTAGCAATCATGCTTGTGATGCAAGCTTTTGCAAGATATAATGATCTGAAACATTTGATGGTTTCTAATTCTGAGGTAACTACAACACTTAGAAAACTTTATCGCAGTCCTTGGAACACCACTAGGCCCATTATCTGGTGATCATTTTTTAGGTCATCAAACAAAATTTTTTGTCAATGATTTTACTATTCCATGCTCTGAAAAAAAAAATGTTTTCTTCCTCATTATCTGAGCAGTTGTGTAAATATCTGAACCTGACCTTTACTGTGAGGGAAAACAGATTTTTTTTTTTCTTAATGGTTTGGTAACATTGTGGCCAAGATTGATTGGGAGGAATAATGCCCAGTTATTTTTAAAAATATTTACCATGCTATGAGTATTGTCAGAGAAATACATGGTTTTGTTTTAAGGTGGTAGAAGCAGTATTGTGTGCATCCTAACGGTTTTGTAAGATAAGCTGGTAACATACCAGTGTCGGCCACTCTATGGGAAACTGAGGAATGCCTGTCGAATATCTGCATCTTTTTGAGACAGAGTTTCCTCCTTAAACAATAATTGTGTGTATCATCTCATATGTTCTCTGTAATCATTTTTCAAGAAGCAGCCTTTCTTTGGCTTGCTTTGCGTCCTAGCTTAAAGGAGTCTAAGAAAATCATATCTGGGACTCCATAAATAGCTTGAATAATGGGAGCTTTGAAGATTTTAAAGAATTTATGTTACAGAAGTCTTCTGTAAGCCTAAAATATATGATAACAGCCACATGTCTTCCTTCTGCAGATGACCTCTAGTGCATTAGCTAATCCAAAATTTAAAAAAAAAAGTGGGGGGCGTGAGGTTCTAAGCTGCTCATCTGTGTATACCAGTCTTGAAATGAGATAAGCACCACAGTCAAAGATGCAAAAAAAGGCAGTGAAAAGACAGCTGTGTTTATCTCATTTACACACAAGGAAGAGAAAGTGTACTTCATAGAAGGAAATTTTTCAGCTCTTATGCACTACATTTTGTCCATCTGTGTAGGAATTTTACAATGGTTTAAGCTATCTCTGTAAAATGCTGCAGCTTCTCTCTCAATCATATTGTGCTATGAAAACTTTGACTACAGCTTGAGATCAAAATATGTGGTATTTTCATATTTATCTATTTTGCTGCCACTGTAGGTTTCCAACCAGATAATGCTGTAGCAACAGAATGTCTTTCTTCAGTGCTGTGATATTGCATCTATGCAGTATCTATGCAAAGATGCACCTAAAACTCTATGAGTTTTTGTGTAGGAAATGATTTGGTTTATTGCTTTATGATTAACTCAGAGTTACACAGCACAAAAGACAGTTTGTCTTTGCCTGAGGGAGCTTCTAGCCTGAAGATTGGGTTCTAGGGAGCCTTGCATGGGGATGATCATCCCTTCTGTCAGATGTCTGTTGCTGATGTGACCTCTGGACTACACAGACTTTTTTCTAACCTAACAAAGCGTCATTCCCACCAGCAAAATTGTGTATGCTAACCTCTTCCAAAAACACTACAGCAATATTTTTGGAGATTTGTAGGAAATCTTCAGTGTTCAAGTGCTCCTCTTAGTCATGCTGAATTCCCGGAATATCAGGGCCAGAAGTTGTTAAGGGCAAACATTTCCCTGAGAGTACGTTGGCAGCTCCCAGACTGCCCAAGTGCACCGGGCAGGGAGCCCCCTGCTATCCGTTGCACACCTTTCCTCAGGTATTGAGCATGCAGGTACTGGTGGGAGTCTTAGACGCCTGGTACATTCATTTGTGGGTTTTCAGTCCACGCCATCAGCAGAGTTTTCCAGCAAATCTGGAAGGAAAACAGGTGTCATCAGATCCACCTTTTATGTTTTGGACAAATTTTAAGATAAAAACCAAATATGTTTGATTTTAGTGCAAAGACCATTGAAATGAGTACTCTAAACAGAGGCTCATATGGAAAAAAACCCCTCCTGTTAACCTCCAGACCTTAAACATTTGCATAGCTTTTAGCGTTGTAGTTCAGTTCTTTTTGTGTTTTGTCAGTCAGTGAACTGTCAGGGTATTTATACAGCCCTTAAAGCTGTGATACAATTTGTTAAGGTGTCTGCTATGATAGATATTCTTTTCAATGTACAGTACCCTGATCTGAAGCTGTTTGTTCTCTGGAGGCACCATTCAGTGTCAGCTCCATCCCAGGAGTTTCCTGAAATTCGCAGACTTATTATTCTGTCTCGGTATTTAACACTTCCCACTGAACTGTTGAAGTCCTAAAGTCCTTTAGGAGGGGCTAGAAACAGCATTTGAATGGCTGCTAAATAAAAGCGAAGGGCTAGCCTGATTTTTGACTATGAAGAAGGTATTTTGTGAATGAGTGGATGATATGTTCTCATGGAAGCTGACATGGCAGGGTTAAAACATCACTGAATATTATCTCCAGAACAGATACCATATTTTGTACAAAGTATATATTGCATAAATATGTAACAAATGGGATTCATCTCTAGTCTTGATGAAGCTGGTAACTGATCACTGTGGAAAGGATAGATTTGGGGCAAACTGTCTCCAGCCCTGACTTGTTGACACTGTGAGACAGTGAAGCAGAAACGTGACATTATTATAACTAGATAGAGCCTTTAGATCAGTTTTGTCTCATACTAAATATAACAAGAATCATAAAATGCTGCTTTACTAGATAGAATGGGGAAAGTAATCCCTTTCTGAATATAATTTCTATGTTATTATTGAGTAACATCACTGATTTCTTCCGAGTAATGACAATTTAGGTCTTTTGCTGTTCCGCTGGGATCCCGTGTATAATCCACATCCTTCCTGAGGAGGACTTCGAGTGTTCTTCATTCTGCCTTCTATATTAATTGTCTGTGTACTCTCTTTCAGTGAGAAATAGCCCTAGGATCTTCACTTTCTGAAAGTGACTACACAACATTATCTGTTTAAATTATGAGGATCTCCAGCAGGCCGTATCTTGCTAACAGCAGTGAGTGCTGTCTGGAAGGTTAAAATCCCTATTAAAGTTTGGACGGGAGCCAGAATGGCTTCCACTACATGTTGGAGACAACCATCTAATGTGTAACGGTGTGAGCCACTGTCACTCAACAGATGGCACCGTGTGGTATAATATCATGCAATTCAGTTGCTGTTTCTTGAGTTCCTCCACATAATAATGCAGCAAAATATTAAAAGTTGACAGAAAAAACATATATAGATTCAAGTGTTCTTACATGAGTAGATGAATAAGAAAAGTCAATTTTTTCTGAGGTTATATTTAATTTTTCAAACTGTCAGTTTAGAAATGTATTTGTAGCACATACAAAATAGAGCAGTATTATTTATGCTAGTGATGCTGATGGAGAAAACCAGATTTTGTTTATTCATGGAAAATTAGTGTTATTTCTCTGCTATAATAAAATAGAGGAAGAAAAATGTACAAGATAAGAGGGTTGAGGAAAGATCTAGTTATAGTTCAAGGCCTGTGTTTCAGTGTAGTTAATCTCTGCACACATATGTGTGAGCTGTGCTGAAAACAGTGGTGCTCTGGCATGAACATGGAAGAGAAGGCTTTTCCAAATTAACCATTTGAATTGCATATGTCAGTGGTTATCTGTGAGGAAGATGAATTTTGTTGAGAGAAGGAATGCTTGGAGTGATGAGGGAAAGCACAAGAGGATGGAAAATAGGTACGTATTCAGACACAGAAGCCTTTCAGGTATGGGCTCTTAGATATGTTTAGAATGTGTTGTGCTACAGCACTGCTGCTACAACATTATGTATGCCATCAGTGGTTTTTACTTTGTCATTTATACGGATTGGCATTCTTCATGAAAGTAAAGTTACTGATACATTTTTTGATGTATGGTAAACTTTGTGTGCGGTTTATGGGTTAGCATATCCAGAAGGGGGCTGAGATGAAGGGTTATGCAAAATGAAGTCACTGATTATGCAGGCACAGACAAGTAAGACACTTGAAAACCTATGTTTATTGCCTTTATCAAAAAAATATCAGCACTTAAAAAACTTTCTGTAGTGCCTTGTTATTGCTCAGTAATTTGTTTGTAGATACATATTATTGCATTAGGCAGATCTGAGTGGTAACTTTCCTCACTGATGTTTTAATAGTTGAGCAGAGCTCTGGAGAACGCCGATGCTGATACCAGCCATATATTGTGGTATGGTTTTAGCTTCGTCTATATGACAGGCACAAGCCTACCCAGCTTCACAGAGAAAGATGCATAGTTCAGCAGATCTGCAATCTTTGAAAGGTCCATTCCACAAAAACATGCTTTTATCATGGGTTTTGTTAAGGGGTATTTTGGCTTTTAGCAATCATTCTTTGTCTCCCACGGTGAACAACATGACAAGGTTATATTTGAGTTTGCATGCTTTGATCAAAGCTACCTTCAAGAATCATATTTTCACCTCCAAAGTAGCTAATAAATCTCAGGTGTGCAAGCAAACGTTTCTCTAAATTGCTACCGACTTGCTTTTGTCTCAGAGTGCATGGGGAAATCAGGAGGAAAACATGTTCTCTCATCTCACAGAAGAACCTCTGAGGCATAGCTGCTGAAAGGTGCCTCGTATCTTTGCCTTTCCCTGTTGCTGAAGGTTATACCTCTTGACAAAATTTAACCCACAATGTTGCAGAATCTAAAGGACTATACTCAGACTTCGCCTGGCATAGTAATTTTTACTTCTGATCGTTTTGTGCTATTGCAGTAGTCTGTGGGTCTGCACCGTGAACAGCATCAGGGACTTAGTCTGATGAAACAGGAAAAACAGTGAAAAAGCATACAGGAGCGTTGATCCCTCTGCATCACCAAGTCAGGGTTTAAGGCAATCACTTTGGTTTCAATGGGAATGTGGCCTGGAGGAGAACTTCACAACTTGCTGTACGTTGTCAGGGAGAGTCAGTGTTTGGTACAAGAAAAGAGATCTAAAACCATTTCTTTTTACAAACTTAACAGTTTTTTAAACTTTTCTGAGAATGTCCAGAGGCTTTTCTCTAAATAACACTGGAATTTATTGTAGTAGTAGTAGTACAAGAAGGTGCCCGCTAAGTTTGATTACTAATTAATGGCAGTGAATTTAGGATGTGAATCTGAGGTAGACTTGCTTTTCACTGCCAGCTGTCAGTCCAGAATTCAGTAGCACATCTCCACTTGTTTTGAAGGACATTTTAAAACATATTTATTATTTTTATATATTATAATAATAATATTATTAAAACATATTAATTAACAGTCTGTGTGGCTGCAGTGTGTAATTTACAGTAATGTAGGCTCATTTCTGGTTCTGAATTCTTCAGGTCTTTAGTACTGTTTTGTGCATGTGAGGAATATGTTTGAATTTGTATAGCTTTTAGGTGATATTTAAATGTTGATTTAAACTCAGGTTTACCTTGTCGGTCTTTAACCATCTGAAGATTAAGACTCAGTCTTGAAGCAAACTTTGTGATCAGTTATGATGTGATGAATCACTGTCTTATTTCTCTCCACTATCTTCATTATTTTCCTTAGATATCTTCTGAAGCTTTTAGATCAAGGTGGTCATAAAGAGTTCCTTCTGAAGTGAATGAATTAATAATCTTGATCTTAAAACCTAATTCTTAGACAGCTAAAGTAAAATTGAATGAATCCTCAGTTTCATTATGTAAACTTGTAATATTGGGAAGTAATTTTTGCTTATGTCAGAGACACCCTTCTGGTTTTTAATTTTCATTTATTGTCATTGTAGCAATACTTGGCGTTTGAGATAAGAAGTTATAAGTTAAGAAAGTGGAATGAGCAATCAAAGCAATTAAGTATCTAAACTGTATTTCTTTTTTTTTTTAACTGATACACAGAATTTACCTCTTAGGTACTTCGTGTCGTAGAATCTCTGTCAAAGCATTCCAAAAGGTACCATGCGTTTATGTAAATAAACCATAGTCAATCATATATTTGTGATGGTAGATCCCAAATGGAAAAAACCTATTGTTGTGCAGGTTTGTTTTTATTTCATACTGTAGGAGGAGAAAGGCTATCTAAATTGGTATATAAAGCTTGAGGCGGTATGGTAGCATATTCCCATCTTTTCCTTTCCCTTTCTTACTAGTTCACTTGAATTAATTAAGGAGAATATATCTGATGAGGACACAGAAATTGTGATAATATTTCTATGGACTTATTAATATTTACATTTTGCTATGGAATGCCTCGTCATATACTGTCTGAGAAGGCCACAGATATGTGTGTGTATATATATCTGTATGTATGTGTATATATATATATGTAGCTTCTTGGGGAGTGTGTACCAATGTGTACCAATGTGGAAATCAATTCATTTCATTTGAGGCTTGTCTGTCTTAGTCAAGGTATGACAGATGATTGTGCTTTTGGCTTTAGAGTGTTTTGGTATTGGTCAAAACAGCAACTGTTGCATGTGCCCACTGAGTGATGCCATTACACTAACTATACCTACAACAGCTGCAGCAATCCTGAAAACAAAGCAGCTCCCATTTCCGCAGCCCCCTTAAAATGGGAGGCTTGAAACGAGTTCACACAGACTTTTAAGTTTCTCTCCATGTATAGTTTCCTGGAACTCTTCCAGTTCCATGTCTGTTCGAAGGCACCTTGGATCTGCTTCTGCTGAGAGGAGCATCAACCATAAACTTCAAGGGTTTTCTAATGTTATTTTGCTGAGTTTTGTCTGCACTGTATTTCTCTTTCCATGGAAAGGAAGATCCAGTCCTATTTAAATATTATCAAGTTAATCCATAGAGGACTGTTTTTTTCCCCTCACGTTCAAAACGCCTGTTCTAGTTAGGCCCTTTTTTCCCACTAGCATGTCTTTCCCTGTTAGTTCAAATTATGTTGCTGTTTCCTCGATAACCTGCCTAAAGGAGTTGTAGCTATTCATTTGTATAACACAATTATAATGTTTGCAGATCTTGCAAATAATAGAATCAAAAAATAACACAGTTTTAGCTCATGAGCATAAAAAAGTCATGTTCATTTAAGACCTGGGTTCAGCAATTGTGTCAACATGTTTGGAGTGATAATAGCCATTTAATGATTCGAAATGGCTTCTGTGTATAAAAACAACATACAGACATTTATTTGCTAGTTTCTGAATGGAAATGCTTTGTTTTCTGAACTTTTTGTTATTTGAAGTTGTCCTTTGAACATGCTAAGAAATGTCCTGGCTAAAGAGATGACAATTAAAACATATTTTATGGAAAGCTGCAGTACAACTTGAAACTCTTCCAGAATCAGGTCTATTTTAGGAATTTAAAAGTGGCTATTCCTTGGTCAGCAAAAATACAAATTGATCTACTATTGTACAGATTAAAACATTGGATTTAAAGAGTTATTTAAAATACACAAACTCTTTAAAGTAATTTATACGTTGCAGTTTTTGGTACAGACATTACTAATTTATGTGATGACTCAAGCTCATAATCACTGACGTCTTACTGAGCAAAATTGCCCTTGTACCCCTTTGAACTTTGTTTGTACTTTTAGTCAGGAGACTGCGTTATTGAAGAAGAGCCTCTTGATTCTCATTATCAGTTACAGCAAACGTGCGTCATGGTTGGATTCAACAGGGATCCTTGAATGACTAGCTGGTAAACATTTTTATTAGTAATATGTTCCATCTGTCTAATGTTCAGCTTGATCTAGTAGCAGTTGGTAGTAAAGCTGTTGAGGTGCTTATTGAGCTTTTATTGGCATAGAAAAAAGTAGAAATGTCTTGAACAGCCTCCCTTTCAGACAGGAGGTCCAGAAGCCCATCATGCTATAAAAAGTAAATTACCTCAATACCTGATGATACATGGCCAAAACTCCCAAATTAATGTTTTTCCTTAATCTTCCAAATGAGGGGGAGGGACTTCTTAATTCCCAGGGAACTAAAATATTTCCAGAACATTTCAGATATGTCGATAGTTTTGCTGAGTTCTTATTGTGTAAATCTAAAATTTTTCTGCTCATTCTTGGGTGTAGCCATCTAAGGTAGCCAGACATTAAAAAAATTAAAGGCTGTCCCATAGGCTTCAACTCATCCTGTGCTATAACACTGAAAAATTCAAAACCAATTATACTTTAGAAGTTAGCATGATTATTTAAGAAGACTACTGTCTTATTTTAGAATAATTTTAGAAATCATAACATGGACTGATTATAAGGCTGCATATAACCATGTATTTTCTTGTGTAGAACTGCGTTGTACAGATACTGTACCAGAACAGCTTTATTACAAGAAATATCAAAGTATTCAACTGAAGTGAAGCATCCAAAGGGAGTAATTAGAATTTTTGCAACAGTTAATGCTTTTTGATTAAATAAACAGCTAAATTGCTTGAGTTCTGATTCTGTGGCTTCAGATAGTTCCAGTGTCCCTTGAGTTAAGTTACAAGTTAGAGTAATTGTGCTAAGGGTAATGATAATAAAAGGCCTCCTTCAAAAGTAAGCCTGTAAAAATAAGATTGAGCATGACAGAGAGTTCATCTCCTGACATACTTTTGTGGTAGCTGTGGCCAAAACCAGTAAACATGTTGTGGCACTCAAGTAATATATGCTTGCTTAAAATAAAAATAAAACATAATAAAGATACAGATTACTAAAAACCTTGTTCCTTTTAAGTGTAATATTCCTATTCTGCTTTTTCATGGTTATTCACAACTCAGTTCCATGTGATCAACAGGTAAGTTGTAGCTGCCGCGTATTTTCTTTAGTTTAGAGAAAGTAACTTGCGTTACAGAGTGGGAAAAAAGTGTCACTCCCTAATATCTTCTGAAAACTATTAAAACTACCCTAATTTCTTGTGTACAATCCCTTTAATGTTGGCCTGCTTCTTGTTTCTTGTCCAGTGGGTAAAGGGCAACTTCCAATGTGATAGTTCTGCCTTTGTTGCAAATGCATCTTTGCTTAGTTTTAGTCTTTTTTGCAGAAATTATGCTTTCCACTTGAGTAGGTAATGCACTCTTACTTTATGTATCTCTTCTCTTCAAAATAGTGCTTCCAGAGGAAATTATTTAATCGGTAAAGATAATAGCTGTTAAAGGTGTAGTGTAATTGTTACAAATTACATGCTTCCCACGTACAGGGAAAGAGTTAATATTCAGTATTATTGTCCTAATCATTAGTGTGGACAGTAGTTAAGCATTAGTCCATTTTGAATAGTTTCTATTCCTCTTTCTTTCCAGACACTCAGTGGAGACATTATCTTCTAGTTATTTCAGTGCAACAGTCCAACAGGTTGTACTTTTTCTGATGAAACATCATATACCTCAGCATTTCTGTTTCAGATTATTTAGCTACCTGTCAATTTACTATCTGAAGAAAATTCACATTAAAAAATGCATGCTTAAAATAATACGATAATAAATACTTCTTGAGGTGTCTTCAGTTGGCATGCCTGCAGCACTTCCTGCAAAACATTTGTGTGGATATTGGAGAACCTCCCAAATCCTGCTAACTGTTCTAGAAAGTGTAATTAAAAGATTACATTTTCAGCACTGGTGACATTTCAGCACTGATGACATTTCCAGCACTTATTTCAAAATGGAAGAGAAGGAAACAAAGTAAAGAGATGAGGCCATTCAGTTTATTTTGTTCCTGCTTATTATTGCTATTCATATTCTGATTTAATACTGCTGCTGTTCAGGTACTCTGGAGTTTACTCTATTAAAGATCAAATTTGTGCTAGAGGATCAATATTTACTAAATTTTCAACTATTGATAAAACATGACATTTTGTGAAATAACACACAAAATTTAAAATAATAAGAGTTTTGACCTAATATTTTTTCTGATGCTTCACAGCTTTTTAAAGAAATGTTAAAGTAGTGCTTGAGCAGTCTATACTTAAATGCTTAAAAGCCAAACTCTAAATGCTAATGACAATGTTGTTTGGATAGATCAAAGTAATGTTCTTACAACACATTTTGAATTTGCATAGTTGCTTAAATTTTATCAGTTTCTACAAAATGACACGATGAAAGCATATATTCTTTCTAACGAACAGATAAATGACACAGAAGTTTTACTGAAGTCACTGATAAGATGTTGAATGCTGATTGTAAGTTGAATCAAATTGTAACCTATGTTGATTTCTGAGCTGCACTGGAATTGGAACTAAATCTTTTACTGCCTAGGAGAAGGGCTGTAGGCGCTGTGAAAACTGACGACTTTGTCCATGACTTTTTTCCCTGCTTTTGTGAACTTAAGTGAGTAGAAATCCCTAAATCATCAAACAAAAAGGATGGCCGCATTGTGTTTGTCCAGACATCTAATGTCTAGGGAGGAGCACAGAATTGAGGAGCCATCTACACATACGTTTCTGATATCCTGACAGGCTTTCAGCTATATTCACTCAGGACTTCCTGAGCCAAAGATACCGTTTTTTAATTTTAGTAGCCTTTGACAGAATTTCCCTGCATGAATTTTCTACCTTACCAATTTCTGTTAAGACTTGATCGACCTCTTTCCTGCTATCCCATTTTAAATAGAATTAGGGGGAGCAGAACATGAGTGTTGTCACAAGAAAACTTGTATAGATGAAAGAGGGATTTGATTTCTCTGTGTGCAAATTGAGATCTTACCTGCTAAGAAGTGTGTTTGCCTATGTTTGGTATTTTAATGTAAATATGTACAGAAGAATAACAGATGCGCTGTCTTACTTCGAAGTTTCCTTCATGGGCATCTGAGAATAAGGACATTTAATTAAAAGGAATTTTATGAGAGCTCATAATACAAACACACCTCTATAAACTGGCTAGAGTTACGTCTCTGTAAATCAGTTGTATTAATTTCTGCTAACCGAGAAGAATAATTGAGCTGGGATCTTAAAAGTGTTTTTGAATTATCTTAATGTTTAGCCCTGAAATTAGAAAATTTTATGAAGGAGAAAAAAGTTACTTCATCTGCAGAAATCTGAGTCAGAGCACAGCTATATTATGCAAATCTTAACAGTAAAAATAGCTTTGAATGCAGGGCTTGTTTTCATTAGCAACGGGGTAAAATGGATAGTGGGTGTCTCTAATCAGCACGTTTCTAGTGTGGTTTAGAAGGTTAAAGATAAAATATTCATAGCAGAAAATGCCTTTGCCCCTTATATTGAAATATAATTTAAAAGTTTAAGACAAAAAGGGACCATTTGTTCATATATATATGAAATATATATGTGTGTGTGTGCATATATAGATATATAAATGCATATATATATAATAGGGCTTGTTGTGGTAGCACAAGGGGTAATGGTTTTAAACTAAAAGAGGGTAGATTCAGAGTAGATATAAAGAAGAAATTTTTTACAATGAGGGTGGTGAAACACTGGAAGAGGTTGCCCGCAGAGATGGCAGATGCCCCATGCCTGGAAATACTCAACTCGTCAGGTTGGACGGGGCTCTGAGCAGGCTGATCTAGTTAAAGATGTCCCTGCTCACTGTAGGGGGTTGGACTAGATGACCTTTAAAGGTCTCTTCCAACCCAAACCGTCCTGTGATTCTTTGATAGCTATGTAATGGTAGATCATTAACCCTTGCCCATCTATTCCTGAATTAATTAAATTTTTATTTCCGTTTAAGTCCTTAGGACAGATGATACTGAATGCCAGAGGGGAAAACAGACAGGAACATGAGAGGAAACATGGGCTGGTAGATCCAAGTAATCCTAGTAGCTAGCTAAAGGAGTTGAGCTCCCATTCTCTTTCTACGTCCCATCCATCCAGCTCTCCTAATAAGGTGCAAGAAACGATTTATTCCCAGAACCAGCTCTGGTGATCTGTTTTATTAGAAGTGCAGGCACCAGACACAACAGCCGGTGTAACTAAGGAAAAATACCCTCTTTAGCTCCTTAGAGAAATGATCTGTCTGTCCTGCCCGGGGCATGCCTTGAGGGAATTTTCATTGTCACTCTCACTGGAAACAATTTGTAGATCTGACTCATTATGTCTGATAATCTGCAGTAGCTGATTCTCAGGTTGCTACTGACCTTCTCAATCCTTGCTTATTTGAATGGTCTTTTATGCATTTAAGTGAACTCTAAAGACTACAGTTTGCTAGTCCACTAGTGACAAGGTAAAGATACCTTTGATCAGTAATTTGCTGGGCTTGACTTGCAAGTCAGTGATTAGCTCTTTCCAATGGAACTTTACTTTGTATTGCTTATAAAATGTGTTTACTTCTGTAGCGCAGGCAGCCTGGCAGTTCGATAATTACAACCTACAGAGCTTACTTCATACCAGCGCTATATTCTGATAGCTGTTATGCTAGATTCTAGGCTGCTCCACCACTTTCCTACTTGCTGAAGCACTGTGGGAGGATGTACTTGGTGAGTTATTTTGAAACGGGAAAAATTAGATCAGGGTGAAAAAGCACAGATTTTTCTTCCAGTTACAAGAAAAATATAAGTTTGTCATGCACACCTGAGTACCTAGTCATTGTTACACAGACATTCATATATAGAGTGTTTGTTTAAAAACCAAACAAATCTGTTGGGAATTCAGCATGGGGATTAGATCTCTCAAACAGTGTGGTTGGTTTCTGGACGTGTGGCTGTGAGAGTCTCCTTTGCGGGGGTCCTTGCCAAGGTGTCTCTAGCATTACAAAATATCTCTTAACTGTCTACAAAAGACTCTCTTATGTGACTGTTTTTGCATCTGAAACTGTATGGTTTGTACTGTCTGTTTAAAATTAACAAAGTAAAGCTTGATCAGTTTTGCAGCAGGACCTGCCAGGGGAGCATCTTGAATAGCCAGATCCCAGAACGCACGATGCTAATGTACACATTGGAATGTCCAAATTGGTCTATACATAGCAAGAGCTGCCTCGGGGAGTGCCTGGAATTCCCGCTTGGAGACTCCTGCACCAATTACTCATTTATATTCCTGTGAAGCAGGCCAGGACCTCAGTCAGTCACCTTGGCTAGGTTGGTGTGATGTTTCAAATCAGTTGGATGTCTCATCTATCTGGGGGATTCCTGGACCACTGGGGAATTTCTGACTCAAGTGCATGGGGGTGTGCAGACCAGCAACAGCCCTGAAATCTAGCTATGCAATTATAACTGTAGGACAAGCTTGAATTTCATATTAGTAACTTAGGTTTCAGAGCTCTCACCACATTGTACAATACATATTCAAACTTGCAAATCACATAGTTTTAAATCTTGGGTGGAAGTGACTAGAATATAGTTTTAATTTTGCAACCTGATTCAGACCTTGTTACACTCAAGACATGCAGCATAGGGAGGAATTGCATTTCTGTTCATGTGTACAGGCTTGTCAGGCTTTTGTCCCCAGGAATTTTGGAAGTGGAATAGACAGAAGCAATAAAGAGCTATTGGTTGCTGTCATACTCATCCAGTTGCAAATAAAATTATGGGTTTTGATGTTCACATGTATAAAAAATGCTGATGGTGCTTAGAAGGCCACTTTTCAGTACTTGCAGTAATAGTTAGTAGTATTCTGTGTTCCTGCACTTAGAACTGAGTGTCAATCATCAATGATGAGTCTTTTCTATCTGGTCCAGCTCGCCAAAGAGTCTACTCTTCATAAAGTCCTTGTACTCTCAAGGACAATTCTGGCTGATTTACTGGACAGAAGAGCCAAGTGTGATCTCATTGCCTCTTTCACACCTGAAGTATTTCACATCTTAAGTATTGTATGTTATTCTGTATTCTCACCAAAAGCTCTTACGTTTATTTACTGGGTAGGAAGAAGTAGGATTTTACAAATTTTCCTTTGGTCATCATAGAGGCTGACCAAATGCTTGATAGATGGACCAAATTCCCTCCCAGACAGGCTGGTTGTTTTCTCCCTCCTACCTTCCTCACGGACATCTTTTTATTGAGGCATCTCACGAATGGGAGAAAACTCAAACTGATATGAGGAAGCAGGAGAGTTATGCAGCAGCTAGTATGAATTATATAAGTAAGAGTAACTTATGCAGTATGAATAATTTCTTACTCAAATTCTAGGTGATGTATTTATTTACGTATGAGTAAAAAAAGAAAAAGAACATTTTCTGTATCAGTTCATTTTTTTAAAAAAACCTTTGTCATAAGTGTCTATATTGATCCACAACAGTATAAAACCTACAGCACAGCTAATGCTACAATTAGAATGAACATACAACTAAAATGGCTTCTGTTTATATTCAGAAGATGGTAATGGACTGATTAACAAGTACATCCATTATATTAAACAAGAAGGTGATACTCTTCATGACAGTGTCTTTTCTGGTCTTTAAAATCTTGAGCAATTTTAATTGCCTAGTTCTAACAAGTAGCATAACTCCATGAAGACTTTATGCTTTCACAGTAAATATATGGAGTGAGGTTTCTGGTAGAAAAGCCTGCGGAATGAAAATCCCACGTAAATTTTTCATTAGCACTCTGCCATTAAATCTCTCTCCAAAGTTCATAGACAATATAGGGCTTATAAACACGATTTGAAAATATTCATCTTAATGTCAGTGACATTTTCAGGAAAAAGTAGGATGAAGTTGGAAGTACTTGCTAACATAAGGCTGAGGAGTACAGCGATTAGCACGCTAACTTAGTATTTATGGAAAGTGGATTGGGTTTTTCCACACAGTTTGTCAGGGACTTGGTGTTCCTCTTTGTATCAGAGTGGAGTGATGTAAAGACTGGAAGTCATTAAGGTACGAAGTATCTCAGACCAAGATTAATAACATTTGTGTTATATGTTAGCTATCCTCTTTTCTCCTTCTTCTTACTTTTCTCCTTCTTCTCACTTTTCTCCTCTTTTCTTGCAGAGCAAAGCAGCAGACAACTCGCTCTCCCCAAAACAGCAGCAATCTGCATTTCAATTTGAACTCACAATAGGACACAGATAATGCTGTTTAAGTTCAGTTGTAATCCATATGGAGTTGGTTCTGGTGTGTAGCTTTTTTGCTAATGACACCGAAGTAATTATTATGCACTGACCTTTAAAGAGGAAAGCTGGATTTTTTATCCTATCGTAGATGTTTATCTATATTTAACCAGTTTGAGTACTCTCAGGCTAAATATTCCTCGTCCTATTATGTTAAATACAAGATAATTACAGTTTGATGTATTGAGACAGTGGAAGAAAGAATGTGTAGGATTAACTTCAGTTGGCGTGTTTTATTTCTGTATTGTTGGTTGGTTTTTACAATTATTTATAATAAATTTGCATCATGCCTGAGAATTGCAAACGTTCTTTAGTTACATTATGGAGTGTGTAGGTGTATGCATAATTCAGATTGGCTAAACCACTAAGCATTGCCCAAATTGCTTCTGAAATATGACAGGAAAGATATCTTAGGGGAAACGGAGGCACTCATATGAACGGTTAGTTTTGTGTGCTGACTGAAATTGCATTCAGAATCTTTGGGTTCACTAGCAGCGCACACATTAAACAACTCAATTCTAAGTGATAAAAATGTTGGCTGCTGGTTTACACTTCATAAATAAATGTACATGTAGTATCTTTGGTACAGAATTATTACAAAGGTTACCCAGGTGATTACTGTTGTTGCTAAGGCTTTACAACATGTTGCATTTTAATTTCTTTCACAGTTTTCAGATGCTTAGAACATTCTAAAACATCTGGGTTTGGCAGGATAATAAAAAGTTGTGTTAAAGTATTTTCTTGTTTTGCAATTCTAAATGAAATGTCTTTTAGCTACTTTCATGAAATTGAAAAATCGAATGCATTCTTTTATTCTCCTTTTCCAAGTGTGATGCAATTCCAACCTTCCTTTTTTTAAGTGCACTTTTTCCTTTATTTTATTAATTTTATTTTACTTGACTTTATTTTACTTAATTTATTCTACTTATTTTTGTTCTTCTTTATTTTACTTTTTAAGTGTTGAGAAATTTCATACTTTTTTTTAGTCTTCAGAAAATGGGAACACTTGTGCTGCTCACTTTTGCAAATTGTCTTTTGTTTTTGCTTGGGAGGTGATACATTCTTTAGTATGGCTATAAGCATCATAAAGATTAGCTGCTGCATATGTAACCTATTTCTTTTCACTAGACTGACTTCATAGTCATGAAACCTACTGCATTGTATCCC
>VZSC01002183.1:259906-278769 GCA_013398225.1 Steatornis caripensis | reverse complement strand
CCTCCTCGAGTGGTGCAGGGGGACAGGGATTTGGGGTTGTGGTCAGTTCATCACACGTTGTCTCTGCCGCTCCTCCCTCCTCAGGGGAAGGGCTCCTCACACGCTTCCCCTGCTCCAGCGTGGGGTCACTCCCAGGGCAGACAGTCCTTCATGAACTTCTCCAGTGCGAGTCCTTCCCACGGGGTGACGTCCTTCATGAACTGCTCAAGCGTGGGTCCCCTGCAGGGTCACAAGCCCTGCCAGGAAACCTTCTTCAGCACGGGCTTCCCATGGGGTCACAGCCTCCTTCAGGCACATTGACCTGCTCCAGCGTGGGGTCCTCCATGGGCTGCAGGTGTGTATCTACTCCACCATTAACCTCCATGGGCTGCAGGGGCACAGCCTGCCTCACCGTGGCCTTCACCACGGGCTGCAGGGCAATCCCTGCTCAGGTGTCTGGAGCACCTCCACTCCCTCATTGGCATCTGCCCAGTCGTTGCTCTCACATATTCTCACTGCTCTCTCTGGCTTGTTGTGCAGCAACTTTTCCCCTTCTGAAATACATTATCCCAGAGGTGCTGCCACTGTGGCTGATGGGCTTGGCCTTGGCCAGTGGAGAGTCCATCTTGGAGCCAGCTGCATTGGTTTTGTCAGACACAGGGGAAGCTTCTAGCAGCTCCTCACAGGAGTCACCCCCATAGCCCCACTGCTACCAAAACCTTGCCGTGCAAACCCAGTACAGCAGTGCTCATGACTTTAAAGTTACTTTTCTTTAAGACTTGCTGAATTTATGTCACTGAGCTTTACGATCGTTCAGCCAAGCTGCTTATTTGACTTCTCTGTGAATGACTCACTTTTGGAAAACCGGTTCGTACTTGTGCAGTTCAAGACCTGGTAAATACTTAGCGCTTTGTAGAAGCAATTATGCTTGTTCTGTGAGAAACAAAAGGCACTCCTGCCAGTTGGCCGAGAACGTGCATCAGCAGCCTGCCCTTTCGGCCGAACTTAGGTGCTCAGTCACAGCTGATAAAAACTAAGAATCTTTGGAAATATCTTGAGGAAAAATGAGTCAAGTGAGTAAACCCAGTTACATCTTGGCCCTGTCCAATTCTTGGCATTGAGCCTACAGACATTCTTTCTCCAGACATTCTCTGAAGCCATGGAGGCCTAATGAGACATTGAACTCCTGTGAGTTAGCTGGCTTTCTGCCTGGAGATTATCTCCATGGATCCAACCCTCCCAGAAGCTAAGGGAAGATTTCGGGAGCCACCTGGGTCTCTGTAGGTGTTGTCAGACCATCCCCCTCATGGCATTCAGCAACACAGATGAAATTGTGATTCTTACCCTTCTTGCTATGGAAACTCAGCCAAACCTAATCTCTGAGTCTCAATTTTACCATTTATTTTGCTTATAATAAGCGTATTACCTACCTACATTTTATCAGTCCTCTGAGAATTCTTTAGCTAATGTTTATACAGGTTTGGAAGGATAAAATGTTCTCTAAATACACTTTCTAAGGGTATATATTATCTAAAAAGTATAATCATTATTACAACCATCTGAATTGCTAATTATGAGCTCTATTCTGGCCATTTCGATCTCTTACTTGTTCTGTGGATTTCAGACACAGAAATGATTTGCTGACTTGTTTTTTCTGTACATTTTAAAAATAGCGTATATATTTACATTGCTTTCCACATGAGCTTCGTAGAATATCTGGGCATAAGTTATAATTAAGATAGAGATGTTCTATAGTTTTTAGTCTATTTTATTAATTCCAAATTGGAACTATTTTATTAGTTCCAAAACCAGCTCATTCTATTGGAATTGAGTATTAAAGAATTAACTATTGTTTTTAGGCAAAACCCAGTGATCTTTCAAGCACACATTCAGTGTCATCACATGAATAACTATGAGTCAGAAATTCAGTACAAAAAATTCTTTGCTTTTGAAACAGAATGTTTGCAGGAGAGGTTCCCCTTAGGGACCTTGTTTATATTCCAGAGATTCAGAAATTTTGATGATGATACAGTAATATTTCTCTGTGTCATCTTTTTGTTCAAATTTTCTTTTTAATTGGTTACATCTTTGTGATTTTTTTCTCATACTCTCCTGCAAATACACATATCCATGTACAACAAGGTTTCCAGTTTTTCTGTAATAATTGTACATGAAAATACTGTTTACGAGGAGTTGAGCAAATAATATTATACCAGCATACATTTCTGTGAACACAGAAATGCAGTTGAAATCTCAATTATTGCATGAAACTAGATGTGAAATAATACTGTTATGTCTGGGTTATGCTCATGGTATACATCCCGTTGTGAGCGTTAGTGAGGCAAACAGATGCACAGAGACTGTGTAGGTGATTTTCCTTTATATGCCTCTCTCTCCTATTCACAATTTCATGCTGCATTTTTCTCACTGTATGTTCCTATTGCTGGTTAGGTATGTTAAGGCAGTTTACTGTCACACATGTGAACACTTACCAGAAAGTCTTTGGACCAGTCCTGTTACATCCACTAAAGTTGTTGTTTGCGTGGATTATATACCATGGTTTTACCAAATTGAATGATACTTAGGAATATTCTTGGGCCCTGGCTTTCATTGGTCTGTGCTTTTTACAATTGCCCATGGTTAGCTTTTGGCTTTTACTAACTAGTTCTTTCCCAAGGAATTCCTGGACATGGTTTTGAAGCCAAAATACATCCAGCAGGCAGGTTGGTTACATTCACTCTGCTTTGGAGGCTGCGACTTTCCTAGTATAGATGTAGTTGTTCTGTATCTGTTGGCCTCAGTGCTCAGGAATGTTCCTGGTTACATTTAATTTAGCAATATAGACGTAGCCTGGATGTCTGACCCAGACAACACTCTGATTGCCTACTTCCCAGCAATACGTAATCTGTTAAGTGCGAAGCTCTAGTTAGTTACATAGAGTAAACATCTGTGCCTGCACAGAAGCACCCAGCAGTGGGAGATAAGAGCCTGTCTCCTGCCAAAAGGATGTGCAGTAGCTGTAGTGCTTAACTGCAGGGACCAGACAGTTGTGAAGCAACAAAAGATCTGGAATTCTGGCCCTTGTAGCCAACCCTGTTGTTTGCTTACCTGATTTTTAACCGTATGCTCTTACATTCCTTGCTGGAAAGGGCTCTTACTCCAAGTTTATCTTCACAGTTGAGAGACTTGTTGATGGCATTGGAGATCTACTGGGAAGTGTAGGTTGGCTAAAATAAAAGTCTTTAACTGGTAAAGCTGTAAGAATTACGCAGAAGGCAGATGATACCATCATTTTCCCTTCATTCCTTCCTACATTTATAAAAGGGCTATCATTTCTTCATTAGTTATCTGTCCTCTGAGGGAACTGAATGACCAAAGTGCTGAGTAGATAGAGGATCTTCTAGTGTTTCTCACTGTCCGGCTTTATTTCTGGTTCAGTGTTCTTAACCATGGGAGCACCAATGTTTTTGCTGTAGTTAGGGGAAGAGGGAGGGTGCAGGTAAGAAGTTCAATTGATCCCATTAGGTTATTAATTTTGAGTCACTGAGATTCTTAGGTAAAGCCTAGCCTATTCTGCTTGGTCTGCTGGCCCTTAGACTCTCATCATTGCTGGCACGAAATCCTGACTTCATAGAAGCCAATGGAGACATTCCAGCTCTGATTCGTTTTTATAAATGTAGGCATCTAGTGATATTTGAAATAATCTAGAGGATTCCACTTGGCCTCCATATTCGGTTCAAGAAAGGTGCAGCTTTCCTTTTCTTCCTCTGTCATATCTGCTATTTGATTTGGATGTGGTAGTACAACTCAAATGGCTCTAAAAGCTCGTGTTCACATTACTGAATAGAGAGCCTCCTGTTATATAGCAAAGCCAGGGTTTTCTCTCTTATGCTTAGTTTTTAATAATAACAGTGTTTGTCTACAGGTCCTTTGTGTGGTTGAAGTTTTGATTGTGTGCTTAATAAATGGTTAATCATCCTCTTTTTCTTCTCTGCTTGCTTTGGACTCTTTTCCTGTGCACATATAGCTTTCATAAATCAGTTGCCCAGTGTCTGCTCCCAATCGTGTTTGGTTGATCCATGGCAAGGCATTAGACATAGATTGTCAGCTGCCTCTGGCTTTCCTTCTGTAGATCTGACCCATTTACTTTTCTCCTTCTCTAGATTTTATCATTCCATTAATTTCTGCAGTCACTTAGATTTTGGAACAGCATGCAGGCATCTGGCAGAAACCCAGGACAGTGTGCTTTCCTGTCATACTTGTGCTTACAGTGAGTTGCAGTTTTTGGCCATATGATAAACCATCATTTATCTGATATTTCCATGTTAGAATGTGGAAACTAAATGTCTTTACTGAAATTTCTGGGGCTTTTATGGGTTCAGTTTAAGACCAGTATTACTTGGAAATTCTTGTAAGATATGCATAGTTCATTTTAACATGTGCTCGCTGTAGAATAGCCAAGGCTCTCAGCTGTGATAAAATGACATCATTAAGCTCTGTTACTTTCCTGTTCCTTTATGAAAGGCAGGGTAAAAATCCTTTACATAATAAGGAATTATCAATCTGTTTTCTACATGGAAAGTGCTACCTGTTAGAGTGAAAACCACAGCTATTACACTTCCGTCTGACGTTTTTTCTTAAAACTTCCTTGTGGAAGGAAAGCTGCAGAAAGTCTGGGAGTTAGGCAGCTTGTGCATGTACAGCAATCTTTGATAATCATCATGTTTCATAAGCTTTCACAATGCTGTCTCACTTGTCACTTGTGCTGTGTCCCATCTATGGTGTTTCAGAAATTACTGCATCGATTTGAGGCTGGCTATTTGTTGCATGCTTGAACAGATGGACCACAATGTAGTTACCTAATGTTTCAGATTTTTCTGTTCCAGTCATGATGTCTTTTGAACTTTATTTCCACACTTAATTTAATGTATTAGATGCAAGATTATGTGTCATATTTCTCTGATGGGTCATATGCCTTCAAAACCAGGGATTTTTTTAGGAATAGATAATCCTTGGGAATGCACCATAGTAAATATGAAGTTGTGCAATGTATTTTTTTTTTATAGCTGGTAAGATATCTTGGATAGGCCTGTGCAATTGTAATGTACTAACTGAAACATAGACACAAACTAGCATACTGTAAGTGACAAGTGATGTCTTTTTCTTTATATAAGCGTGTAGTATTTAGCAAAGTAACTCAGAAGAATGTAAGTTCTTTTTTTGTAAGTATGGAAACTCCTCAGCAAATAGGGAATACTTGTCCCAGCGAATAGGGATGAGACACAGAGTATCCGTGCGTGTTATGGTTGAGTCTAGTGTGGACAACAGTTGTGAATAAACATCCTTGTATAACAAAGTGAATCAGCCATAATGGAAAAGCAGCAATCTTACTTTTCTAGCTCTAGGCTGTCTGAAAAAGAGACTGCTAGCTGGCTGATGTGATGAAAACATCAAGCTGTAAAAGATTTGAACTCTCTTCCCTAGCTGTAAAAGTATATTGATCTAAACTCTATTATTGCAAGTTGGAACTAGTCTGCCTAGGTATATGGGTGAAGTATTGAATATAGTGGAGCCTTTCTTGTCTCATTCACCAATATTTCTCACAGTTTATACTTCCACATTGTTCTGGTTTGCCAAATGTAAGAACTGGGAAGCTCTTGCAGTGCTTCCTGGCTAAAAGAGTGGCCCTCTATTTTCTTATCTATAATATATGTGACTGGCACCATGGGCTGAAGGATGTATATTGGTGGGGTGAGGTACTTTGCCCCAGTATTACAAGTTTTTCCACTCGTCTGTGGCATCCAAATGCTTTGCATCTTTCATTGGCATGAAAGTACTGAAGTACTGCTGTTGCTGTGACATGCATTTGTTTCCTAAACTTCTCAGAGATTCTGTACCATACAAATGGACATGGGTCTCAGGCCATGCTGGGGTCTCTTCAGTCAATGAGAACTTTACCTGGGAATGATGTAGGCTACAATTTGAAGGATAAGGAGCATCTTTTTGGATGAAGATGTCTAATACTTCATGAAATTACTGCAAAAATTTTCTGCCTCAGGACAGCTGTGTGTAAGAAGTGACAATTTCCTTGCTTTTATGAGTGTAGTCTTAACAGGCTTAGAAATAAATATTTCCATATAATATCAGAATTTCACTGCTTTATGCCAACAAAAGGTATTCAGTTGTCTTCTTAGCCCAGACTGAGCTAAAGTACTTGCCATCATGAATGAACCTGGCAGTTCAGAGGTAACATGTTGTGTATGTGCTGCCAGAGGCAACAATACTCACAGCACGTGAGGACTTTACTGCACGTCAATATCAATATAAAATATGTGACTCAGTCCCAGCATGATAACATTAAAACCTTTCCATAGTCATGAAATGAACTCCTTGTTGCTCTAGAGGTAATGCCAAAGGAAACGAAAATCAAAGGTAAACTGCCTGTAGCAGGTTGCAGGACTGATGAAAAATAGATGTTCAGAGACAAGAGAGGTATTTTCAAGATATGTGAAAACAGTTGCTGGGGTGCTGTGGTTACAGAGGCAAAGTGCTTTTTGTCAAGCTGTTTAATAGTTATGAATATAAAATTACAACATATGTTATCAATTAACAAAATGTAAATTTGCTAAAGTAATTTTACATTCAGAAATTACAGAAGAACAATTTCCTGGAGCATAGTCATAAATATTCCTTTCAGAAGCAGAAGGAATTCATATGCACACAAAATATACCTTATTTATGCCTGTGTTAAATAGCTCGCTTTTGCCCATGTGAAGAGGTGATAGTGTGTGAGGTCAATGCATACTAGGAGTGTCTGAGTTCTGCATCTCTCCCATCTGGACAGTCATCTTATCATTAATTTCTCAGTCTCTAAAAGAGAAAAAAAACTCTTTTCTGCTGATTCATTTAGATGCAATTACACGTTATTTAATATCTGCAGACTGCCTTTAAATATAAATTGCTATAGAAGTGCTAACTTCAGGTAACTTACACAATAAATCTATTTGTTAGGAGGTTTTCAGATACAACATATTTCAATGCAATTAAACTTTTTATTTTGCGATTGATCCTTTGTAAATTGCTTAAGTAAGAAAAGAGTAATTGTGCTAAGCTAATATTTGAACTAAATAAAGAGTATCCAGATGTATGAGACAGACCTCCAAACCAAGTAGGGGTAGTCTGTTTGTGGCAAGCAGTAGAAGAAATTATATTCTGTGGGACATGACCAATATAGAATATATAGAATCATAGAAACATTTAGTTTGGAAAAGACCTTTAAGATTGAGTCCAACCATTAACCTAGCATTGCCAAGTCCACCACTAAACCATGTCCTTGAGTGCCACATCTACATGTCTTTTAAATACCTCCAGGGATGGTGACTCAACCACTTCCCTGGGCAGCCTGTTCTAATGCCCAACAACCCTCTCGTTGAAGAAATTTTTCCTAATATCCAATCTAAATCTCCCCTGGTGCAACTTGAGGCCATTTCCTCTTGTCCTATCGCTTGTTACTTGGGAGAAGAGACCAGCACCCACCTCGCCACAAACTCCTTTCAGGTAGCTGTAGAGAGTGATAAGGTCTCCCCTCAGCCTCCTTTTCTCCAGGCTAAACAGTTCCCTCAGCTGCTCCTCATCAGACTTGTGCTCCAGACCCTTCACCAGCTTCATTGCACTTCTTTGGACACGCTCCAGCACCTCAATGTCTTCCTTGTAGTGAGGGGCCCAAAACTGAACACAGTATTTGAGGTGCAGCATCACTAGTGCTGAGTACAGGGGGATGATTGCTGCTCCAGTCCTGCTGGCCACACCATTTCTGATACAAGCCAGGATGCTATTTGCCGCCTTAACCACCTGGGCACACTGCTGGCTCGTATTCAGCTGGCTGTCAACCAACAACCCCAAGTCTTTTCCCACTGGGCAGCTTTCCAGCCACTCTTCCCCAAGCCTGTAGTGTTGCATGGGGTTGTTGTGACCCAAGTGCAGGACCCAACACTCAGCCTGGTTGAACCTCATACAGTTGGCTTCAGCCCATCGATCAAGCCTGTCCAGATCCCTCTGTAGAGCCTGCCTACCCTCAAGCAGGTCAACACTCCTGCCTAACTTGGTGTCATCAGCAGGTTAACTTACTGAGGGTGCACTCGATCCTCTTGTCCAGATCATTGATAAAGATACTAAAGAGATCTGGCCCCAGTACTGAGCCCTGGGGAACACCATTTGTGATTGACCACCTATGCAGGAGATGGTGGAAGATGATGCCAGGGGAATGCTTCATCGACAGAATAGATAGTGGATTCAAAGGAAAACAGGCCAGGAAGTATGACAGAGATTCTGAGAAAGCCTACACTGTACAAGTATTCAAATTAAATAGGAAAGAATTTCAGGTTGGTGATGATTAGCTGAGTATGTTACGTGTATCATACAATGTGCAAGATTCACTGTAGGTGTGTATTGGAAGAACTGTAAGGTCACCGGCCAGTTTTTTTTTTAAAAAGATTATTTCAGTTTCTGTATCTGTGATGTAGTCTGAACACCGCCTTAGGCTTTGGCAAAAGTATAGCAAGAATTTTTTAAATTTAAAAGAATTATATATTGATTACAGCTAAAATTTCACCAGCAAGGAGATTTGCAGTACTCATTTTACTTGTAGCACAGACCCTAAATCCAGTTATATCCTACTTAGGAGAAAGTAGTATCTATAAAGTATAACTGCTTGTATTGATAATGCAATAATGTCTTCTCCAATAATTAACATTCAGATTTATCAAAAACTGTCATCAAAATTGAAGTTACTTACCAAATCACATCTGTAGCTGTTTGTGTGCTTAAGGTAGAATCTTTTAAAATAAACTGAATTTTTATGTGCATGGTTAATTGGATTTCCTTATTATAAATTCCCATTTGTCATCAAGTATAGACTAGTTTACATCTGACAAATCCATGAAAAATGGACTAAGAGAAGCCCAATAAATTGGGGTAGAGAAAGCTGGTGAGATTGAGTTTTGCAGTTGATGTCTTTCTTTTTTCTGCTTTAATTGACAACTGATTGAGAAAAGCAGCCATCTAATTGCAGTTGTGTATAAATCTACATTTCAGTGACAAATCATATTAGATTGTGTTCTTAAAAAGCTGATACGGTCTAAATTGTAAAGGGATTTCAAGTCCCTGACCCTTAAATCTAGGCACAGCAAGTAGAAAGAAAGAAAAAATTACCTTGATACTGCATAACTGACAAAAAATAGAATGTTTGTTTGTTTATGAGGGTGCCTACCCTCATTTAATCTACAGTTTTAAATATGACACTCACACATTAATGTAACTAACCGAGGCCATACTTACGCTATGCAGAAACTCCAAGCCTAGTAGAAACAAGATGACACAACAATCTGCTGAAATATGGTATCATACAGAGACACCAAATGGGAACCCCGTGTAGGTCTTTGTGAAGCCTTGGTCCTGTGGGCTAGGAAGCCTGGCATTTTACCAGAGAGTCTTAGCAGAGGTACTGAACTTAGCTGCAGTACCAACACATTTGTATTGCTTCCAGTTTCGGTTATAGCATTCTCAAAGGCTAGCTGGGGACTTTTGCACGCATCTATATTGTATTACATGTCCCAGGAATTATTTAAGTTCTCACTCTTTGTGGTTGTCTTTTTATGACATTTTTGAATGCTAAATTATGATTAGGAACCCCTGGTTCTAATCATAAATTTAAACTGAGTTTTCTAAGCAGCACAAGCGTTTAAGTAATATAGTTTCTATCTTACTAGTACTTCGACTTTAGTACTTAACTCTAGTAACAGTGCTGCAAGTGAATGATTGAGTAAAAGCTTCGGTTTTCTTCTTAAGAGATGCTCAGCACTTCCTGGTACATAGCGAGTGCCCTTAGGGGTACAGGTTGACACAGAAGCTCAGAGCATTTGCTTCTGCATCTCTTAAGGGGCAAGCACAACTTTGCAGGATATTGCCATTGGTACGGCACTGAAGATGTCACAAGTTACTGTTCTTCTGACTTGCTCAGCAAATACAAAATAGTTCTCAGGAGCCTTTTCTGGCTTTGGCAGTCTTAAGCCGTTTCTGTAACACGTTCTTTTAAAAACAGAGGTAGGAAAATAGACCTCTCTTTTCTGTTACATTTCTTTGTAAAGTCTGTGTAATTACTTTTGTGCATTAATATTGAAGTGCTTTGGTGCCTTTCTCCCTACAGTTCTATTACCTTGTCAGTTGTAAGGGCTACTGCAATACCAGATCTTTGCTTGGAAAAGTAGGACTAAATTATATACTTGTATAACGCATTTTACTCTTTAACTTCCCATGACTATTTATAAGCACCTGTTAGCTGCAAAATGACCAGTGTTCTTTTTATGTTCAGCTCACTGCAGAGCTCAGAAAAAAATAAATGTATGGAAAACAGAGGAGAGGCAGAGAAACAGAAGCAGAGAAGGCAGATAAGCATTTTTAAAACTAAATTTGAAAAATATAATACGAAGTAGGAAACTATGTGAAACCTTGACAGTTCCTTACCCCAAACCCAACAGATCTTTCATAGGTTTGCTTGTGAGAAATGTAAATGCTGTAGTTTAGATTTTTATATCAAGCCTTCAATTTATCCTGGAAGATACAATTAGTTTTGAACAGCTACATGGAAAATAATACTTTGTGATTGTGAATGCAGACAGAATCAGAATGCCAAGGCTAGATATATTGTAATTCCTTTTCTTTTTACATATGTCTTGGCTCAAAAATGGGAGAATGTTTTCTGCCAAGCACATGTTATGTCTAATTACTTGATTACTAGATCCTTGTAAGTAGTAGATCCAATTACACATAAAATAAGGAATGGTATCAAGTATGGTACCTTGAATCATCATTCTTTGTGTTTGTTGTCTGCTAGTTGTTCTTTGTTAAGCCCTTACATTGCTGTGAGAGGTAAAGAAAACAAGCTGTGTATTACAAGGAAAGCAATCAAAACATGTCATTGTCCTGAGTTTCAACATTTTCCTTTCTTGAGCTGAGAACAAAATCCATGTCAATTCAAAAGTAAACATTTGTTTGGTATAATTTTTGCACTGTATTTGTTATACTCCGAGGTGACACTAATACTCACTCACATCTTGATTAGAAAAGCTGTCTAGTGACCAGTTCAAATATCCACCTTCTTTGGTCCTTAACCATCCATTCAATTCATCAAAATTATTTTGTTTGATAAATATATAAAGTAATTCAGTAAACATCTTTGTTGACTTTTTCTTGAACTGTTTGGAGGGCTGTTTTAGGAGGACTTCCTCATACTGAAATACACTCTTCAGATATAAATTCAGGTATCAACTTTATGATGTTAGTTTTGTCGATCGGACCTATCACTTGCATGGTACATCCCCTTAGGACCAAAGTAAATTCTACATCCTAATCTCAAATTTATTTTGTACTTTGTAAAAATATTTTACAGTCAAAAACTGTAGTGATTCTGTTTTCTTAAAAAAAATACTGAAATAAGTAAGCTAAAGTAAGAATATAATTATTTTTTTCCCGGAATAGTAGCAGTAATAGTACTAAGATTTTCCTGAGCTAAGCTCACCTTCTAAATGCGGCTGTCAAATACACTGGCAAAGATCCAGAATAAATAGAAACCACTGGACCAAATTAACAAACACCCTGTCAACTGTCAAGTTACATAGACTTTCTAGGTGTGTCTGTTTCAGAGTTCATTATTATTTCTATTTAAAATGCTTCAGTTATTCCCAAAATGAGGTTAGAGAGAGTGGCATATTGTTTGTGTATGTTAAACAACTAATTAAAGAGTTTTAATACAGAGACCCAGCATTTCCCTGTCATGAGGCAGAAAGTCAAAATGTGATTAAGTGATCATTCTGGTGTTAGGCATATAGTCCTTTCTCCGAAAAAATATTAGAATTTGACAAGGTCTAAGCTTTCAAGACCCCAAAATCTAATTTAGGGATTAAAATTAATTAAGGCTTTTAAAAATGTAGCACAAGGTAACTGGATACCTGTAAGTTGTAAAGTATAACTCAGAAGCTAAGTATTGATATTTAGAATGCTGAACTATTNTTTAGGGATTAAAATTAATTAAGGCTTTTAAAAATGTAGCACAAGGTAACTGGATACCTGTAAGTTGTAAAGTATAACTCAGAAGCTAAGTATTGATATTTAGAATGCTGAAATATTAAAAAACATTGACTGAGCTTCTTAAGAATTAATATGTGTTAAAGAAACCCTGGTTAATATATTTCTATATCACTGGTGGTTAATGCTGAGAGATTTTTATTTTAGATGAGAAAAGGATTAAAATAAAATTCTCAATTTATCAAACGGATCAGAAAGTCTTGGCCTCAATGTATGCTGTACAGTATTTAGTTTAAATTACTGTCTGATGTGACACTTAATGAGATAATTTGGTAACACATAGTAATAGGGAATAATATCTTGAACTAGGGACATGATTCAGACTAATAATCTGCAGACGTTAAGTGGCACTAGTGCCGTTCATTGTAAACTGCAGCCTGAGAGTCCTTTCCAGCTGGGTGGAGTTCAGAGAGAGAATTGGTTTTGCAAAATAATTAAGGTTAGAAGAAAGGTCCCAGATATAAAACCAAATAAATATTTTAAATTATTTGCAACATTTAACCATTTAAATATAATGAGAGCACAGTGTAGCCCCTGTAGTCTGCCTCTGACTGGGCATAACTTCTGAGTGATTTCTAAAATGAAGGTGCTCCTGGAAAATAAGCTGTTTATGAGTTCTCTGGTCAGGATTTGAGGTGGATTTGCACTGAGTAGCGTGGTGACTTCAGAGGGAGCCTGAATCCACGGTACTGCGCAAGCCTGAAGTTTTTCATCTTCAGACCCTCATGGCTTAAAATCACATCTGTCTGAAATGTACCAGTGAAAGGATTTTTCCAACAATGCCTCCTGGTCCAATGAGCTTTTAATTATTTCTTCATGAATTTTCATGAGAAAATTAAACTCTGGACTTTGTTGCTATGAGAAATGGGAAAATACAACATTTTTAACCTAGAGAATCAGAATCTCGTTTAACTATATTTAAAATGTACTCCTGTATGCTTGCTCTAATTCTGTTGCTTAGTTTTCATTATAAAAGCGGAAAGTAAGCCAAAAGAGTGTATTTATGGCCTACAGTAACAGAAACAGCAGTTCATCGGAAAGATCGTGCCACAGCATCTATAGATTTAGGCCTTTATTTGGTGCCTGCCACCCCTCCTGCCAGTTGCCAGGCAACACTGGCAGTCCCAGTGTGCAATGCATTGCAGACAAACCCGCACCCGGCTTTCTCTGCACGTCCCTTTCTTCATCATTGCTTTAACTGTTCCTGATTCCAACTCAATGGTTGTCTCTTTTTACATTGGAGCTGCATTTACTACCGATTGAAGACCACTCTAGTAATAACAATAAACCTTTCACGTTTGGAATATCTTCACTTCTAGTGTGACTTATGCATGCAGAAATTACTAGGTGAAACACAGTCATCTTTTGGATGGAACAAACAACTGTTTAGTCACAGCAGCAGAACTCACAGCTTTTTGGGGCATATGATGAGAAAGAATGCAGCTATTTAAACAACTAGTTCACTATTTCAACAAATGGACTCAAGTAGGCAGGATTTAATTATATAGCTGTAATTTAGTCGGAATGAGGTTAATGCTTCTGCTCTTTGAAGATATTTTCTTTCCTTTTAGTTCACTTTGAAAATCAGAGTTAAGTTGTTTGAAATCTAGTGAAACGAAAAGAGCAAGGCCGCTTAATGCTGTGCTTGCAACTTTTCTTAGGGTATTTATAAATAATAGTTTGTCATCTACTCAGTCCTTGTTAGAAACATGCAAGTTTTCCTTTGGAGATCACTAATTCATATAAGTAACCTGTGTAACTGGATGGATTCTCAAGTCACAAGGGTTTGGTAGTAAGCCGTGGTATCTGAAACAGCTTCTCCTCATGAACAGTTGTTGCATAGGCTTGTTTGCTTTTTCAGTAATACTTACCACCTCACTTGGAGTGAAGTCTCTTGCTCCTATAGGTGGCAATGCTATGACCAGAATTGCTGTTGGCAGATGGTAAAAAGGCAGGGCTAGAAAGAAAAGGCAGCTTCAGATGCTAATGGTTAGGAAAGAACTAACAGCACATTAGCCACATTTATGTATCCATAGACACTTTAACAGCCTTGTTTTAAGAGCTGCTAATTATTCATTTAAAATATCACTGCCCTAATTAATACAGCAATACTTTGGTTATAAGTGCTGTTACCTGAAACATTAATATAATAGAAACCTCTTAATAATAAAAGTGGAATAATTCTGCTGAGACAGCTTGAATTAAAGCTATAGTTGCAGAATCGTACCAGAAGGCAAAATAATATGGTAAAAGGATGTCTCTTGCTCCACCTTGAACTTGGAGCTGGTTATTATGTTTCAGACATTGCTAGCAATAAAAAATAGCAGATCCAAATGTCCTGCAAGCTTTGTGGCTGGAATTTGGTGAAGGATTATGTCAGGGGTGCTGTTGTCATCTTCCCAGGGCATAAGTGTCCAGTCTTGTAGTTACAGGTGTTGCAATCAAATCTGTTAAGTCCGAGGAAACCTAGCTTTATGCTGCTGTAAACTTCTTCATGCGTGTGTTTGTCAAGTCAGGCTGCTATTTAGTAACCCGTTGCTCACGTCAACAAAGAGCAGACGAGGAAGGCTGTACATTCAGCATAAAGCTTTTATCGAAGTGCAAACCTTATAAAACACTGCTCACACTTTAAGAAGTGAAACAACTGACTTGTAAATGCCTATTAAAATATTTTGCTGCTTCTGTAAGTGTGCAAAGAGCTTTTCAAAGCAATCTCCTTCAGAGTAATTAGGAGGAGGAGGAGGTACCATTTAAACTCTTCTTATTTCTGACACAGTATGTAGATAGCCCTCCTGTTTGGAAAAATCAAGCTTTCTGTATGCCGTTTACTTAAGCTTATGATGCTTTTGTGATCTTTTCTTGACACAGGCATCCAAGATTAGGAGTCAGAGAGCATATAATTTTATACTTGGACTCCAGCAAGTATGATAGTACGCAAATCTGCTTAATGGCAGCCTTCTAATAATGCAACAATAGACATTATGACTTCAGCTGGCAGCTACCCACACACAGAGCCACCTACACATCGCTAGTATCCAAAGCTGAGATTTTAGATTTATATTCTGAGGCCTGTGAAGTTATTAAGAAAAAGCTCTGCCTGTCAGTGAGAAGATGCTTTTGGAGCACTTTATTTCACAACCAACAGATGATCTTGATTGGAATCTTGGTACCATATTAATATTTCAGCCTGGTAATAATTTTGTCTACTCATGACACGGAGGATGGAAGAATTTGGAGCTAGTACAGCTATAGTTACCAAACCTCAACTTTCTTCTCAGTCCCTTCAACTCTTTTGATCCTGTTAATAGTTTTAATCTCAGCATGAATACATTTATGTGCCTTCTAAGTTAGGCGTTAAAATGCTTCAGTATTAGAGTGTTATGCAAGAAGTGTTTCACACAGAAAGCTTTTAAACATAACACTATTAACTAAAGTAAAATTCTATAAATATAAAATTTTAGTGTTTAAATATGTACTCGCTGGGACTTAGCAAATGCATATTTGCATTGTTTCCAAATATTTTTTGTTTTCTTTACTTGAAGCCGTATATGAGAACTTCATTCAGTGTCTGAAAACTACCATGTCAGGTGGATGAGAAGCAGCTTGATATTCTTGCTTTACTTTTGCTGTTCTAAATGTGCTACTCAGAAACTGTTTTGAGGACAGTGTTAGGAATTTCCTCATGGATACTTTGTTGTATTGTTTAGAAATTTCACAACATCAGTTATTTTTTTTTGTCATCAGTTTCATGTTTGTACAGCAGTGAAGTGAAAGGGTCTCAAACATCTGTCACATCCTCTATACAGAACCTAAAGAGCACCTGGAGATTCAGTGAGGGAAGAAGACTGTGTGTGACAATGTAATCTAAAAGTTCTGCATATTCCTTTGTACCTCTGTAATGGGGGCTCATAAGATTTTCCGACATCATTGAACATTGCACAGCTACTGGGTTACACTACAACCCAGTTGGCTTGACTTGCTCTTGTCCCATTATGCTTTGAGGCAGACAAATTATCAGAATTTGCTAAGAATTAGAGCCTCAGGAATCTCCATTACAGTATACCTGTCATGGGTAGGACTTGGATTACTAGGGCAGCTTTTGAAACTTGCTTATGTGCCTAATACGGAAGCACAAGAAAGATCAGTAATATGTAATGAAAAATTTGTCCTGGATGTATGGCAGTGAGAATATCTTTCCAGTTACAAGTAATGTAATTTAGAAAGAACAGATTGAGGTTAAAATTTGGCTTCTCTCCAATGTGAAGTAGTTCCACCTGACCAGGTTCAAACTGGGGTGCTAACTGTGTGATAATGGCAGTAATATGATAACGTATCATTATCTATGTGTGTGTGTCATTTATTTCAAGGCAGGGTAAGTGGTAAATGTAATATGACAGGGAAAATAAAAATAAAATCACAGTGTATCAATTCATATTCATACTCACTCCAGTAGGTCAAAACAGTTCCTTAGATGCAGACTTTGAGAGCCAGAATATGCTTAAACTCTGCATCCACCTCTGAGATGAGGCTCTTTGCCTTTGTAAGTGCAGATCGAGTTATATTGCCATTCCTCCTTCACCAGCTCAAAAATAACCTGGCAGCTGCACAGGAGTTGGAACCCTCTAATTAGCTCTAAGAAGCTTGAAGGAAAATATGGCAGATTTTGAGAAGAAAAGAGTAAGTCAGTCGGAGCAATAGATTTTTGGAGTTTTGGACATCTAAAATTAATTTTCATTCTAATAATGTCAGTGGGCATGTTGCCATCCTCTTCAGTTGAAATGACATATGGCCCTCCATGAGATGCCAGTTGGGAAGCTATTATAAGCAGTCTGGTAACTAGAGTCAGTGTAGATTCTTTACTACTAATGGCTGATTCTCAGTTGGACAGTGAAAGATAAAGTGTGAGATAAATGGTGAGAAAAAATAAAGATAATTTTTAAAAAGTGTCTAAAAGCTGACTGCAGCACATTTACAGATGTTGGAGATTACTCTGTGCTAAGTTAGCTCTTAAGAGAGGTTTAAAGTTCAGGTATTTCAGCTATGTTAAAAAAAAATCCATTACTTTACATCTTTTGGAAAAACTTGGGCCTAACTTTTGACTGTGAGTGGTTGACCCTCTATAGCAATATCCCTGGGCCTCTCTACAAAAACTCTTCTCTTGAATGGTCTGCCTTTGTGTTTACAAGTGGTTGTTTCTTTAAACCATAATGTTTTCAAAACATGAAACATGCAAACTGAAGTCTATATATTGATGTATTAAAGTGGACTTTATTTTTCCAAAATGAGTAAAAAGGAACAGCTGGCAGGACAGAATACCATTCTGTAAGCAGAAAGCTGTGGCAAACGTTGGTTTTGTACTGAGTGAAAAAAACGTCATTAGAGCACTGTAAAATTCTTCTGGATCTTCACATCTGTATAGGACTTAGTATCTGTGTTTCTGACTCTTTGTTGATGGCTACTTTTTGAAAGAGAAAGATTTGGGTTTATATTTAGAACAAAGTAGATAAGCTCATTTGTCTCTATCAACATTCTTTCTAACATTGATATTTTAATGTATTAAGATACACTTTTTCATCCTACTCTGCAATTTGCTATGGTTGCCTACATCACCATTAGATTAATAATGCATTAATAAAGATTACAGGAAATTTGCAATAAATGCCATCCAGTTATGTTTACCAGTGTTTGAGTTTGTGAGTGGATCATATCCTTTTCTGCAAATTCAAAAAAAGAGATTGGGGGGAGGGCAGACAAGGAGAATGGGACTCCTGTAAGTTTTTCTCTAACTATCCCCTCTGAGTTTATTCCAAATTGCTTGATCTGGGTAAGTGCTTTCATGCTAAAGCAAATAGATGAGGTATGCTCCTCCCAAAATTCACTTTTCTGTTTGTAATTAAAACACATAGCTATGCGTGTATCCCTATAGCAGTAGACTGGTGCCTGTGTGTTAACTAGTTGATTTAAAATGAACAATGGGAAGAAGCTATATTGAATAGACAGGAGAGTCAAATTATAAAATGCTTACAAAACTTCTGCTGAGATTGGTGAAATGAAGGGATTTATAGTCTCTGCTTCAAGATGTCATGTGTATTCCTTGTTTTTTCCTGCTTGCACATCTGGTTAGCTGACCGTTGGGCTGGAGTGATATTGGAAAAGCATCTGACCTTCTTATGATGTGTGCCTGAGTACAAATTCCCTCTTGCTGGAGAGGGAGTGTTTGGGTGCATTTGTGGATTATTTCAAAATGGTGGTAAAACTGTAAGGAGGAGAGAGAAATCTCGTGGTACTGCAAAGGTTAGTGATAAGTATATTCTTAGGTGGAATTTCAGCAGCTTTGGTGTGGAAGATACTGCAAGTTCAAAGCAAATTTATTCTTCTAAATAAGGTATGTGGGGGTTTAGTTCAAGGCCTTAATTATCTATAAAATAATTGTGTTAGGAATCATAGAATCATAGAATCATAGAATGGTAGGGGTTGGAAGGGACCTTTAGAGATCATCTAGTCCAACCCCCCTGCTAAAGCAGGTTAGCCTAGAGCAGGTTGCACAGGAATGCATCCAGGCGGGTTTTGAATATCTCCAGAGAAGGAGACTCCACAACCTCTCTGGGCAGCCTGTTCCAGCGCTCTGTCACCCTCACAGTAAAGAAGTTCCTCCTCATGTTCAGGTGGAACTTCCTGTGTTCCAGTTTGTACCTATTGCCCCTTGTCCTGTCGCTGGGCACCACTGAGAAGAGTCTGACCCC
>VZSC01002183.1:213238-257681 GCA_013398225.1 Steatornis caripensis | reverse complement strand
AGTAGGTCTTTGAAGAGGGCAAAGTTAGCTTTCTTGAAGTCCAGGGTTCTAATCTTACTTGTAGCCCTGCTTCTTCCACGCTGGATCCTGAACTCCACCATCTCGTGGTCACTGCAGCCAAGGCTGCCCCCAACCTTCACATCTCCAACCAGTCCTTCTCTGTTTGTTAGTATCAGGTCCAGGATCGCTCCTCTCCTCGTCGGCTCCTCCACCACCTGCGTTAAAAAGTTATCACCAGTGCTCTGCAGGAACCTCCTGGGTTGTACATGCCTGGCCGTGTTGTTTTTCCAGCAAATATCAGGGTGGTTGAAGTCCCCCATGAGCACCAGGGCCTGTGACTGTGAGGCAACTTCCAGCTGTCTGTAGAAGGCCTCGTCAAGTTCCTCTTCTTGATCAGGTGGCCTATAGTAAACACCCACTGTTGTATTCATAGAGAATAATTTGAGATCACAAATTTAACAACACTGGAAGAAGACAGCTTCTCTCACAAGGTTTAAAAGTTCACTCTTGCGAGGTTTATGAAGTAGACTGTTTCCTATGTTCTTGAAAAGTATTTTTTATTTTAAATGTGTTAGAATCATTTCAACATTTTTTTCTGTTCTGCTTGATCATTAATTAGAAGAGTAAACTACTTTGATTCATTGAACTTACTTCTTACAAAACTTCATTTCTGCTCACCCATGCCCACACCACCGTGATGCTCAAGGAGCTGGTTTGGCTTATTCTGTCATCAAGGAGTATTTTGAAAGACAGTTTAACCTACAAGTTTTCCACAGGAATATCAGACATAGCTGTGGCTTGTGTGGCTCCGGTCAATTCAGCGGTTTTACTGTTGCTGATCTCAATGGGTATTTTGTCACAATTCTGATTGTCTGCCCAGTGTCTTTACAAATATTTTCAGAATCTGACTCTTGTTTCTAGTGGCAGGAAATTGACTTCATACGATAACACTTTTACTCTTCATCCATAACTTGATTTGGCTGAGGATGTGTCGTTTAGATTTATGATGACACCACTTATCTGACACGTCAAATAACAAAGACAATGTGATTGAATTGTAAATTAACTATTTTATGGATAGAAAGCAGAGTTCTGCTTAATAAAATCAAGTGTGCTGTCTTCTCTGACACTTTGCCCTCTTAGACAGGTTCTTTGCTCAATGCCCCCACCTCGGTTAAGAAATCTATCTTTTCTCAATCTAGACTCTTCTATTTAACTCAATATTTAACCAGAAAATATTAGCATCATTGTGCAGTAGTGCTCTATTATCGGAGATAGTGCTCTACCATATCTTAATAATGGGAGAAGTAACTGATTTCTCCCATTCAGTTGGAAGTTTACACATGCAAATGTGATCGTGGCTTAGTTTTGTGAGCGATGCGCATCGGGCTCTTTTTGGCGTTGCTTTCCTTCAAGCATCTGGCATTAAGCGTGGGCTGCCTAAGCACTGCACTGCAAATGAAGGTGTCTAGTGGACAGCAATGGATCTTGTATTGTGGATAATGATCTTGTTGACTGAGGTTAAATGTGGAACAGAAGACTGAAAGGCAGTGTCCTATGGGAATGCTGAGGTTGCTTAGACCAAATAAAAGCTATCTGGATGTATCTCATGTTTGGGAAGTTGAGTTGTTATGTGGAAGCTCGACTTAAAGGTCAGTAATTTTTTTTGGTCTTGACCTAAAACTCTTTTAACTGTTCATGAATTAAATAGAGAGATTGTAGTGTGCATTGATGTGTATGGGGTTTTTTTCATATATTTTGGTCTTTTAAGTGGGTAGTGTTTGACATCATACATAAAACATGAAAGGATTCACCTAATGGGCTAAAGTTACAAGAACAATGTGCCCAGTACCCACACTGAGAAGAGAGAAACAGCTGTTTCTCTTTCTGGGAAACAGTATGATAATTTATAGCAGTGTAAAGAAAAATGCAGCTTTTAAAATTGACAAGTATTATGCAATAAATGGGACAGTTCTAAGAAATGGTATGTTTTATATTTGCTCTTCATGTAGTTAAGTATTATGACTAGTCTCAGATTTTCACAGTCAAGAGGTGTAACAAGTAAGATTTTTTTTAGCATTTTATTATTGGAGATATTAAGTGTGTATTTATTGTTATTATGACATAGATACGTTTGGCAATAATCTATGAGTAGATTCACAGATGTGCCAAAATATACAATAACACAACTTAATTGCAATGATTTATTAAAAAGGTCTCTGTTTAAAAGGTAGTGGTGGGCTAACCTTGGCCCACCTGCTCTCTCACTGTGCTTCCTCAACAGGACAGGGGCAGAAAATAAGATGGAAAGCTCATGGGTTGAGATAAAGACAGGGAGATCGCTTACCAGCTACTGTCACAGTCAAAAGAACTCAACTGAAGGAAAATTAATTTAATTTATTGCCAATTAAAAATAGAGTAAGGCAGTGAGAAACAAAGACAAAAGTAAAAACACCTTCCCAGGCTCAGCTTCACCCCTTCATTCATGACTCCTCTAGCTCCTCTCCTCAATCCTGAGTGGCGCAGAGGGATGGGGAATGGAGGTTGTGGTCACTCCGTAACAGCTCCACTCTACTGCGCCTTCCTCCTCACACTTCTCCTCTGCTTCAACGTGGGTCCTTCCCAGGGGCTGCAGTCCTTCAGGATAAACCTGCTCCTGCATGAGCTCTCCACAGAATGCAATTCCTTCAGAAAATGCTCACTTGCTCCAGTGGAGGGTTCTCCATGGGCTGCAGTGCCAGAATTCTGCTCTGGCCTGGTCCTCTCCACAGGCTGCATGGAAATACCTGCTCCACAACACGGTCTCCTTCATGGACTTCAGGGAAATACTTGCTTCACTGTGGTCTCCTCCACAGACTGCAGGGCAATCTCTGCTCCTGAAGCAAATCCTTCCCCTCCTTCTTTTCTGACCTTGGTGTCTGCAGGGCTGTTTCTCACACTTTTGTTTTTCCTCACTGCTGTTGCCCGGTTTTGCCGCGCCTTAAATACGTTTCCCCAGAGGCACCACCACCTTGGCTGTGGGGCTGAGCCGTGCCCTGCGAGGGGGTTGGTTGGAGCTGACTGGAACCATCTGTGTCCATCCAACACAGGGCAGCCCCGGCATCTCCTCACAGAGACTGCCCTGCAGCCCCCCTGCTGCCAGTGCCTTGCACCTGCACCTCTTACAAAGATCAAGGTTTTGTAAACTCCGTAGGCTGGAAATTCAACTGTGACAATATCATATGAGAAACCAGTCTCTTTTGGAAGTAGTCAAAACAGCTTGTCAAGGTCATTTCTTCCCTTAAAAGGTATGCTTATGTTCGAGGAAGAATTAACTCAGAGAAACTCAAGAGCCTGTGTGGTAAAGCAGAAGGGATGGGACAGTCACAGCAGCATTCCCCAGCTCCGACATCAATAAAATCTGTTTTTGAAGAATGAAGACATTCTTTTTCTGTCAAGGATTTGTGTGGCCTTTATTCACTTCAGAAACTTGCTGGAAAAAACCCAACAAACAAAACCTGAAACAAAAGATTAATTTTTAACTACCTGTTTAGGTTTACATTGGCTCATTAATATCTCCACTAAAGCTAATGCAAATCTGGAAAACCTGGGTGCTAGCTAACTGCGGGGGCCACAGAGGGAGCGAAGCAACATCAGACAGCGGCAGTCAGCCCGCTTCCAACTGACAAATAAAACTTGGTTCAATTTTTTTTCCCCCCAGACAGTAGTCATAATTACTCAAAGTATTTCAAGTAGGCATTATTTTTCTAAATGAAGATAAAAGAAAATCTTAATAAAGTTTACTGTAAATTTAAAATTTTCACATGGCACTTTTTGCTTGTATTTTTCACAAAGATCCTTCAAAATACAAAGTGCTAGCGAAATGTGTTGTAGTTGATCTTTTTCTAAATATCATGAACTCCACTATGCTTAAACTGGGGCAATTGTTAAACTCCTGTTTCTTTTTTATTGGCAGAACTTTACTACATCTCTGGGCTTGAAGCATTCAGTACTTTATCATAGAGTATTTTTGAAAATGAAAAGTTTAAAAATGTGAGTGACCTGGATTGTTCGGGCTTAATTCATCTCTTCAGAAATTCTCAGACTTTATCTTCTATTACCAGAGTGCCTTAGGCTTCTGCTTTGTTTGCTGGGTCACATCCTCATGGCATTTTATGAAGATAAAAATACCCTTTGGTGCCATGACCTTCATGTTTTCTCTCTCTTCCCAGGGTCTGTTTTAATAGACTGTCACACAAACCTTTGTTCAGTGAAATTTGTTTTAATGTTGGATGGTAGTTACTCTGTCCTTTAACACAAATTGTTGTTTTTCCACTGGACTATTCTGCCTGTGAACCTTTTGTATCAGCACATTCTTCCTTGAGTGCTTTTGGATATGAAAGCTACCGAACAAGTGAATCATCTTGTCTTTTTTTTTTACATCTTTGGTAGTCTTGCATGATGTACAGTGGCCTACTCACTTAATACAGCCTGGATTACTCTATTATTTATTTCAATAAATTCAGGGTATTTGAAATTTTAAAATTATGTTGATAAAACTCTGAATTCTTCAGTGGATCGATGTTTTAAGACATAAAGAGAGGCTTAATATTTTTCTTACTTGGACACTTAAGAAATACAGGCTTCTTTTTTATGTAAGATATTAAAGAAAATTACAGAATCTATTTGATATCTTTTGGGTTTCTAGATTGTTTGATTAAGTGTTTTAACAGGGAATATAATGAAGACAAAGAGATGACAATGCTAAGTTTTTAGTTGGTTTTGCTAGTGTTGGAGCCTTTAATACTTAAAAAACCCCATGAATAGCTTTTTGGGTTTTTTTTATCCACTGTGGCAATGTGGCTGAAAATCAGCAACACCAGTGCTTCAGGTTATTGTCAGCTTGTTTATTTGTCTGCGGAAACTCTTGCTGTCAACTTGAATTCTTGTATAGGTGAATTGCTTTCCTGCAGAGGTCTAAAGAAATCTCATTTATTTTTCTAAACTGATGTTCTGTTTTACTCAAGTGCTTAGCTGTATGATAAACTTCAAACACATGATTAGTCTATTGCATTTATTGATTTCTGTGCTTAAACAGAAGCCAAGTGTAGGCATCTCATTGAATCTGGACCTTTGATAGAAATGTTCCTAACAAATAGGAATGGCTTTATTTGTCAGGAAATTGGGTTCCCTATGGAATTATCGTGATACGCAGTATTTCTGCTCAGTAATACTTACACAGTTGCCATTTAGAAGTTGCCATTGCTCATACTTAAGTACTTGGTATGTATCAGTTTTTCTTCTTACTATTTTGTATTTCAGAACCACAACACTTTTTGTTATAGCGTAAAGGTTCTGATAAAAATGTAGTGATTTTTTGATTGCTCTGCGTTGGCAAATCCATTGACCTGCAAAGAGTGTCTGTGTGTTAGCCATCAGGTAAGGAACTACTGTTTAGTACACGTAAAGCAAAACAAAGTTTTTAGGATTAATGCTTGGTTTTAGAATTCTGAGTGCATCTGCAGAAGTAAACTATAAATTATAAAATGAAGAACTAATTCAAATGGCCCAGCACTGAGCAATTACAGGAAAAAACCTGTTTAGACATACAAAATTTTAGCAATAAACTTCGCATGAGATGGGGAATATTAATCTCAACCCAGTGAGGGGACTTGGCCAACTCGTTACAATCAATAAGAATTTGTTCATTCACCTTAATGCGAGCTGGAGCGTGTCCTACTTCTTATATCCTGAGTGACGGTGAACCTTTTTAGCTTAGTGCCTGCTGACACTACAGTCATGGGTTTTGGCAGGAAGAATTTTAATGTTCTGTTAAAATACTTTATGGCAAATTAGAATAATCTGAAGTGGAGAGTGGAAAACTAACACTTTTGAGAACACTGATTTGCTGTGAAATATTACAGTTTATGTTTTGGCAGCTAGAAACACAAAAGCAATTGCTATGGATGCTTTGTTATGAGGGAAAATAAGTAGAGTAAAGATGTATTACATAAAATACCAGATCTAGTTCAAGGACTGTTTATGTCGTTTGGAGAGCAAAAAGATTTAGTGAGTTAAAAGTGAAGCAGGCATGTTGCTACACAAAAGAAATTCTAGCTAATTGAAGTAGCTGTCATTAACAATAATAAAGGTGTTCTAAAATGTATTTCTCGTTTGTTTACAACAGACCTTTTAAATAATGAACAAAATAGATTTGGAAACGTTCACATCTATCTTGAGCCCCAGATTAGTAGGCAGTTGTTTCCACAAAGCATAAAGTTTCTAGTATTTGGAAAGTACCAAAGTTACTGTTTATTTTTTTTAAAGAAACAGTAACAATTGGACATTAAATTATATGACATGAATGGCATGAATAATTTATTGGCAGTCTTTGTATTCCATTTTGGGCACATAGTTGCTTTTAAGCAGCATGTAAGAGAAAGCTGAGTCAATCACTATTGCTTTACAGAAATTTAAAAACCTATTTACAACAATCTAATTTTTTGATGGATCCAAAAAGTGGAGAACTGTGTTAATTTACTGTTTCGGTTTGCTTTTTATTTAACCCCTTAGCATTTAAATGAAGATTTCTTTTTGATTTTATCTATACAAGAGCCAAATAAAGGATGTATTTATATGTAAGTGTGTGTGTTATTTAAGCAGTAATTACCAGTGATTCTTTTATTTCAATGCATTGTATATTTCCCCTCTATCTTCTAAGCACTTATCTTACAGCTTTATCTGTTCAACTTTGTAAATTAAGCAGCTGTCATGAAAAGGAAAACCTTATGCAATAACCAATTGTTTGCTATACTAAAAATATCCCCCAAAAGTCCCTTTTGAGCTTTTTTACCTCTTGAGCTCAGTATTAAAGTGCAACAGTAGATGTAGTTATGCACTATCTAAAAAAAAATTCCATCCATTTTATATGTTGTAATTCCATGGCTTATCCCTTCATATTTCTGAGCAGATAATGAGATACTCTATATTTACTTTTAATATATTGTTGTTTCTTTTACATATTTTCAATGCAATAAAAGTTATTAAAGCATTTTAACAAATGTGGCCCATGATATTGTATTCCTGGACTTCTACCCATTTTCATTACCCGTACTTGTAGGTTCACTTCAGTTTGCTGTTGCTTTTTCTTTTTTGAATAGAGTCTTGGAACTGAATATAATTTTAAGTGCTTAGGCACCAGTTATTTATGAGGTGAAAGCATAATATTGTCTTTTCCGTTCTTCCATATCTTGTCTCCCTTTTGTTTTTAATGTGAAAGAAGCTGTAAGTCTGCCTGTGTTAAGTCTTGAACTGTAATTTTCTACAGTGATCTGAATTCCTTCCTGTGGAATGGTGTGTTCATAGAGGATGAGAGTTTTGTTAGACTAGTTTGAGGAAGGCAAATATTCCTAGGAAAATGCTACCAAGTGTACATATTTCTCATGTGTATCTATACTTTGTAACTCACCAGTACAGTAAAAATTATTAGTTTATGAAGTTACTGATCAACTTGGTAAATTTTAAAAGATCATTAATTTATCAATAAAACCCTTCACTTCAGGTGGTCATTATATAACTCTAGAAATTATGGTAACTAAAATCACTAATTAAGTGAAAATAACTTGATTAAGTACTTTCATGAAGTTATTTCTTCAGTTTTTGAGAAGACTGAACCAAGGCAACTGATGTTCGGTTAGAAAGCCCTAGAGGAAAATCTAATGTAGGAAACTGGCAATGGGTTATGGAGTTTTTCAGAGAGAACTGGTTATCGCTTTTGATTTGTAGTAGTAGAAGATGATAGAATAAGTGACAAATAGCATGTATGCAGCTACTTTCTGTGAATAATAAAATGTCTGAAAAATGCAAAATAATACTAAAAAAATTATTCTGTTAAATGGAATGTGTTTTAAAGGAATCTTAATCAGCCATGTAGTTGTTCTATATTGTTTTTTCCTATATCAACGTACTTTTTGCTTGTAAATGTTCAGTGAGCAGTTGGTGTGAATAGCTATCAGGAGATTACAAACTCATTTTTGCTGCTGGATAGAGTTTTTGATCACCAAGCATTACTGCAATCTTGCGATGGGTAAAAAAGTTTGCAAGTTCAGTCCAGGTTTTGCAAGTGGGAAAAATTTTTAGAGACAAGCAAAACCCAGCATAACAAATAACAAAAATAAAAGGAACTTTGATACACATTGGTAAGTCTATACAATGACTTTCATACAGACACCTCAGGCTTTTTAAGAACTTTTAAATTTTAATTAATCAATAATTATTTTTAAATCTAAATAATCTTAAATGCTGTAGCATCCTGTAGAAACATGGCCATATAGAAACATGTTAGGTCAGTTACCAAAAGGTTAGAAAAGATATATCTGAATGACATGCCAACACCATCCTGAAAGTCTGAGGAGAAATAGTAATTTGAACCCAGCTACCATTAAAATCTTAATGATTTTTGGTTTGTGGCGATAAATGCATTTGCAGTTGTGAGGCACATGAGTACCATGGTGAGGAGAACTCATGCAGGTTCTTGTGGAAGATTAACAGATCTCTCCAAGTGGACTACTAATGCCTGAAACTGAAATAAATAACCTAAATATCAGAAAAATTATTAGTTTAATTAAAATATTTAGACTGTTTATTCTCAATTTGTCTCATTCAATTTACAACCATTTTGCTGCACATGAAGAACTTTGAAGTGTATGAGGAAATGGCAGCAGTACTGTTACTCAGGATGCGGTTATCTGAGATAAAGTTTTCTGAAATTCATTTTCCCCTACAAAAATGCATTAAGGAGAGACCAACATTCAATGTTATCTTTGATTTTGTTTACGTTTTTTCTTTATTGAATTATAATTATATGTGGTGGGTTGACCTTGACTGGATGCCGGGTGCCCACCAAGCCGCTCTATCACTCCCTCCCTCAGCGGGGCGGAGAGAGGAGAAAATAGTCTGAAAAAAATTGTGGGTAAAGATCAAGACAGTTTAGTAACAAAAAAGTAAAAGCTGCACGTGAAAATAAAGGAAAACAAATTATTCTCTACTTCCCATCAGCAGGCGAAGTCCAGCCACTTCCTGGAAAGTAGGGCTTCAGTACCATAGCTGTTGCTCTGGAAGACAGACATCATAATAATGAATGCCCCCCCTCCTCCTCCTTTCTCTTAGCTTTTGTTGCTGAGCAGACTTCGTATGGTATGGAATAGTCCTTTAGTCAGTTTGGGTCAGCTGTCCTGGCTATGTCTCGTCCCAAGATCTTGCCTACTCCCAGGCTACTGGTGAGGGGAGAATGATGAAGAGACAGCCTTGATGCTCTGTGAGCACTGCTCAGCAGTAGCCAAAACACTGGTGTGTTATCAATACCTTTCTAGCTACAAATACAAAGCACAGCCGTATGAGGGCTCCTATGGGGCAAAATAACTCCATCTCAGCCAAACCCAATACATTGTGAAAGGACTGCAGTAACAAGTAATTCAGGTTGGAACGGAGCCCATAGATATTGGGGTTTGTTTTAGCTCATTTTCCACTGAAAGGACTGGATAGGTAACGAAACAGATTATTTAATGGAAATACTTCTGATTCGTCCATGCATCAAGAAAATATTAAACACAGAAAATACGAAGTAATTGGATTTACTAACAAAAAAGTTGTTCAGGAGTGATGGCTAATGCGTCTGAGACATAGAGAAATGAGCCATCTGCAGCTTGCTAACGTATATTGTTGATCAAAAGTGCATGGTGTGAGAAGAATGAATTCCATTGTTGCAGTTCAGAATATATGAAATATGGAGTACTTGACTTCTCAGCAGCTTTTATAGGGTTTGCCTATAAATTAGGTAGCATATTACCTTTTATAACTTTTATACTGCCTTACTCAACAAAAAAATTATTAAAAGTAGTAACATTCCTTTTAAGGTTCTGAAGTGATGGGAAATGAAGGTTTTGTTTTTCACATTGATATTTCTGTTTTTTCATTTTTAATGTTCTGAAGCTACATTTCTTTGTAATTGTATTTCTTTATAATTGCAGTTGTTCAGCACATGTACGCATTCATACGCACGCATTTCCATCCATAGATGCCTCAAAACAATCTGAATTAGTACAATGTAATATAGTCTACATTTCATTATTTTTCTCTAATTAACGTGTTTTCAGGGAGCCCATCATGAAATGGAATAACTAAGAGTCCCACTTTCCAAGCCAGTCTACCAGGTCAGCATCTATTACTTGAGTAGCTGGAGAGGTTTAGCTTGAGCCTCTTCCTCAGCTTGTACTGTCTTGCTGTACATTTTGGAGATATGTTGGGTGGGAGAACTTACTTCACCATGAGAATGGCTTTTTGACATTTGATTCTGTGTCACATATCTCCAGTGAGCTTTTGGGCTGCTGTGTAATCACAGCAGGTGCCAGCTAGCTACTCAAGTACAATTCTGGGAGCTAGTTTGCGCCTCCTGGTGTAGTGTGACCTCTCCCTAGCCCCCACGAAGTTTTATCTGAATTAAGGGGAGAGCATGTGTTAGCTGTTGCCTTGCAGTTACATACAGCTTACAGTAATACGTATCTGACATCCTTTTTCTTTACTGTACTGTTGGTATTTTTAAGACGAAGCAAAGCTTTGTTTCAGTTCCATGGTAAGTAGGTTTGAAAATAGAGATGCATTTGGGTGGCTGGGTTGTAGGAAGGGCATATATATTTAGCTTTCTTGACTTTGAGTGTCGAAGGAGGGTTTCTGCTCTGATTCATGTTGAAAACAGCAAGAGAGTGAAGTTAAGTTTCCTGATAGAAGTCTTTTGAATCTGCCTGCCCCTGAAAATAAAAATAGGCAGATACTTATAGGCTGTGGAAGAGAGAATCCAGCAACTAAGAAATGACGTAGTGGCTGCCAGTATGACAAGTTTCTAATTCAAGAGTTTTGGCTTTACCTTTCTCTTAGGAAATGTGAAAATGACAAGTATGTAGGGAAAACCACTCCAATCCTTTGTCTTCTTGTCCTTGGACATAAACTAAGTGAATTAAAATTACACTGTGGAGAGGACATAATTTCAGGACGAATCAAACTCTGAGTTACTGACTCCTGGGCTTGCTTCTAGGTGGAGATGTGCCATGGGCCTTCTGGCTATAGAAGGCAGAGGGAGAGATATAACGCAAGTAACTAGTAATAATACACAGGGTTTTTTAATCAGTCACAATATACTGCATGCTTTGTCTAAATCAAGTAAATGGTATTTTCAATTTAGTGGCACCAAATCCTAGGCTTTCACAGTATATAAAAGTTTGTGGAGTTCAATCTTTATGTGCTTCCCTTATATGATACTACTGAACGTGCAGAATTGTTATTACTTAGCATCAAAGCAATTAAACTACTCAGATGGCTCACATGACTTTCTGGTTTAGGGCTATTTTATTGGAAGCTCATGAGTATTGTGGGGGAGAAGGCTGTTTTTAAAGCTTTAGGCAACCTGATATACCTGTTCTTTTTCAGTTTTGAAGTACATGCACAGGGTACTGAATATATTCATATTTCAGGGAATATTTCAGTACCGTGTTAGACTTAAATTACACGTGTCTCTTCAGGGTTTGGAATAAAAATATTTTTACTCAAAGTTTGGGCTTTTTTTAACAGAACATTTCTAAATGATTGTACAGACCTACAAAAAATTACTCAAAACTAATAAAATTCCGATTTTCACAAGAGAATATATTCTTCAGTTAAAACTTTTTCATTCAGACTTTTTCCTTCTCTATTAGTGTGCTTGATTGGTGGGAAACTGGTAGCTTTAACATTTAAATTGAATTTTGTTTATTGAAAATAAAGGGTCTGAGGATTTATTGGATATCTTACATGATCAAAAATGTTAACTATTTATTTAGCAGTTTGTTTAACTGACTAATACTACTGAAAACTTAAATACCAATTTGATCTCAATGTAGTAGTGAAATCTTCCTTTCAGTTCAAGGCTCAGCTGTAATGCTGAAGGTCTCACTGTTGTATGCTTGTATTCATACCAAGTTGTCATCTCTGGGCAGAAACGTCTCCACTTCTCATATAGCATAATGGATAGCTGTGGTTACCACTGGTTCAGGTGGAACTCCTTCCATGTTCACAGTTTTTCATGTTTGCACATGAAATTTTGTGAACAAATAGTCTATTCACTTCCTCATTTCTAGAAGAACTAGTACTAAAATTGTAGTAGCATACCTTATTTTAAAAATTTTTGAGGAGGCAAGAAAATTTAATTTGCCTGTTGATTTGCTTACAAATTCTGTCTGGAAATTTTTTTGTCCTTAATTCCTGTCTCACATCTGCAAAGATTAAGAACTGTGTTCAGAGTGGGGAGGTGTAATGGACAGCTCCAGGCCCCTAAGTCGTGTCTCTGGCAGATATGAGACACCAGAGCTGGTATGGGTCCAAATAATGGATCCAAATGTCTGTCACAACACGTCAGAGACCATCCACTTGAACCACGAGAAACTTTCCTCTCGTTTCATGTGAAATAACTGTGTGTGTTTCAAAGGGACTGGGTTTTCCAGGCCTAGACTTTTGCGGAGTATTTCTGTTATGTACACTTGTACTTGAGGAGTTGCATGGCAGCAGATTCCCGGATTTTTCCATCTAACATTCTTCTGTCAGAAAATATATCAAATTATAGAATTTGGTTTTTCAATTTCTGTTTATTTTGAGGATATATGAGAGCACTGTTATGTTCTTCATAAAAATATCAGAAATTATACAGTAATCTGAAAAGAGAAAAACATTTGTGTATACTCCTAAAGCTGAAACTGTCATTTCTAAATCGGGTTAAGTATTGAGCAGAGTTAAAGATCGTGTTTAATTGTGCTTGTCCAGTCAAAGTAAAATGTTTAGTTATTCCTTTCCATGATTTAGTCTATTTCCCATGGCCTTGCATTTGTTCTGAAGCTTTACTCGGCTGAGAGATTTGTTTCTTCAGAATTCTGTATTATAAAGTACTTTTTCATCCTCTTTTTCAAACTTCTTACTGATATTTTTTGTTCTTCAGAAAGTTTAAACAGGTTTAAACTTTTTTCTAAAGCTAGTTTTAGGAACTTCTGCTTATGTAGCTCCGGAATTGCTGTATCTATAGTATTTTCTGCAGACTGGCAAGCAAAATAAAACCCATGTAGATGTAATAATGCAATATTATGATGGCAACTCAACACTGTGAGGGGGGTACTATAAACTCTCACTATTGAAATTATGTGGAAGCTTTAGCAAAATACAGATGATCCCCTAAACTGGGGACGTCCCAGCTATTGATGAAAGAAAGGCCATATATCCTTCTCTTGCAAGGCAAATGTTACCCTTTCCCCATGCACTGGAATTCAGTTAACCCGATTCCAGCAACTTATAAAAGATACGGGTATTTCAGAGTCTGTGTGTAATTTCTCTGGATGGAAAGTGTCAGAGACTGCTGAGAGGTTGAGGACAGAACTGAGGTTGACCAAAGCGCAGGCTGTGCCCTCACTGACAAGGTGCAGTGCTGCAGCCCACAAGCTGGGTGAGCAGCACCGAGGGCTGGTAGCAACCATCCGCAGCCCCAGATGAGTTGCAGACCGGGCCCAGGGTACATGCAGAGGCCATGTTAGGAGCAGCCGCGGAGGAGGTGGGAGGCTGGGCTGGAGACAGGCTCTGTGCACTCTAGGTCTGAAGCCTAAGCCCAGGCAGCAGGAGGCAGGTAGGCACAAGTATACGAATGCAGGAGCTCAGGCAAGGCCTGAGTGCACTCAAGATTCTGACAAAATCAGTGGAAAATAAGGAATTCTGTAACAAACAGAAAACAATCTTAGTGCTCACTTTTGCCCAGCCTCATTCACATTTTAATACAGTGAACACAAAGAACTTTTTAGGTAGTAAGGAGGCAGCCAAGTTTATCCCAGGATAAAGTAACACTTTTTGTTTTCACATTTTGTTTTTGTTTTGACGTTTCTCTCCTTTACCAAATGTGATGAAAAAGGTAGGAGAAACAGTGTAAGAAAGAGATGTGGGGTAGTTGTGATCGTGTTTGGCAGCAGTAGCCAAATTGTAGCCCTCTTTTTGATTTGGGTAGCCATTAAAGCTGTTTCAACCAAGAGTGCCTAAACAAAAAAGTGTTGTTCTTCTGTTGAGCTTACAGGTAAAGTATGAATTTACATACAAAAAGTTTTATGTTCTGTGTGTGTACATATCTGTGTTTCAATTTTCAGTATTTTAATAGTATTTCATATATATTACATGTTTTCTTTAGTATGCATGTTCTATATTTTTCAAAGCACTTTAAAATGTTAACTACTGGACATCACTACTAAGTAATTTTAAAAAGAAAACAGACTGTGATTACCATGTGTAAATAAGGTAGGAGAATAATGTAATTAGAAAAAGCGAGTCCATATTTTCCAACAGTCTGGATGCTTCTTGTCTGTATTACAAAGATAACAAGGCACTAATGTGGAGGCTGGTTGAGAGAATGCTTGCAAACCCTGTTCATTGAACTTGAGCTTCTTTGAAAACGATCTGTCTGAAATTCAAAATAAATGTATAAATAAGAAAAAGCTTCATCACAAGGATATTCACTGTGTACTTTTCAGAAAGGTACCGCTCAGGCTGAATCTGCATTAAAGACACGGGAGTTCATATGAATATTATATCTTTGCCTTTTCAATTAATGTTGGATAATATAATCTATTTTAATTTTGATGATTGTCAAGGAGCAAAGAAATGTGAGTGGCCTTCTAATGTGCTGCCCTGTGCTTAGTATCACAGAGTTGTGATTTACCTGCTGTTAGTTAAGCTACATGCTGTTTCCGTATTCCTTTCTGCTCGTCTTTAACACCAAAATCAACAATGGCATCTTAACCACGACAGATGAATAAAATGGAAACCTACCAAGGTACTTATTACTCCCAAGATGTGGTTCTGAAAAGTATATGTTATGGTCAGCAACTGTGCTTATGGGAAAACTCTTCTTTTATTTCTCTTCAGCTTGACATTTCACATAAATGAAAGACAATTTGATTCCAGATGTTTGCAGCTCCTCCAAAGAAAGACATTTTTTAGAAGTTGCTCTTTATTTTAACACCATTATCTTGTGAAATTATTTATTTTCTACTTCTGAAGAAAACAATCAGTTGACAAGTCATTATCAAAGAACAACTCCAAGGTTTTTAGCATTTCACCTCCTTCTTCTTTTCAGTGCTGCCGCCTTCTGTAATTTTACATTTCTGTATGTTCAGTAGTATCTGGAGATAAAGCCAAGTAATATTTCTTCATAGCTTCTTTTCTACCATTTCCATGGGAACTAGAGGTGTCAGAGGGCAGCTTCCTGTATCTCAGACCTTGAAGCTTCTACAGTTATTTGCACTGGGGACAGGAGGAACTAGAGTGAGCTCTGTTCCTGCCCTCCAAAACTGTGGTAAGGAAAAAGGTAATGAAGCTTGCTGGTAGGAGCTGTCTTTTTGTCCAGCTTCAGTGCAGATGTTCCATCTTGTGTGTCTCATCTGTATGCATTACCCTTACTTGCATGTTGTGATTTAACCCTGTTAAGAAGCTAATAACCACCCAGCATCCTGGGGGAGAGTCAAAAAGGTAAAAGTGCAAAACCACATGGGTTGAGATAAAGAGAGTTTAATAGCTAAAGCAAAAGATGCATGCACAAGCAAAGTAGACTAAGGAATTAATTCACTGCTTCCCATTGACAGGCTGGTAGGTGTTAAGTCATCTCTAGGAAAGTAACATGCTACTTGGGAGTAACAGTTACTTGGGAAAACCAATGCCAACTCTGAATGTCCCTCCTTCCGCCTGCTTCCCCCAGGTTTTATTGCTGACCATGGATGATGGTGTGGGATATCCCTTGGTCAGTAGGGGTCAGCTGCTTTGGCTGTGTCCCCTCCCAACTTCTTGTGCATCCCCAGCCTGCTCACTGGCAGGGCGGTGTGAAAAACAGAGGTAGCTTTGATGCTGTGTAAGCACTGCTCAGCAATAAATAAAACATTCCTGTGTTATCAGCACTGTTCGGGCCACAGATCCAAAACACTGCACCCTGTGAGCTCCTATGAAGAAAATTAACTCTATCCCAGCCCAAACCAGTACACTGCATTTACTTATTTCCCACTTTTCTTCAATATGGCTTGTTTCCCACTTGACATTCAAAGAAGTGTCAGTATTTTAAGTAAGCAAAACTTACTGAGATGCAGTCAGTTGCAGTTCATTATAGCTGAGGAAAACCAGACACATTTAAATAGCACAAGTATATTTTCAAGTCTAACGTAAGCAAATTTTGAGCTAAACAGGCTGGGTTTGTCTCAAATGCATTAAGCTTTCAATTAGGTTGAAAAAAGATGCGTGGTGTCTGTGTAGAAGACAAGTAGGATCATAAGCTCCTGATCTTACAGTGCAGATCTTTCTATGACTTCTAAATTGCTGTATATGGTTAATAGTAGCCATAACTTCAGTGGCTGATACTTGTGATCATGATGACAAGTTTACCGTAGTTGCTATGTCTATACTGACATAATAAATTTAAAATCTTTTGACCATTATGGTCAAAGTTCACTTCAGCAAATATGACACTTTACTACATGGCATTAAACCACTGATTCTTGTACACTTACCTGTCTGAAGTATATGTCTGAAATAAATCCGTTAAACTCAATGCATTTTAATAGTCATGAATGAAGAAAAGGAGTTTGGATACTGAGCATCAATTCAGATGCATAAATGCCAGACCCAAAACTGGGGTAAAATTTTTTGTTTTTTTTTTTCCTGGGAAGCATACAAGGCATTTCAGAATTAGCAGAGAAGAATGGACCATGATTTCCCTATCAGATGCTAACATATGGCAGTGAAAACTGGCACCCCAGTTTATTCTCAGCATCTATTATGCTGCCTAGTGAACTGCAGTGATAATGAATGCTGTAGCTTACATTCTTTTGGGGGTTTCTCTATAGAAGATATTGATTTAATACCACCATCTGGGACAAAAAAAATGCTTTGATAGCTCAGCTTTTTCAAGGCAGAACCAAATACTGTATATAAAAGTCTGCAAGTGCAGTTCAGTTAAAGGTGGTTTTGCTTAATTATTAACATAAAGGAATGTTTTTCCTGATCTGTTCTTGCCGAATTAGGAGTTTTTACCAATTCAAGGGGTGCTTTCTTTTAAAAAAACCCAAAAAACAAAAATAAAAGCCAGAGATTGTATTTCAAGAATTTTCTAGTTTCTCAGTGTACTTTCTCAGTGGGGCTTTCGGAGGAAGAAGAACTTGGCAGGATCTCTCAAAAACATGTCCATAATTATATGCAATGATAGATGCTGGGAGGAAGAATCAAAGCTTTTTAAAAACAATGAATAATCTGGAAAGAGACATAGTGTTGAAGCAATAGAAACTGAATTGACTAAAAATGAAGACTAAAACACTGAAAACATTAATTTATTTCTCTGGTATCTGAGGGTGCATCTATTCACCTTACTGGTCCTTGGCATAGATTTATATAGCAGCAAATAGTTTAGCTGCTCTTGGAAGAATCAGATGAGAGAGTGAAATTGGTCCGGGGAAGGATGCTTTGTGATCCTTACTGACAGTGGCTGATGTCGAGTTTGTGACATATCGTTGGTGCAGTCATTTGAACACAAACTTTAAATAGAAAAATGAAAGAGCACAGTGCTTGTAGCTTGTCTCCCTGTTGAGAACCAGCATGACATGCAGAGGGGTTGCTGACCTCCACTGTCATCTGGAAACCTTTGGAACCACCACGGCTGAGGACTGGAGGTCCTGCAGGTTTTGCAGTTGTACCAGCAGAGCTACCAAAATGGCTTAGTTGCAGGGCAGCGCTAAGCCTCTGGGAAAGAGAGCAGTAGCTGAGACATCTGTTGGGTTGCGCTAGAGAGAGCAGCTGAAAAAGACTGAATATTTGTCAGTCTATTTGTTTCTACTTGTGCTTTAGGAAGATGTGCTTTATAGATGGGCTTTTGGGGTTACAAAATAACTGATTGAGTATCTGCTACTCATTTCATGGAGGGTGGTGGGAAGGGAAGTCAGCTAAGATACATGAAATTATAATAGGACTGTTGAAAAAATTCCTTTTTTAATGGAAAATGTAGGCATCTGATTAAAGTTTTTCATGTAATACTTAGTTTTCTGAAGTTATTGATTTCTCTGCCAGAGGAAGCAGAGATTAGCAAATATTTCTCCATTGTAGTTCATTTACACTATATCTGCCTTTCCCTCTGTGGGGTCAAGCTTAAATTCTACAAAACAGAGTGTGGTGTGAAGTCTCCATCACAAAAAGGGGTGATGCAATAAAATCAGACTTCCTGCCATGGTAGAAAGCAAACATTAATCATAATGACCTTTATGAAGAATTTCATCAATGTTTATAAAGTAGGAAAACAAAAAGATATTTCAGGACATTTTTTCCAGAACTTAAATTTCAGCAGAAGTTTAAACCAGACAAAAACATATTTTCCATTTTTTAAATAATATTTTCATAGGAGGGTTTACAGGTCTTTCTTTTCATCCACATATACTTACTACACCGGCATGTAGCAGTAGGCTTCAGACTTTCCTTAAAATATTCTTATTCTTTTTACAGTCTGTAATTTAAGAAATGCTTGGTGTGTGTGCTGTGGACATCATTGTGACTTCTTTCCAGTAAAAGGCATAATCCAGTCAAATTGGAAGATAGACTTAAAAAAAAAATATTATAAAATCTGACACTGACTTTCCCGAATTATTGGATCATGGATTTAATACTCTTGCTTTCATAAATCTTATTTTAGTTATCACTGGTGCATTTTGACTTTGTTTCAGAATCTCCTTTTTTCATCTGAAAGGTGCTTGTGTTTCAGTGAGTGCTAGCCCTCATTTTTATCATGTTTTTCTGAAGCCAATACACTTATGAAGACAAAGTTAGTATAGAACTATTGCGGTTGGCCCAGGTGGTTCGCAGTAGGAAACCCTTGCCAGCTTGTTGCTGTTTTGAGAGACAAAATTAGAGAGGTGCTTTGTTGCTGGCTTGGCTGTTTTTGTGTCCCAGGAACCGGTCGACTTTCTGAAAATGTGCACAGTCTCACTTTTCTGAACACGGTAAGAAGTCATGGCAAAGATTTTTATAAGTCTAGGTTTCCATCGTTGTAATAACTCGAAGAACTCTACTCAAGTAATACTTGTATTTATTGCTGACTTTCTCATTGCTTTCTGTGGATGATTGGTGTTTCTGATAGCCCCAGTTCCAGCCAAACGTTCCTTGTATATTTCTAACAATTTGCCAAAACTCTTCAAAAAGGTGATGATCAGTCTTACATTCAGTGTAAGGTGTATGGGCATATTCTTCCCTTATTTTGGATGTCTTTCTCTTTGATGACTGATAAATGTCTGCATTTAATTCCATTAATTCCATATACATAAAAGTATGGATATCCAGAAATATAAGGAAGGAGGGTTTGGGTCTATAGGTCTGCAGTGAAATAATCTACCTAGCTAATGACACAAAAGGCTATTACCGTCTTCCTGAGATGGACCTGGGAGTGTTGTGTTTCTCAGTATCTCATTCATATACTTTCATAAAATAAGAACCATCTGTGTTGTGTTTCTTCCAGTAAAAAAGCGAGATATTCCAACTGTTGTGTACATCTGGTGCTGCTTTCCAGGGATATATATCACATCATTTGTGGCAAACTCCCCTAAGTTTTTTGTTTTCTTTCTCTAACTTCTATGCTCTCTGTACAATCAGATTTGATACTGCTGTTCTTGCCATCGCCTGGTCAGACTTCCTGCTCTGAACAGATAATGAACGTCATCATAATGAAAGTCATGAAAGGCTCTAAGGCAAGTGAGGATTGAAGTAAAGCAGTAATAGTTGGAAATACTCTTGACCTGAACTAAACAGCCATGTGAAAATTTAGGATGTGGTGCGCTGACCACAGTGGTATTACTGTCCATGGCTGGTAAATCTGTAATAATAAAACTCTTAAAGCCTATTCATAACTTTAAATTCCAATCCACCCATCCCCTCTCCCATTTACATTCCAGGACTTAACATTTTTGATACTAACATTTTTGGCGGTCCTAAAAAAACCACTCACAGCATTTTCCTGAAATCAGCTTTCTTCCTAGTTTTGTGACTTGGGCACTTAAAACATATTTCTGAAGCTAGTCTGAGTCAAATGACTCAAATAGGTGTTCACCAGGGAGAAAGAATTCTGGTGGCACTTGGATTTTTAGAGGAGAAAATGCTCTTCATGAATGTAAAGATAGTCAAAGCCCAACTGTTAGGATTTTCTTGGAACTGAAACTTGTGGTTTCAAAGACTAGGTTTTATCCCCATGTGTATACTTGATGAAATACTAACTTGTTGAAGTCTTATAGATTGAGCCACACTGTAAGGATGCAAGAAATATGATTTAATTTTTACCTGTTGTCACAACATCATATCTTTGATGCTCGATGGTAACAGAAGTGGGACTCTTAGTGTCTAGTGTAAGAGAAGTTAATTAACTACTATAAAGTGGAAATAGTTCAAGATGAGAACAGATGCACAACAATTTCCTGCAATATTCAGCTGAACATAACCTTACACTCAAAGACACTTACTCATAATGGATTCTCTAGATCATAATATATTCCTAGAAGCCTTATGCAAGCGTGTATAGTTTGTGTATGATGCTTATCTTATTGTATCTACCAACTCGAAAATTTACTAGAGCTTAAGTCTCTTGAGAAGATTGTGCCACCATTGTTAGGAATCAAAGTTGATGTGAACCTGAGCTTATTGCTCTTTGCAAAATTGAAATGACTTCTCATGTTTATTAGTATTTAGAATTCTACAGTGCTTTTCTTTTTTAAATTGTATTTAAGACTGACTGCACAAGCAACAGCTCTCTTCTGAGGACTAAATAATAGTAAGTGGACAAATGAAACGTAATATTAACAGAAAATAGTGTTTTGTATTCTCAGTTGAGAAAAGTTAATAGAAACAGTATCAAGGAAAATTGTTCACAAATGGCTTGCAGAATTAGGCTAGACCCTCTTGCAGTCTCTGTGCCAAAAAATGTCCTCCGTTACAGCAAAGCAATAATACCTTCCAGTAAATACCATGACATATTCCTAGTTTTTTACTTTTCACTGCTTGAGTTGTTTGTTGCTACTGTCAGCTACTGTTGTTATGAATAATTCCTGTTTCTTTTTGCTTAGTTGTTCTCATTTCATTCTCTTTCTTAAGAGAAAATAAGAACCTTAACAAAAGAAATTGAAATGCTGTTCTGTGAAGACTTGTAAAACAATGTATCTCCATTTTGTTTTGTTTCTGTTTATCTTTTGCTTTTGTTTTGAAGTCCCAGTCCCCTTTGTCAAAAAGATATTTAAAAATCCTGTGGCCTGTGCAAGTATTAAATGTACAATTTAATGATAAATTTATGATATAAAATCATTTTTAACTTTAGCAAGAAAGCTGCAGCCCTTTGTGTTTCTCTCTCCCATTTCTTCTCTAAAATCATTTTGGGGTTTTTTGTTCTGAGTTTTGACTGTTTTGTGATGCTGGTATTTTTCGAGAGTGTTTTTCCATTTGGAAGATCTGTGTAGGGTGAATACATTGACAACTTATGACTGTTCCTGCATAAAATGATGACATAATGTATCAAAGCCTAGACATTTCAAAACCAAAGCATGAAAAACAGATGGATAGGGCAATTAACTCAGCAATTTCTTACAATCTTAAGACTTAAGGAGACCTGTTCTATAGTGTCCTTTGTTTAATATCTATAAAATAGAGGGTAACTACTAGATAGTTACTTCCTCAGTATGATGGGGAGAATGCAGATCAAATGTTTAATGTTAGGAAACTGAATGAATTTCAGAATCAGAAGACCCATAACACAACTCTTCAAGATTAGCTCAGCAAGGTACTCCCTGTGCCATTGAAGCAGATCTGCTCTCTGGTTCACCAAATGAGAAGGTGTCTCATGCCTTTTTTAACAGGGTGAAGAAAGAAGAAGAAATATACATTGCTTTTTGGGGGGAAAGTAAGATCTCTTTAAAGTAAAAATAGGCTATACTGTCTTCTTCTAGAGGAACGTCGACTTCCTCTGCCATATTGCTCTCCTATGAAGGCAGGCTGAGAGAGTTGGGGTTGTTCAGCCTGGAGAAGATAAGGCTTCAGGGACACCTTATAGCAGCCTTCCAGTACGTGAAGGGGTCTGCAAGAGAGTTGGAGAGGGACTTTTTACAAGGGCATGTAGTGAAAGGATGAGAGGTAACGGTTTTAAACTGAAAGAGGGTAGATTTAGATTAGAAATTAGGAAGAAATTCTTCATGATGAGGGTGGTGAGACACTGGAATAGGTTGCCCAGAGAAGTTGTGGGTGTCCTCTCCCTGGAAGTGTCCAAGGCCAGGTTGGATGGAGCTTCGAGCAACCTGGTGTAGTGGAAGGTGTCCCTGCCCATGGTACGTGGTTAGAGCTAGGTGATTTTTAAGGTTCCTTCCAACCCAAGCCATTCTATGATTCTATGTTTCTATGATATTCTTTAGTCATGCTCAGGAACATTGGATCTTTTCACTGCCAAGTGCTAAAATTTTCTTTAGAAAACCACTTTATTATCCTTGTCATTAATGCCTGTCCAGATCTCTACCAATGCCAACAGTTTACCATCTGTTCACAAATGCTTGTGGAACAAATATGTGCAAAGACTTATCTACGCCTAGAGTTTTCCATGTAGGAAAAGACCGACCCAGAGGCTTAGCCTTATGTGAAGACCCCCATGACTGACGTATTTCAGGATAAAATAATTTTCAGGTATCTGAATAAGAGTTCTAAGTGAGCAAACCATTCAAAATGCACTCTTGCTTGAACGTAGTCAGTAAACTAATTGTATGGAAGAAGTGCAAAGTATCCAGATTCAGTTTTGGTAGGCAATAAAGAAAAAAACCTCTAAGCATTAGAAAAGGATGTCCTTTCCAACTAATTCTTTTTCTGTGTAAAACAGCCCTATTTATCCTAAGAATGAGCACTGCTTCTGTTAAATTTAGAAGTGTTTTCATTCCCTTCAGAAACATACTGAAAGCAGCATGCAAGTTGATTGAGTGCCTAGAATAATAGTGACATTCATGTGACCTGCTGTTTCATATGCATGTCTCCTGTCACATGGAACGCCTTAATCGAAGCAGCTATTACTTTTCTGAGGAAAGAAGAACTGTGTAAGTACTGGCCTGGCAATTCACAGAACTAGCGAAGCTGTCTAGAACCAAACAGAATTGCGGAGTCCAGAATATTTTTTTCCATTCATTTTAGATTAAAATGCTTCACATGTTGCCATCAAAACTAAAGCAATCCATAAACCTGGTGTCTGAAGTTAAAAGACTAGTGCTGTATAAAACACCGTAACTGCAGTCAGACTAGACAGCTGAGCCTCCCCAGAAGCATGTACAGTATTAAGTTGTGGTGAGAACAGTTCAAGATCATGGCTTTTGAAAAGTCAATAATAATCTCACGGAGACAAGACAGGGAGAGATGACCTTGAGATAAGGCAAGTAATCAGCTTGTTTTTAACTACTGCAGGCTTTTGCCTTTATTACCTTCAGTTTTACTCTCCTATTGCTCTACCGTTTGACTGGCAGTGTGCACCGTTGCTCCCTAAAGCATTCCGTTTTATTCTTACGGGTTTGCCCAGAACACCTCCAACTCTCAGTTGCATCCTGTTTGAAACTGCTGCTACGTTTTTTCTGGCCTGTGTAATACAATCTGTGTAATATAATCAAAGTTGAATCATTATATATTTTAGGTAATTTTTTTGCATTCCTATACATAAGCGCAGTGAATTTCCACTATGTTGGAATGATTCTTGCAGCACAAGTTCTCAAAAAAAATCAGCAAAACAAAATTGCAAATGTCTCAGTATTTTTGCTTCCCCTCCACAAAGTCAGTGGGTTTTTATTTATTGATTGATATTATTATACTATATGTGCATTTGAAAAATGTAAAGAAAAACTCTTAACTGAAAAATAATTTGGTTTTGAAAGAATTATCCAACTTTTCTGCCTTGTTTATCATGTTGGGTATCTTTGGATGTATTTGACTGTTCTTCAGCAACCAGCCTAACTTGCCAATTTCAGAGCAGAATCCCCACATCGCTAATGAGACTATGTAAATTCTGATTAATGTCTTCAAGCAGCCAGAGTGGCATTCTCAAAAGTATGCAGTTTTGGTTGAAATCTATCTCTGAAGTCAATGCAAATTTTATCACTAGCTGTAACAGGAATATAGAAATGAGAGCAGTGCTGAAGTCATGGAAACCGACTCTTGGACTCCAGAATGGCATGAACAAAGGAAGAAGTGTGTTTTTCATCCAGCCAGCAGTTAGAAGGCTTTAAGTATTCCAGGCAGTACAGGCGGATGTTTAAAAAGCAAAATCCAAAGGAGAAAAGAAACTAAAGCTCTTTGTTGCTGCACATCCACTATTAAAAAGCAAAGGTGGCCTGAGGTGGAAAAAAAAAAACCAAAAACCCAAAACTGTGCTACGTATGTGTGGGTTATGTAATTTTTTTTCTACCTTGATCTATGTCTAGATTATAAACCTATCTATGTGCTAGCAGCAATAGAAGAGTTGACTAAACTGTGTTTTCTGAAAAAATAAGCAATATGTTTGGACAATGTAAGGCAAAGATATATGAGATTGAAGAGCCTGAAATATTTACAGTAAATGCCGGGATAAGATTCAGCCCACCCTTCTTTAGCATTCACCTATCTGGTGAAACACTTCTTCTAAAGCAAGTGCTTAAATTCTCTTACTAGTCGATGGTGCAAGCAAGGAATTGGAAGGAGCAAATGTAAGAGCAATTTTTCTGTCCATGAAAACTCAATCCTTCTCTTCATCTTTGTTTACTTAGTGCTGGTCATGAAAAATATGGCAAAAACATTTTTGAAACCAAATTTTTTTCAAGAGTGTATTATAATTATTTTTTTGCCCATTTATTCACATCAAGTAATACTTAAAATAAAAATTAGTTACTTGAAAGTTTACAAGTTTTAAATGGCTTAACTACCTGCATGCCTTGTCACAATTTGGATCTCAACACTGAATTAATGATATAAAGCAAATGGAGGCAAACTGCAAAATAAATCATGCGAATTAGTAATCTCCATTCACTTTTGTCTCTATAGGTATCTATTTATTTATTTATTTATTTCAGTACAGAACAACTGTGAGATGAACGTCTGCAAAAAGTGCATTCAAATTTTGGAATACACAGCTGCAGGATCGTCTATATCCACATGACAAAATTCTGTCCTTCAGCCTGTAGAGGTCTCTGACATTTTACCTACATGCAGAACTTCCATTGCCATGGCACAGAATTCAGTGCACCCTTGAAATCCTCCAAAAATGAGAGTCAGAAACCGCGGGGAAGGGACCTGTCTGTATTAAGGTGGAATATGGGAACTGTTCCCTAAACAAAGGATTCAGAAGTCTTATCCTGCTTCATTTTGAGCTTGCTTTTTTGTTTGTTTAAACACCAGACAAAATTTGGAGGGACTCATACATATAATAGCCAGTGATGAGGTTTTCTATATTGATAGGTAACACTTATACATTAGCCCTAATTCTGAATTGTGTGGGATTCACTTGAGTCAGTGCAAATGAGATGTATCCATATTCTGAGTTGAGTCCCAAGGAGAAAAAATGTGGCTTTAAGATAGCAAAGCTGAATTTCCTGTATTAGCTGTTGCCATTTGCTTTTAACTTAGAGAAGATGGAAGGAACTGTAAGGTCACCTGTTATTTTATAGGAGCGCTTCGAGAGCGTGTTCTTGAAAAATACTGCTGATATCAGTAGATTAAAACATACAGCATCTTAAAATAATGAAAAATAAATATTAACAAGTACAGCTGTAAGACAGGCACAACCAGAGGGGTTTCAGTTTTGAATGGCCCTATAAAAACAACCCACACTAAATAATTACAAAGAAAAAACCCAACAGTTCAAGGCTTGCTAACAGTAAGTGCTATTGTCACTGAAGAAGAAAGGAGGGATGCCTGGGGCAGGAGACTGAGAGGAGGACAAGGAGGGAGTTGCAAGTAAGTAGCTAACATCTGAAGGAAGGTCTTTTGGGGTTGGGAGGAGCTCTGCAGAAGATTTCTTAGTTCACAAAGGGCATTGCCATGGTACTTTAAGTAAAAAGTAACTTATTTTGTAGAAATAGTGAAACAGTTAAAGTGTAAACTCCAGGTGTGAACTCTTCAAGCTTACTTGGCTAGTATAGTTCTTGAGCTATAGTCCTTGATGGAGAAGAGCTTTAACTAAATAAAGGCTTTAATGGGTACTTGAGAGCATGTGGTTTGTGTGAAAACTTACTTTACACAACCGTAATGCAAATTAAAAAAAACCATACCTGAAAAATCCCATGTCGTTGGGGTTGTGTTTTCTTTTGTCTTCCAGAATGTCCCCAGGTACTTTTCAGAACTCTTGAAATTTCTGTAACTAATTAAGTAAAGCAGAATCAAAAAGATGCATTTAACTAGAATTTAAATGTTGCTTTGTTGACATGACTAAATATTTAATGATGGAGTCTTCTAAGTGACACTGTAGGCAAAGTCTTGTCTGCTATCCATTAAGAATTAAACCTTGGGTATTGTCATCTGAAAAATCTTCATCCAAGCGTAAAAAATGGAAATGCTTCTATCTTGTAATCAACTCTGACAAACTGAATAGGGCAAACCACCTGTCTCATAGGACAACTGAAATCCCAAACTCCTGTCTGTGTTTTTATATTACAGTGCTTTGATTTGCTGCCTAAAGCACAATTTGTTTCGTCAAAAATAATGTGTCTTTTGACCTTTGCTTTTGGGAAAGTAAAAGCGGCAACATGTTAAAAAATAGTAAACATGTTTCAAAGATTTGACGTAAACCAAAAGTTGATGTTAAGAAGTTCTAAGCATAAGCTATAGTTTGCAAAGAGTTGTGGGGCTTTAACATATAGATGAAAGGATGCAATTCATGTATGAAAACAGAAAATGAATTAACAGAGCTGCAACTATTCAACTGCTAAGTAGCAATGTATTATATTCAGTGGAAGCATCTGGTGTGGGAATACATATTTTTAATATTACGTAACAACAAGGCCTATGAGCAACATATGGACTTATATTTTCATCTGGGGACAGAGAATGCCGAAGTACAATATAAGGTTAACACGATGTTTGTAGAAGACAGTAAACATGATATGTGTTTAAATTTTTAACGCAAATATCAGGTTTTAAATCTGTTATTTTTAATTGGCTCTGAAGCCATGTCATTGAAACTTTGATTCTAATTTGAAAACTCTTTTTGTTGAGTAAGAAAAGAGTAGTTTTCAGAGTTGTTTTGTCTGTTAAATTTAAACGCTTCAAGTGTGACTGGCTAGAGCTAAGATTAAGCTCATAATTTAAAGAAACTCAGCATCTTAAAAATCATTCTGCTTTGTTCAAAAGCCGAAGTCTGAGTTAAAAAAAATGGACTTACGCGCTGAAAGATGCAATTATTGGCACTTATTTCCTCTAAAAGCTACTATGAAGGATTTATTTTAAGTTATGTAATAGTTGGTCTGTGACGTCTAAAATGAATAAATATGTATGCAGTTTTTATTACTACTTCTGTTTTATAATTTGCCTGCAGATTTGTGCAGATTTGTGAGCAAAGGTTAATGACAGTTTATTTTTAAATAATTATCTTTGTCTTGCCATCGTTTATGGGGTGATATAATGAAATACCAGGTTCGGCCTGTTGCTTTCCCAGGTGATTGATAATCCTTTTAATCAGATGCCCAAAATCAACGTCAGTATTAGCTAGTTTCTGGTCTTCACCATTCCTCCCGGAAATTTAGTTTTGTGTGCATGTGTTCCTATGCTAATACATCTATACAATTTAATTTCCGTTCATTTCAGTGGAGTTTACTTGGTGAACGAGCTTAAGAGATGTCCATGTACTACAGTAACTCTAGTCACAGATACACAGATACAGGAGTCTATGTAAGGATTCCCTTGCTGTAGCAGATGATGGCAGGGAAATAGAGGTAATGATGCAGAAGAAACTGTAACAGTAGCTCAGTTCTAGCCTGACTTGTACCTTGAAGTTTGGTGATTGCAAGTTTGAAGGTCAGGAGATTTTCCAGTGTAGCAATATGAGCAAATTATTTGAGTAAGGGGTGGAGGGGACTGCCTTTCCTCGGACACCCTGGTGATGTTTTTTTGATGGGTTGCAAGTTTTGCGGCTTCCGTGTCCTTCAGAGCAGAGTATTGCTTAACTTGGTCAAATGTTGGACGTTTGGGTTTGGTATGGATTTACGTGATCAAAAATTTGTTGCCCTAATTCTCCTTTTGCCTACATGCAGAGGCAAAACCTCCTGATTTTAACTGTATTAGTGCTTTTCTGTCTCGTTATTTCTATCTCCAAACTAATAGGTGTTGAAGAGCGTGAATAGACATGTGTATCCAGACATTGTATCCAGTCCAGCATTTACACCATTGCCTCATATGACAGTAGTACAGGTGATAGTCATTCTTATGCAGCAGATACAAATGGGACAGCAAATGTACAATTTAAAAAGGAAATAAAAGTAAGTTTCAGATGTCTGCTGCCAGGTAGTTGTTGTGTTTTAATAACTTTTGGTTTATTATATATTTGTGTGCGCTGTGCAGCCATATAATGAAGAAACAATCCAACTAACAAAACAGAAGACGGATAATAAATACATCTGTGTGGTCAAACTGTTACTGTTACATGCAACTGATGATTGCAATTTCACATCTTCTTCCTCCTTCTTGGCTGCACATGTAAATTTTTCATGCAAATTCCATTTAATTGGAAATACTATTACAATTTACAATGTATATTTAATTTTGGGCACAAATTAAGAATGATTTCATTTTTTTTCTCTTCAAACCAATTTTTGCTATTAATTAATGGAAGGAATGTTGATTCCCTCAGATAAATACTTGTACTACTGCATAACATATAACAAATCCCATGATGCAGTATTAGCTTTTGCCTTGTAATAATATTGTTTTCAAGGGTTCCTGTGTGTTTTCCACATATAGTGGTAAGTAAGGAAATGAGGTTAGTTTTTTGCTTATAGATTTTAATATGAAAATTCTGTTTTTTCTCTTTAAGATGTAAGTATTTTAACTGTCAAGCAGCTGGACACTAGATTGTGAAGAGTAACGAACATATCAATTCATATGTGCCTTCCTGCAATCAGTGTATACTAGTTGAAACAAAATAAACAAACAAATTGGATTTATTTACCAACACTGAAACTGGGTTACTGATAAGAAATCGGTCCAATACAAAATACATTCTAATTATGATTCATAAATTTACCGTAAGGGGACAATTTTTGATTTGAAAATGTTATGTCTTCTTTATTATTGTAGCATATTATCTATTTGTTTTGCATAATTGATAGCAATCTTTTTCCTAATATAAGTGATTTCTTTAGTAAGTTTTCTCTTAGACAATTTCTATATATTCTTTTCCATATCTTTTACCTCAAATCTTAAAATTGTATACAGTTGAGTTTGCAGGTACAAATCTAGTACACAGATGCCTATGAAATAAATTTATTGGGGATTTCTTTGGAAACTAGGTTGAAAATAAGTTTATTTGTACTAAATGGCAGAGATGGGAGATCAGAGGTTCAGAGATACCCAACAGAGTTTGGTAATTTATGGAGGGCTGGAGCTTGCTTGCATATTTATATACAGAACTGAATCATCATGTGTAAGTGCATATCGTTGGCCTGATCCTCAGCTGAAGAACTTTTAGAGCTCAATTCTGTGTTTTAATTCAAACATGCAAGTTCGACTCGAGTACTGTCTATTGACACTTTTAAATGACAGGTTACGTTGGTGAGGAACATAATGAAGAGTCAACTTTGAGAGCGAATTTTACCTGCAGTTTTGAGTGGCTGCATACAATTTTGAATGGTTTACTCAGGAGACATAGCTTCTCACAGGCTCTTGGACTTGCACGTGCTCTTAACCATTCATTATAAGGATAGGATAGTCTGACTAATGGAAAGCCAAAATATGAAAGGTATTAACAGATTTTTGACTTATAAACAGCATGACTTTAAGACTCCCGTGTGTCATGGAACAGAGTTAAGCCAAGTGCTTTGGACCTTATTTTAGATCAGCTTGAAGTTGGTCCACGTTGAGTTTGTCCACCTCAGGTGTCACTACCTTCCCAGAGGTACTCGAGTTTGTCATGGCAATGCAGCTGAATGGCTTCACGTAGTTTGATCAAGTTTGTTCTGCAAAATTATCCTAGTACTGCTGTCAGTGCACTCCAGGTTACCCTTACGTGTCAACTTGTCATGTTCAAAGGTAGGACTTTGGAAGTGCGCTTGCATTTGGATCCATCCCAAGGTGACAAATGGACTTTGGAGTTCTGAGGCCTGTGGTGCAAAGGCACATCACTAGAGATCCATACTCAGTGTAGAAGTCACTGCTAAGCCATAAAAAAATCAAATTTGTAGATCCAAACTGTCTGTGCCAAGGGCTATGCGAGCGTATGGATATTATGCTTTCCAGCTCTCCCGATTCTGACTGCTGATTGCTGACTGCTGAGAACCCTGAACCTGCTCTGCACGGGGTTGTCCGATATTTGTCAGACTTACTAACGAGTGCTGAGCTGCTTCCAAACCTGGCCCCAGCTTTGTAAAGTCACATATACACAGTGAACGTCTTGCTAATAAATTCTTTTGGACCCATGCTGGCCCATGTCAGACCCAGTTGTATACTCTTGGTAGGTGTGATTCGTTTTGTCTGCAGTTCAGACATATCACCCACAGAAATGTGAGGCTGCAGCATATGGAGAAACCTATTAGTAATACTTAAAAAGCTCTTCTCCTGGATTTCTTAAGCATTCTGTCATGCTTCTTACAAGAGATTGAATGCATCCTTTTTGAAACTGTATCAGGAAGTTTTCTCATCTGTATTCTGCAGGATAGCTAGTGTTGCTCTTCACAGTGACTAAAAATATTTTTTACAATGACAGCATAAATGAAATGGTGTCCCACAAATGCATGTGTTTTTCTGCACTGAAGTGAATGAAAAAAGTAGTTGGACTACACATTTCTTCTCCGTTATTTTTCTGAGAGCTAATAAATACCTGAAGTCATAAATAATCTGATCCTGAACAAATGACTTACCTTTATTCTTCACTTATCTGTTCTATAAGGAATCTAAAGGGCAACTTCTGCTGTTGTCATGCCAAAATGTGGAGTTTCTTTGTTTGCTTTAATATTTTGCAAAGCTGTCTTATTGTGGAGTCCATGGTGAAGAATCTTTGTTTTCATACAGAGGTCTGATCCACTGTGGTGATTTTCATGTACTTGTGGAAGTTTTATAAATTCTATGAAAGTGTATATATAGCTTAGGTATACTGTCAGTGTGCATTAGGTGTTCCTTATGACCAAAAAGTAAATGAGAGGGAAGTTTGGAGGACCCAGCCCGGGGATACGGGACTGAGATGTCACAGACATTCTTAAAATCTTCTATTTTAAAGTTTGCAGTAGTTTTGCTGTACACTGTGTATGGGCATTTTGGGCACGAGTAAAAAAAAAGAAACAGCCCAAATAATATTCTATCACATATAGTTATTTGAAATTGAGTAGCAATTGTGTCTAATGTAACAAGTGAATTGTCCCACTTCCTTCCTTCCTTTCAGGAGAGGGTTTGTCACTGATTCTTGTGGGTTAGGGTTCAGGTGGTGTTGCCATAGGCCATAGGCTGTGTGCAGTTACTGCAGAGTGCGTGGTTCTTCGGAGCAGACAAGAACAATTTCACTTCCTCACTACAGTAACAGATGAATTCATTTAACTCATTTTACTAATGAAATATAGCAGGAAACAGTTTTAATGCTTAGATTTTGCATATGGGGTTTTTTCAGTGGTGGAGATGGGGGATTAAGCAAGTCATGCTGCCATGATTGAGTTTGCTGCCTGTGCTCTCCTTGGAGAGAGGAGCAGGTTCTGGGTGGAGAGAGAAAGAAGTTCTTTTTCTCTCAGTCTCTACAAACTGGTAAGAGATCTTGTATGTCAAAAATCTGTAACTGTAAACTGGCTCCGGAGTATCTGTTTCCAGATCCTCACGTGTGACAAGGCCCTAGAACATATTGAGTAGGTGCTCTGCTGGAGAGGAAGCTATGGAGCAAGATAATACAGTGTGAATGAGAAAGCTTCATATCATATTTATTCTTTTTGATAATGTGCAGGTGTAAACAAATTCTGTGTTTGAATTTTAATATAGCTCTTCTGACTCCTGGTCATTATCCTTGACATCCAGCTGTCTTCTGAGTGATGCGTTTATTTTATATTGTCAGCTTTCATCTTAACAAATGATGTAGCTCTTATATTTGCAGACAAAACCAGAAGTGCGTATTCTTATGAAATCATTAACAAATAGTACACATAGTTCTGTTTGTTTATCTGGGATAGGACATTTGCAAGGCTCTTGGTGTTGACTTCTCATTTAGTAAAATAGGTACATGTAGCGCTTAGCTGGCTTAAGTTTAGACGCTTTTGCAGCCTCACCTAGGAAATCTTGAGATTGACTGTGTTCATAGTATTTCTGAGTTACCTTAATTTTGATGTAGTCTAGATTTAATGCACACTGATTTTAATACAATCTGTTCCAAAGATAATAATTTAAAAAAATATTGAAAGTGGTCCCTGGCTTATCATTACCTGTCTGAAAACTTACTAATGAGCAGTGGGTGAAATCATCCATAAAATTTCCTTTTCAGCAATGACCAAACAAGAAAAATAGTGTTCAGAAATATTTTTGTACTCTTTCTAGAAAGACACATATGTTGTAAACAAAGAAGTATACGTTGTATATTTTTCTTTCTAGAAGAACTGCAGGGCAATATTGATTCCATAGTATCATTTTATACAATTTTGTAAGCTGAACTTTATGAAATCTTTGTCTGAAACTCTGGTTTAGGTAAGATAAATATTTCTCACAAATGTAGTGAGATAAGTATTTTAAAGGGAACATTAGAGACAGTTATGTCCCTGTGGGATATTTAAATAAAGCCAGGAAACTGAATTTATTTGTGCAGCATAGTTCCTGTTCAGTGTATGGGAGATGTAATTGTCTAGCACTGGATTTTCTTTTCTCCGGCGTTGCTACTGTGAGCGCCAAGAAAATTGTAACTTTTTCTTCATTTTACTATTCAAGTTCATCTTGCGGATTTTAATATATTCAGTAAATGTAGTTATGACTAGTCAAAGGCAAAACAAGTAGGGGATGGTGGGCTGTGATTCCTCAGTGGTTAAATTAAGCCTGTTGTGCCCAGAGTTCTATATACACATTTCAAAGACCAATACTGTCACTTACTCTTCAGAAAGAGACGAAATAGGAATATACCACAAGTCTGTAATTTCCATAGGGATGCTGTTTTGACAACTGCCAGTACCAGAAACCATATTTTTTAGCAATATTAAAAAGGATCCACGGGTGTCTGTTTTAGCACAGAACAGTCTTAGAAGTCTAGCGTTGCTTCAGGATGTAAAAATATAAATAAATCCTTACTGAATATTTTTATCTGAATGTATCTGGTTTAGATGCTATCCGGAATTATAGTTTTTTGAAAGAGATGAAAGAAATTTGTCTATAAATTACTTTAATCATATAAGATGTTAAAGGAAATCTTGAATTACTGATAGCAAATAGCTTTATTTCCTGCATAACGCAGCCTGTCATAGCATTTCAAGTATTAAAAAGAAATAATAAAAAAAAATTCTATGTTTCAACTCTCTTTTTGCTTTTAAAAGTATTTGACCTCAGCAGGTTTGGGACTTTGTCCCAAATGCAGCCTCAGGATTGCCATACAAATGCATAATCGCAGTGAGCTAAAGCAATGTTGGAAGTGACATGAATATGAGTTACTCTCTTAGATTCAAAAGTCCCATCTCCTTTTGGTCTGACAGTGGCAAACCAGTGTCATATTGTGCTGCTGTGCTTATCCAGCCACGAGTATCTATCTTTAGCAGAATACCAGAGTAATGGCACCACCATATGTCCTAATTGCTAGAACAATGCATTGCCTTCCTGCGGGTTGTCATTATCTCTTCATAACGGTACTGCCAGAGGTGTGATCATCGTGCTCATGCAATACTTCTCATCCAAGATTTATATTGTCCGCTCAACATTCTCCACTTCTCTCTTCCTTCTCCCCTTCTCCAACACCACATGTTCAAACAAGAGCTGAAACATTTGGCGTAAGTGTAATGTGATTTGCCTTTGCACAGTAAACGAGTGATATGAGCCTTTTGCATCAACCCTTCTTGTTTCTAAGTGTTGATGTGTCAGCCTGCATCACTGATTCGTGGTAGCTCTCTCCCAACTTCCCATTCCCCCAGAATTTCTTATGGCCTCCTAATTCATTTTATTCAGATACTGGGGACCTTGAATTGAAATGGTGGACAAAGCTTTCTTTTTATTCCTTGTAACTTAAATTACTGTGGTGTCTGGAAAGTGAGAACCTTTCCTTCCTTCCTTCCTTCCTGTGTGTCTGTGTTAGTCCAATTAATATATTGGCTAAAGATCAAAATTAATTTTAAAGGAATTCTAGTTACTACTATCTCTAATTTACAATAAGACTAAAACATTTGAGGGTACGGCGATTTGTTATTTTTAATGGAAAGTTCATCTGGATCTATTTCAGCACAGATTTTGAAGTTATAATTAAAACCATTCTAAAGTAAAATAAGATTTTCGTGGTCTTGTGTCATTTGCTGAAGAAAGCAATAGCTTCCAGTATAATCAGTTAGAATGCTGAAATGCAAGACTGTCAAGTAAACAAATTAAATTCCTTTTCAAAACATGTCTAATAGACGTTTAGGGGAATGAGGAGATGAGTTTCCTTCACAGGAACTGAGAAGAGCAACAGAAAAAATCCCATACCAGTAATTCGTAGTGGTTCTTCAGAGTAGAGCAGTTTGGTGGGGTTTTTTGTTTGTTTTGGAGGGGAGGGTGTTTCGGGGAGATTGAAACTGTTTTTTAGAATGTTCAATCCTGCAAGAGGGTGTGCAGTTCATACTTACCATGGTCGGATATTTGCAGTAATGGGAGACAGAAAACTGAGTTTTGGGTTTGTACAGTTTAGCTGGTATTTCTCAGGTTAGTTGATCAGATTAACAATATCTTTAATAATAAATAGATAAAATATATTTTTACTCTTCAAGTTCTTGGCAGCCCCACAGCTGTTAGGCTGCTGAAAAACAGAACATTCAGATTAAAATTTCCTTATTTAAATCTGCCAGTGTTTGAACTTTACTGTATATTTTTGATGACTTGGGAGGTTTGCTTACCAATTTGGAACTTTGCCTAATGTTTTTGTTAAAATAGAACTTTCTATCTTATAATTAATCTCCTTGTTCTGTATGTTCATACAATAAAAGTGCAGAACAAATGAGTACTCAAAATACTAGATGTATAATGAATAGTTAGGGTTTAAACATAACTATTTTCCTGACAAGGACATGGTACTGCTATAAGCAATTGGCTGTCTTACGTTATTCTTCTGCCAGGTTCCTTCTTTTTTTCTAGATTATACAGTAGGAAACTGCATACAGTCAGGACTTTTACAACAACACCAAAGGAACTAGTTCATTTCCAAAAACAAGTGAATCTACTTTATTCATTGTTTATTTAAAATTTAAATTCACTGGTCTTATCTTCACTTGCATGCAGTGGGAATAAATGAGTTTTCCTTATCGATTTATGAATAGAATATCTAGCATGGCTCAGGGGGGAAAAGTCTCTCTGCTCATGCAGAGTGGCGTCTTCCTTTTTTTAATGAATCCAGCCAATGAATTTAGTCAACCATGCAGAACTGAATAAAGTCTAATGTGGAGGTAACAGACTAGCTTTCAAGCTCAAGAGAGCCTATGCTCCTCAGAAAGGGACAGGACTGTTTGACTTTGTTACTCATGTTCTTCGATTCACCTGAAATTGTCTGTACAGATTTGGCTTGCCATTTCGTTTGATGCTGTCTACATTCTGTAAGGCTGGAAGGGGTTTGATGTCTCAGTCAATTAGATCTCCCACGTACAAAAATATCCCTTCTGTAGTGTTATGCGTAAGTATAGGCCTAGACTAAGAAATGGTTGCAGTTCCATGTGATGTCCTGTGGTTACATGACTTAAATAGTACATCTAGACAGATGCATATGCACAGTACAGTTCAGAACCTTGTTGAGGAAAACTGACGATCAGGAGTTAACATGTCCCTCATTGCCTTATATTTGTCAGTCCAAACTTTCTATTTCTGAAACTGCCCAATGGCTGCCTCATGAATTTGATCCCACAATAAGATGTGATATTTATGGTGTGGTGCTTCTCCATATCTACATGACTGTGCAGTATGCCATGAAAACTTGATGTCATATTAAATGACAGGCCATGTTTCAGATAGATGAATTCCGTCTTCTGTAAGCACTTCCATTTGTGCAAGTTATACTTTCTTGTGTGAATCTCAGTGTCATAGATTCATAATTTTTTTCCCAAAGCTTCACAATTTAATTTCTTGTATGTTTTGGTGTTATTTGGTTGCATGTTTCCTGATGGTATCAATGACCATAGTAAAGGGCTGTGACACCACTTTGTCACATGGCTGATTCTGCAAAACCACCCAAATATGGGGTCATGTTATGTCAGCTCATGCAGGTCAAAGCGTTGCTGTGTGTTGAATAGTTGTACTACTAGTCTGCAACAGAACACATCTTCAACAAAACTTACGCAAGTGTAAAGATGGTATAGATTATAATGGTAGTTCCCAGCAAAAAGCAAGGATTTGCTAAACGCAACTACTCTGTCAAATGTCTTTGAAGATGGCTTTTCTTCTCATACTAAATGTGATAAAGAAAGCTACCTGAAAGAAAACCCCTTCACAGGTTGGAGTACTAACATCATGGAGCCACACTGCTGTTTTTGACAGAATAGCTGTAGTAATTGGCAGCCTGTTGTCTTATCTAAACCAAGTGTTTAGTAACTTCCTCATCTGAGCTGGATTATATGAGACTGAAAACACAGCTTCTTTGTTATGCCATTTATCATTCCTTCACCTAACATACTAGAAGGTGGCTCCATGGAACTATGACGGAGACTATAACTGCTTCAGAATTTGCCCTTAAAGTTTGTTCTAGCTGGAATTTACTGTGTTGCATTGAAAGCGTGACTGAAGCCTAAAACGTAGAACAGCAAGAACTATTTCTACCTTAATTATAGCTAGATTATATTTTATTTATAGCTAGGATAGCTTTTATTGTTGGAGGCATAAGTGGGATTCTTCTTCATTTTACCCATTGCTGTTCATTTAGCTCCTTACTGATATACTAAGATATAGTGTTTACTACAGATGATAAAATCATTGTGAGATTATAGTATGAGATTCCAAGGAGAACCAATCTGTACATTAGCGCTGAGGGATCCTGGATAAACCTAATTTATTGTTTAATTCTTGGTTTAACAGCTCTAATGGTACTCTTTTGATGTGGACATTGTCTGCTAGATAGTGAGAAGAGATAATTTTTTGAAGGCTGTTGGAAAGCCAAAAAGCTGTGACAGCTCCTTGCTTGGGCCACATTTCACTTGCAGGTGGCAAGATTTGGAGAGACTTCTTGTATTCACAGTTGTTTCAAAAACTAGTTCAGAGAGAAATTAGTGAAAAAGTCTGTAGTCTTTCAGAATGAAGTTTCTGTGTTTGCTGTAGCAGTGTAATTTGATAGTCATAGAAAATCTATTTAAGAAAAATAAAAGGAAAGTAAAAAATGCGTTTGGTCCCTGAAGGCGATTTGTGGCAGTATCTCAAGATAATAAATTACATCTGATCCCAGGACTGTCTGTGGCAGAGAGGAAGGTCAAAAGGGAAAAAAGTCCAAATAATCTGTACAAACTGAGAAAGTTCCATATGTGATAAAGTTGTCAAATAGTATCAAGATAAATAGAGCTATTTAACTTGTGGAGCAGAGGGAAGCTTTTTTTGATAATGAATGTCCTTCTGAATGGATACCCAGCACTGACTTTCATGTGATGTAATGTGTTAAAGTTTATCAGAGAGAAAAACTCAGCTAAAATTCCGCACAAAATATACACACATATATAAACCCATTCATTTTTGCTGATGTTTTGGGTTTTCAGTTTAATTTTATTTTAGCAGTACATCACAGCCTCACTTAGACTGCTGTTGCTGATGTGCAAATTCTTTTTCAAAACCCTTCTATTATTACCAGAAGCTTTTCTTATGTCTTTGCTACTTGACTTTGAGTATATTTTGTGAGGTAAGAAGCAGGGATTTAGTGCTGGATTAATCAGTTTGGCTTAAAAGCTGAATTATGGACTTCAATCAATTAAACAGAATTCCAACATTTATTTCCTTGCTTTAAGAAATCATTATAAAATAATCCAGTATTCATACACCATAATTATAATGAGGCTTATTACTGCATATTACTTTTCATCACTACATACACAGTTATTTACATCTCACAGGCAATGAACTGGTCAGACAATAGAAGGAGCTTTCTGATTAACACATGGAAGATTGGATCTTGTGTTCTACTTTAAGTTCAGGTGTTCTTGGCTTACAGTCAAATTCTAAGACCACAGAGCTATGCCACAGTATTGTTATATTTAAATCTCCTTTTCTGCGTTACAACGTTCTTGTATCCCTTCCTGCTTTTCGAAGGTGAAGGTAGCTGTGCTTTGATTAATTCTTTTCTCAAATTCTGAGCTCTTTTTTTTCTTAAGCACCAAACAAAGAAAATGCTCTTGTTAAATATTATTTCATTCCCTTATTTGTTTTTATGTAGAGATCTTTTTCTACAAAAATGCATTTTAAATTGCATTTTCTGTGCTTTAGTTCAGTCTGTGGATACAGTATTTTCTCACCTGTGAGCTGCCAAGCTTGCTGATTTTTGAGTGTTATGTTCTTACATATATTTCATATGTTTAATTCTGATTTATCACAAAAACACGTATTCAACTGGGACATTTAAAACAGGTTAGAATAGACAATACTAAAGTAAAGACATTCCATTTTTTGTCTGTTCTTCTGAATTTACTGCGGATTATTTTTGTTTTATCTTGTTTTGCATTCTGAACAGTAATAAATTAATATCTGATAGTACTATTAGTTTATTTGTCAAGCTACCACCTTTATGCTTTTAACTATGAAAGTCATAGTAGGCATGATCACAAAAAACAATGAATCGGCAGCTCAAATCTCTCTTTTTGAAAATGAAGAAGCACGATTTTAAAAGAGTTCTTGCTCCTTTTTTTACTCCTAATATTGTCAGTTGCAGATCTTGCTGTTCATTTAGTTAATTTTATATATATACATTTAAACGTTTTCAGCAAACATAGCTAAAGAGTTTTTACTTACAGTTAAATAAAGTGGGCAAGTATGGTTTTAAGTTTTTAGATAGGACCAGAAGTGCAAATGGCTATGGGGACGTTGTGTTCATACACAAGTACGCTGTTAGCAAGATTAAGCTCGTCTCGAAGTGCCTGTATCTCTGCCATATTTGCTTTAATGTCCTGTACGCCATTGGTTAGCACCTGAATTCCTTCCAATGTGTAAATAATTTGAAACATCTTGTGCTTGATTTGTAGCCCAGAAAAATCGATTTCTACCTCTGACTATATTATTTATTTCTGCCCTTCTTTTCTCCTCTCCTTCTGATACTTTGGTAACCACGGACATTTTGGAGCAAGAGATTGATATGCCAGTTCCACACAGACTAAGTTGACGCTTCAGGACTCTATAGCATTCCTCGAACCAGACCGCACTTGAGTCTTGCCAGGCGTAGAAAATGGCATTAATCATAAGGAAAGAAAAAAATACAGCCATAGTTTGTTTACTATATCCATTAATTGTTTTGTCTTTTCACTTAAAATGCAGTCCTACATTATGGTTTTTAAATGGCAAAGAGTTTTCCTTCCTACTTGTTCCCCTTCAACCGTGCCCATTTTTTTTCTCTTCTTTCTGTTTTGTGAGATCGCACATAGAGACTCATTAAGCAAAACAGAAAAAAAGCTTCTGAGTGGAAGGGGAAGGAGAAAGGGCTTTTATCTAAACTCTTCCTCTGTCTGCACTTGGAGGATAGCGTCACAAAAACTTGAATTATCCAAATGAAAGGGATGTAAGTGATGACTGGACAGAGCACGGGTAGATAGAGGTGAGAATCTCTTACTTTTGCTTTTTGCAAAAAAAAGAATCAAGCAGGGAATTCTTGGAAACTTGTACTGGATGTCTGCTGTAGATCACTGAATTTAATTTACCTGACAATACAAAAAACCCCCATGCAGTTTCTGCTACACTCCCACAGAATTTCTGGCAGCTATCAAATTTGCTACAAAATACAGAGGACTTTTAAAAATATTTTCGGCAGGTCATTTATGTAAATGTCTGTTAGAAAGTTTCTCCTGGTTGTAGAACAGGAGAAAAGGAAAAAAAAATTCTTTACCCATGCAGTAGCAGCTCTTATCTTTTATCTTCATCTTTGCAGTCTCCTTTGTTCTGCTGCACTACAGAATTTTTGAAGTACAGTTTAAAAGTAGCTCTTTTAGCCATTCTAGTTACAATTTCACTGGTTAGTTAGACATCTATGAACTGTTCAGCCTTGCTATAATGGCTTGTTTACATGCAATATAAACACATGTAAAAAGAATTTATGTGTTGTTCCTCTTGATTTCTTTGGTAAAACTTGAGCTAGCTAAAATGTTAGCAGATGAAGGCAGCATAGCAAACCACACCAAAACCCTGCTCTGAGATGTTAGGTGTTTTTTAATATTTCATCAGTTAGGAGCCATAAGCCTTTCCTACAGGTCTAAAATTACAGAGATTTTACACTCTACATTTGGCTTTGGAAGAGGAGGTGGTATGATAACATTTTTGTCTTGTTGTAAGCTCCAAGTAGATATCCCTAATATTTACTGATTTACACAATGGTGCTAGAGTTTCTCCCTCTCTTTGTTGTAATTTTCCAGCATTTTATCTTTTTTTTTTGTCCCAAGAGATCATATTTAAATCAGAACAGAAAATCATTAATTTCAGTCTAAACTTTAAATATTTTTTTTTACATTATGTCTATTTGGACCTCGCTTTTTAACAATTATCACATGCATAATTTACATACTAAATCATGATAAAACATTTGTGAAAACTTACATACTTGCTTATTCAGGTATAGCGCAGTAAGACTAAAAGGCTGTTTCTGAAATGACTGTCAATTACTCTTTTTCAGATTTATTACGCGCTTTCTAAGGAAGTGCTATAAGTGTAGAAACAGACATAAATATTATGTTGTAACGTATATCAGGGACAGCTTCATACATAGCTTAAGTTCTTTAACATAAATTGATAAAATGTCTGAACTGAATTCTCATCCATGAACATAAAAGAAAACTTGATAACAGGTATTTTCAGAATGATGTCAGAAATTGTATTTTCTAAATAAGTTAGTACTTTCATGGTGATGCTACTAAGAGTAACAGGATAGAAAAAATACTAGGAAATATTTGTCTGGATTACGTAAGGGCAGGAAGAAGTTGCTAAAACACTGCCATGTAGTCGATTGAATTTCCAAATACTTCTTACGAATAGTCAAGAAAACACTTTTTGAAGCTATTTTGTTATATAGTGTGGCATATCTCACATTACTTAAATAGGATATCTGGAGCTGTTTTTCTGAAATGTGGGTAGAATTGTTGTGTTCAAATGACTAGTTCCATGTTTTGGTTGTTATTAGAGACTATTAGTATACTGAGGTAGAAGAATTTGTCTTATGGTATTGTCTCTTGCACTTCATAACTTTATGGGAAATACTAAGGTCAGTTATGTAATCATCTTAGCAGCATGAAAAATTAAATTTGTCAGACATATCAAACTCTACAAAGATTGATGTCATTAGAAAAGCTATACATGCTCAAAACTTGAAGCAAATAAAATCTTTTTGTGTATTGTGGTNTTAGATTGTTTGGTCTTTCAGTTGGTCTCCTACACCTCCTTGCTGGTGGGGTGGTGTGCGAAGCAGAAAAGGCTACNTAGCAGCATGAAAAATTAAATTTGTCAGACATATCAAACTCTACAAAGATTGATGTCATTAGAAAAGCTATACATGCTCAAAACTTGAAGCAAATAAAATCTTTTTGTGTATTGTGGTTTAATCCCAATAGGCAGCTCAGCCCCACACAGCCACTTGCTCACTCCCCCACTGGCAGGATGGAGGAGAGAATTGGATAAAAGTGAGAATNCTGTGTAAGCACTGCTCAGCAGTAACTAAAACATCCCTGTGTTATCAACACTGTTTTGGCAACAAATCCAAAACACGGCATTACAGGAGCTACTTTGAAGAAAATTAACTATATTCCAGCCAAAATCAGTATATTGTGATATTTGATAAGTACACTTCACAAGGTGCATTATTTTCTTTCTTAATTTAGTGATTTCTGTCTTTAGGTTTGAAGCTCTCAAATGAGAGCTCAAAGCAGTATTAAAGCATTTTTAATGTGTATGTGGCTATTTCTGTATAAAATTGCATAATCTTCATGAGATGAAGTTCATGGAGGATCAACATTCCACTTCATCTCTGAAACAAGGTTACAATGCCATATTGATCCTCAAGCTGATTGATGTTACGTGACAAAATGATACTTCTGTTTCTGGAAGAGGTCATAGAAGTAAAAGTAGAATTAAGATGTAAAAAGATAATTGTTGTACGAATTTTCACTCATTTACAGTCTTTCAGAACAGACGTTGATTTTCTAAATAGTGTATATAAGGAAGCAGTGCAGCAGGGATTTGTAATTTATTTCTGTATGCCTAACCTATGAGGGGAGCATGCAGAATTAATCTTGTTATGTTTTCGTTCTCATCAGAAAGGAGGTTCTTGCTGTACTCCTAAACAGAATGAAGAACTGTTGGTACATAAACTAGTTTTGTCCTTTTGGGTTATAATTCTACAAAATATACCACATGTCGTCTGGCTGTTTCCGCACAGGAAAAGAAAATGGACGCATCGTATATGTTTGCCTTCTTTCAGACCAGTGGACTAGGCTCTTCGTTGGCAACATTCCTCAATGTCAGCGTTTCTGATTTAATGAATTCTGCCTGTTCTGTTATTCTATTCATAGTTTTTCAGATTCTCTTGAAAGGAAATACCTAAAATACTGCATTGTGGAACAAAGAACACATATTTTCAAGTTTGTCAAAAAATAGAATTTAATATTAAAATGACCTTTGGATACACTCCCCAACAATGTAGCTTGGTAAGGTTCCTTGAGATAAAGACGTGAAAATTAAGAAAAGAAGTCTGAATAATTTACATAAAATTCATAGATTAAGAGTTGATATGGACTTATAAAGGCTGACTGTGCATGCATTTTCTTTAGTAGACTGTTTATTAAGGCCTTAAGATACAATTCCAGCCCCTTCTTGTGGTTAAAAAATTATCATACCACTTCAGAGTGCTGAAATCCTATCATTCGCAGAGGTGTATCCTGGTGAGGGGTCTCTAAGCCGCTCTTTGGAAATCCAAGTGGCAAAGCACGAGCTGACATTGGCACAAACACTTAAGAATCACAATAGAAGGGGGGAGTTGTTTGTGTTTCTTACGCCATATTGTTTGTTTGTCCTTCCCATTCTGTGAATAGCTACCTGCAGATGTTGAGTTATGGCCTCGCCTAGTGTCTACAAAGCAGAAAAAGCCATTGACACATAGGCGGTGGCGAGTCACTACTCATGTAAGCAGAATAATGCAAATAGAAAAGCGAAGGTTAATTAACCTACTTGTGGTATTAAGGCAGAATTATTTGTTGAAGGGAGAACAGAAAGAAGGAGAAGGAATGGAGGAGAGCTGGAGAGACTTTCTGCCAATCGAAGGAGAGAGGTTGCTCTTAAGGTGTGAATGAATACGTAGTTTTACTGGCAGGACTGATAACGGCAGAGATGTGATGAGGCGACAAGCGGAGTTGTGTGGTTAGACAGCAGGAGCCTTAAACCAAGTTTAGGTCTCTCTACCTATTTGATCATAATTGTTATTATTTCTAAGAGGACTGTGCTGCATTTTCTAGCTTTAATTATGGTGGGATTTCTTTGGGGTTTTTTAGGAGCATTTTCAGTTCTGTTCTTAGAACCTGTCTTTTTTCTTATGCCTGATTAGAAGCAGTGAAGCTATTTTTAGGTGAGTCACAATGGCTTAAAATGGTCAGGAGCATGTGTCTTTCCATGTCTTTCATGGCAGATTAGCTGTGTATTTCAGTAGATCATTCTTTGCATAAATAACTCACTGTTCTACGTGACTGTGGTCTCTGGTAGTCGGTACCTCTTTTACTTCGGGAATAATTTTGAGAGCATCTAAGCTTGTTTTCGTGTATGTTTTGTGGTTTTGATTGTCTCTCTCTTTTGCTAGCTGTTGTATCAGTGTTGCATATACTGTTGG